>CM032638.1:11410965-12015128 GCA_019097785.1 Fraxinus excelsior | reverse complement strand
AGTGAGATACAGAATATGCTCAATGTCGATCCCGCCCAATACGATATGGAATTGGGATTTCTATGGAACAACGAACATTCATCAATTCCAGTTCCACCTGTAAAGGTTACATCTGAACATTGCATGAAGGCTCTATTTTCATTGAACCAATTTCCCATGACTACTCCTCTCTGCGTAAATTTAGTGAAAAAGAATGTCCCCGATAGTGAACATGAAGAGCTCGATGGAGGGGATCGTAATGTGAATGATTTTTGAAACACAGTGGAGATAGCTCGTGAGGATGATGTGGTTATTCCCGATACAGTGGTTCCTCACCTCACCAATACGCACAGGATTCCCTCGATGGTTCATTCCAACGAGAATGAAAATAAATTTACGAATGAGGATTTGATTGCTTTATCCCATCGAAGACATGGGTCGAGTTCACAAGATGGGATCAGTACACGTACTTCTAATTGTTCCCGTACAGTTCCAGATGATGAAGATGTATATGTCGAGCAACTGTTCGAAACAAAAAAAACATTTGCAGGAAGCTGTGCATCGGATTGCTTTAAGAAACAATTTTGAGTTTAAAGTTAAAAAATCGGACAAGTCAACGTACACAATTGTCTGCATTGACGACGGTTGTCACTGGCGTTTGTGAGCGACAAAAATGGACACGAATGAGTGCTTTGTAATTCGTAAGTATGCACGGGAACATACTTGCAAAGTGGGTATTCGTCGAAATGATCACAGGCAAGCCCGGGCATGGTTCATTGGTCGACAAATAAAGGACAAGTTTCAAGACCCACGAACGATCTACAGACCTTCAGACATCATCAATGACTTCCGACGAGATTACAGGGTGGTTATGAGCTATCAGAAAGCCTGGAAGGCCAAAGAATGCGCATTGGAGGATTTAATGGGTTCGGTCGAGGAAAGTTACGCTAAATTGGCCAGATATTGCCATAACATGGAGAAAACTAATCCTGGATCAGCATTTTATATTGATACGGAGGATGGGAATCGCTTCAAGTATTTCTTCATGGCCCTTGCACAGTGCATTCGATGATTTCGTACGGTAATGCGACCCGTAATTCTAGTCGATGGTACAACCATGAAGGCTAGATACGAAGGTAAGTTGATTATTGCTACTTGTCAAGATCCCAACATCCAAATTTACCCTCTTGCGTTCGGTATAGTCGATGGAGAGAATGATTTAGCGATGCGTTGGTTCTTTACGAAGTTGAAAGAAGTAATTGGAGACGTCGAGAACCTTGCATTTGTAACTGACCGGGGGCAGTCAATAATAAATGGTATCGCCGAAATCTTTCCCGAGGCACATCACGATTATTGTATGTACCATATACAGGGCAACCTTAAGACGAAGTTTCGGGGCAGTGGCATCGTTCCAGTGTTTAGGAGAGCTGCAGATGCATGCAGTTTTGAAGAGTTTGAAAAGTTTATGGTCGAAATAGAGTGTAAATCACATGCTGCATGGGTTTATCTAACAGAGATGGGGATCGAACATTGGGCGCGATCGCACTTTCCAGGACGTCGATACAACATGATGACGTCGAACAATGTTGAGTCGCTCAATGCGCTATTCAAGAAGGATCGAGAGTTACCAATTCTCGCAATGATTGAGCAAATTCGTAACAAGCTGCAGCAGTGGTTTCATGACCGATGTGAGGAATCCCAAAATTGCACAAGTGTGCTCACTCCGGCTCAGGAAGATAAGATTTTCAAACTCTAGAGGTTGCGAGGAAAGTATTGGTGGAACCACTGGATCAGTTTCGCTTCTCCGTGAGATGTGGCAGTAATATCGGGTTCATCGTGGACTTGAATGATAACACATGCACATGTAGAAAGTTTCAGTTGGAAAGTTTTCCGTGTATGCATGCGGTGGCAGTGGCTATGCATAGGGGATTTCCTCCGCACACCTTATGCAGTCATTATTACATGACTGATTATTGGAGATCGGCATATGCTGAAACGATATTTCCTCTACCAAATGAAGTCGAGTGGGAAATTCCCGACCACATTCTTCCACTTAATAGTTTGTTGCCACCCATAGTGGGACCACGTGCTCCGGGACGTAGACGGACGTCTAGAATACCATCAACTGGAGAATTTCCTCGACCTCGTAAGTGCGGCAGGTGCGGCGCAACAGGGCATACTCGTCAATTTTGTACAAGTCAGATTCCTCTACATAACAATTCAACGGATGTGTAATATTATGTAATAATTTAATTTTTATAACGAAGTAATATGTTTTTGTTTTTATTTATTGTCATTAAATATTCAACATAATTAATTGCTTATTTTAGTTGTTTACTTATTTTAACAAAATAATATTTAATATTTAATTGAATATTAAATTATATATAGACGTGTTAATTCATTTAATATTTAAAATAAGAATTAACGATAACAATATTTACATTTTTTACAATAAAAGAATAATGTCAACAGCACTAAGGATCACATTTGGATTCATACAAATCGCAAGCTAACTTCAACCTGCACATGTCTATCAAATATTGATTTATTGGACTAATGTTGCGATCAATGCTCGAAAACTCTATGTACTTTATTGCGAATATACCACAATCGCCCCTGCAAACAAATATAATATATTAGTTCGATAACATATAACTAAAAACTAAATTTTCAAAATAAAAACTTGTAAATTCTTAGGATACTCCTTGTCTCTCCGTCGTCGTGTTCCGTTGAATGGCTAATATGTCATTTACTTGAATATTCGCTTGTCTAGCCATCATGGGAATAATCACACTCATCGGCTCTAGTATACGCTGGAGTTGGTCTTGGGTCAAACATCCATGGTCGGAGTCGTAGACATATATAGTCGAATGCGCGAATACAATCTCAGCTGCGAAACAGTGTGAGTTCGCGATCATTGGAACGTACATATGTGTACAATCCTCCACGGCTTCCCATTTGTCGACTCCAACCCAATGACCCACTCCATCATATAGTCGGGCACCACATATCCATTTCCATTGAGTAGGAGTATGCCGTACTCAATATCAATGGCACGTGCGAACCCGCAGCTAAGGATGACTCGACCAGGAATGTCAAAAGATTTCGGGTATCTCCGAGCTCGATCCCGCAACAATTCCATAATCATGTCGATGTGCTAACAAATAAGAATGAGAACGCAAATAATTAAGTAAAACAACAAATAATTAAATGATGCAACAAATAAGAACGAGAATGCACTTACATCATCGGCGAGCTAGCACCACTAGTCAAAACATCATCGAACCACTTCTTCGCGTTCGATATCGTCCTCGACCCCACCCTATAGATGTCCCTAAAAAAATGAAAAAGTGAAGTGTTACACAAATCATAGATGATCTTGCATGTACTTTAGGCAAATCATTAAATACTTACTCATACTTAAGGGATTTGAACCAATCACGAAACGCTTTCTTCCGAACTGGGTCGACCTCGCGGAAGAGATTGGGGAATGTCCCGTCCAAGAACGGCCGCCTCTTCGCCTCGGCCGGGAAAGGGGAAACGATGTACTGTGATGGCAATCTCGGTCTCTTACCAACCACCAGCGGTGTCATGTCAACAGCACGCTTCGTACCCTTCCTCACCTCCGGAGTCCCTGCGACACCAAAATTATGTCATCCGGTACCCCCCTCTCCACCACAACCTCATCCACCACAACCTCATCCACCGCAACCTCATCCAGTACTCCCCTCTCCACCTCAACCTCCTCCGGTACCCCCCTCTCCACCTCCGTCGGTACCCTGTCAATCATCTCCTCCGGTACCCCCCATCTGCCTCCTCCGGTACCATCCCATCCGCCTCCTCCGGTACCTCCCCATCCGCCTCCTCCGGTACCCCCTCAAAAAATGAGTCTATGTCTCCCCCCACGGCCCAGTCCATCCACCTCCACCGTCACCCCCTCCATCCCGATGACTGTGAGTCCCTCGCAGGGATGCTACGTCACCCCGTAACGTCGTGATCTTAGACCGAAGGTCCCCTATCTCGTTCTGCAGATCTACCACATGGCTACGTAGAGCTCCAACGTCATTATATACATCGTCGATATGTTCTCTGAGCTCTCGTCGCATCTCGCCCATCTCCTCCGACAATCTGGCATACTTAGCGTCGACCTGCCGTCCCAACTCGCGTCGCATTGCACCCATTTGACCCGCTATAAACTCTGTAAGGCGGCCATATAGATCATCTGACGGCAGCGGCGGCCTCGGTGCCGGGGAGGACCTCAGCGGTGGGGGTGAGGACCTCGGCGGCGAGGACGACCTCGGCGGTGGGGGTGAGGACCTCGGCGGCGGCGACCTCGGTGATATCGGACGGCACTCCTGAAACAATGAACAATCTGAATTATTAATTTAATTAAAAATTCAACACGATAATCAACATATTATATTCAATAAACATATCATATCCCGATCAACGATGGACTCGGGCATATGATCATCTGATGCGGTCGAGATAGACAAGCAACGCATGTAACTCTGACCTTCCTCCTCTATCGACGGGGTCAACTCAGTGAGGACTTCAACTCAATGACCGCCGCCTGCCCGTGAAAATATTCATTCAATAGCCTATTGTTCCTCGGAATACGGGCACGTGCTGCATCTTCGCCTGTACACATCAATCCGGTGATCATGGCAAACTCAAATATAGAAAATCTAACCACCTTGCCCCCAAGATTGAAATGAAGGGCATCTCCGTCAACCGGCTTGAGCAGCCGACATAGCAACGCATCGAGTATCTGCTCAGAAAACTGTATGTTGCGCAATGAATACAATGGCCATAAGCAGGACCGCCTCAATATATCCGCGTGCTCTTCGTCGAGCAAATCTAATACCACTGTAAAAATAGCAAAGTTACAGTTCGCTGTAACTTTGCCAGAAATCTGTCTCACCACATCGTCCAACTGGTAATTCATCTTACAAAATTTCAAACGTTAGCATCATGTACAAGATATAATAGACAAAACATATTATGAGAAAATTAAACTATATTCACTACTATCCGCAATAATCAGTTGAGTATCAAACTATTTCTTATTTTAATCGTCAATTGAATATTTTATTAATTTTTATATAATATTTAATTATAATTAATAGAATAGTAAATAAACCATCGAATAGTAAGTAAACATTTCAAAGAAACCATTTATTTTGTTTATTTAATATTTTGTTATTTAGGCGTAAATAATATTTTATTTTGAAATAAACAACTTCTTGTAACTAAATAGTAATCAAATTATAAAAATTTACAAATTAAATAAACTAATAAATAAAAAAAAATCAATTATTATTGTTTATTTAATGTTTTATAAACAATTTCAATAAGTAATTTACCGCTAAATATTTTAAATCGTTTATTTTTTTTTCTTAAACAAATTAAATAAGTAAATTTCAAATAAACTCTTTAATTTTTTTATTTAATATTCCATTTTAAAATAATAGTTTATAATATTAATTATAATTAATTGAATATTAATTATAATTAATTGAATATTAAATAAACAATCCAATATTTAATAGTTTATTATTTATAACTAAATAAATAATATTTTATATTTTACACACTCTTTATTCGTGAATTTTTCAAGTTGTTTACAAAATAAATTTAATTGCTTATGTAATATTTATAAATTAATTTAACATTAAATATCAAATATAATTTAAACAATAAAATAATATTTCATTATTTTTTTCTTTTACATGCATATGTCATTATTTATTATAAACAATTTCAATAAATAATTTAAAATAAAAATTTTAATTGTTCACTTCATATTATTTCAGTGTAAAAGAAGAATTTATAATTAATTTTTTTATTTAAATTCTTTATATAATATTTAAGTATCATTATTGAATAAACATTTCAAAGAAACCATTTATTTTGTTTATTTAATATTTTGTGATTTACAATTAAATAATATTTTATTTTGACATAAACAACTTGTAACTAAATAGTAATCAAATTATTAAAATTTACAAATTAAATAAACTAATATATAAAAAAATTTCAATTATTATTTTTTATTTAAAGTTTTATAAACAATTTCAATAAGTAATTTAAAATAAATATTTTAAATCGTTTATTTTTTTTTTGTTCGTAAACAAATTAAATAAGTAATTTAAAACTCTTTAATTTTTTTATTTAATATTTCATTGTAAAATAATAGTTTATAATATTAATTATAATTAATTGAATATTAAATAAACAATCCAATATTTAATATTTTATTATTAAATAATATTTTATATTTTACAAAATTAAATATCAAATAAATAATTATATTTTTATTAGAAAAAAAAAACGGGCCGCCTGGCAGACGGCCCAGGCAGAGCAATCTGTGCCCAGACGGACCCAGATTGAATCTAGGCCCAGACGTCATCTGGGCCCAGACGTCGTCTGGGCCCAAATTAACCGAGAGAGACGCAGATCGTCTCTCTCGATCTGTCCGACTGCCGGAGATCGTCATTTCCGGTGATCTCCACCCCCAAATTTCATCACAAACACATATTTCACGCATCTAAACCCTAAATCAAAGATTTACAAGTATTTTTTCGAAAATAATCAACAAAAATTCAAAAACTTACAAGCACTTTCTTTAAAAAATTCGTATAATACACTAACCTTCTTCAATAGAAAATGGCGGTCTTGGAGTCCGGGCGTCGGTTAGTCAACCTCGTCGGTGATGGTCGGCGTCGGCTTCTACCTTGCTCTTCCAATTGCGAGGGTAAATATGGAAAAATGATTTTTACAATTCCACTTTTATTAGTTTTTTTTTTTTTTTTTAATATGATCAACGGCTATTTTGGAAAATGGGCCAGGTCATCCGGGTATTTTGAACCATTTCCTCCCCTAACTATCCACTTTCCAAAGCATGTTCCCTTTCTTTTCAGGGAAGTCGGGCTCAATATTTAGACTTATGTCTAGAAAATCGCCAAAACTGAAACAAAAAAAAAAAAAAAAAACTGCAAATCATCATTTCGAAAACTATGTATTTGTTTTTCAAAAATTATATATTTGGAATCGAGAATTTCATACACGTACTCAAAAATTTCTGATATGTTTGAGCCCATTTTTCTTAAAAATGCATTTTGGAATAATTAATTGATGGAAAATGTGTGGTTGAAAAATAAGAAAAGTTTTGGGTAATATTATTTTATTGAAGAATGTGTGATTGAAAAAAATGAGAAAAAATTATTTTGGAAATAAAGGGCGATTGAAAAAACACCATCACGACCATAGGCGTTAATCACAAAAACGACCCTGCCTCTACCGTGTCTAGCCCCAAAACCCATGACAAACCCAAAATTTCGAACGTCGTCAACTCCTCCACCCCTACTATAGCACAAAACCGCCAATGAAATGTAAGAAATCTCATTGCACTCTCATTAGTTAAAGTTCAATGGCAACTGTGAGGAAGGGAGGTGATGGAGGTCTGACGACGAAAGAAAGAATGGTCATAGAGGTGGCAGAGATGAGGAGAGGATCAGCTTTGAACGTTGCTTGTGGTAGTGGCAGGTTTCCTCCACGTCTTTGTGATTCTCTTGGTGCCATTCTAGCGATGGTGATGATAAATTTTAGATCCTCATAGTTCGAGACTGGAGGTGCATAGTTTACTAGTGGTGGTTCAACTCTTGGTGGTGCATCAGTTAAATGGAAGTGTTGTACTGCAGGGGCGAATTTAAATGGTAGCATGTTGGGTCAGTTGACCCCCACAAAATTTCTAAATTTTTTTTTACTCAACTTTATTCATCAACACATCTCCCAATTTCTTTCAAGTCATTAATTTTATAACAATGCTAGTACAGAAATCATACAAATGTCCGTTTGACAGATTATCATTGAAAGATGACAAAAAAAAAAAAAAAGTTGCTCTACAATTTCTATCTGGTTTTTCGTGTACTTGCAGAATAATTCTTAATTTCATTCTTTAAAAAGTTAAATCTACAATTTATATCAAATAATTTTCTTTTTCTACTTAGCTTGTCTCCACTAATGTTAGCGACTTCCACTTTAAACGAAAATCTCAAAGATCGAAATATTATTAAAATGAGTATTCAAGAGAAAAATGTCTGGAATTAAAACTGTAGATAGAGAGAGTGATGGAGTGAGAAGTTATTTGGGTTTAGTTTAAATAATACTTGATTTGTAAATTTATTTTCCAAGCACTTGATTTTTGAACTTTTAAATAGAGGAATAGAGGAAATTGCAACCATGTCACTTGCAAAATATCACATTTTAATAAACTTTGCAAGAATGTTATTATTGACAATTTAAATACTTTGTATATTCTTAATTAAATGTGATCTGATTAGATGAAAAAATTGTACTAAAAAATGGAAAAATATCACATCCAATTAATGCACCACAATACTTTAAAATTTTGAAAAAAAAAAAAATAAACAAAAAATTAAAATCACCACTCAATGTCTCTCTATCTCATTTAAACCCCCAGATTTAACCCTAAATGCATGCCCCTCTCATTTGAAATTTTGGAAGCCCATCGATTGCCAACAAAGATGTACAATTTCCGGCGACTTTTACTCTTGAACGTCGATCTAAAAACTTGAGACGTTTTACTCAAGCAGCTGGACCGAAATCCTACATTGTAAACGCCTCTTTTTAAGTTTGCTATTGTAGCCCGCCAATCACCCCAAGTATATTTCAGTTCGTCACTCCACTTTTCGAACCTTAGGTGATTTTTTTTTTATTATTTATTTATTGATTTTGTGAGTGTGAAGTGGGTTTATGCCATGTTTGAGCCACATTCTCATTTTATTCTCATTCTTTTACTCATTTTTAACTACGCGTTCTTTAATAAAATAATATTTTCTATCACATCAATAAATTTTTGTTCTTTTTCAACCACATATTCACCATCATATCACAAAAAAAAAATATATATTCTCTCCTAAAAAATGTACATCAAGCACACGTTAAATGTATAATGCTTGGATTTTGTTGTAGGTTCAATTTGGGGCCATATTAGTGGCGATTCATTCATCTCAAGAACCGAGCTTAAGATTCGTACTTAGTCCATCATTATTCTTGAATTTATATTACTTTGCATGCCAAAGTTTGTAGCTTTTGATTGCTCCAAGGATTCGGACGTCGATGTTGCATATGAAAATGAAGCATTGTTGGAATTCACACATTCAGGCTATGAATGTCTCATGGAACTTTAATTGTTAATTTGCTGGGATTTGTCAATGAAAATCAGTGAAAAATAAGAGAGTTCATATTATCTGCACGCTTGAAATCCCCCCCCCCCCACCCCCACCCCCACCCCCACCCCCACCCCCACCCCCACCCCTTCCTTTTGCTAGAACATGTTCTTTATTAGTATAGTGTTTGATCATGCATTACATTTTTCACTTTATATATTCGGAATGTTACACCTTTACTTTTTGTATATATTTCATTACTTTCGAAGGAGTTTGATAGTAACGTTTCAATTCATAATATTTCTCTTCATAAACTATCGGATTATCATATGGTGGTGTTAAGTTGCAAAGTACGATTTCTTACATTTATGGATGCCATTGGTATTGTCCTTCATATGGGCAAAACCTCAGCGTTCATGTCTTGGAACACAAATTCTAATGTGGAATGTAAATATTATTCTCGATAGTTACTGAACAAATTGTCGAGATTAACAGTCGTTCACGATAATTAATCGCTAGAATTCTTGACAGTTCAAAATTTGTTCTCAAAAGATTTGTCATATGCCAAATTTGGTTCAGCTTATCTTGTATGTGTATTTTGAATTAAAATGTGTGACATATTATCATATGACCTACGCTATTGTCTTCATGCTAAACTGCCAATTCATTGGTTTCGGTGAAAAAGCCCTTTGTATTTGAGTAAATTTTCATGTCGTGTAACTTACGATGCTACTTGATTTGATTTATTTGTTTAACATATGCTTGATGAACATGATCATGGTATTCCATTACGATTGTATTTCATTAATAAATTGTAGGACATATCAGATGACATTATTTTTTTCTTGTTCTTACTGATTTCTGTAGATGAAGTTTGATTTTATTTTGACTGAAAATGCTCGTTACCACGCGCACATATCTCAACTTAGCAATCTTAAGTACATAAAACATGTACTTGACAAGTACGACGCTAGTTAGAGAATTGATTCAACGTCTTATGTTCAGAATGATAAGAACCAAAAAGACACATGAATTATGGTTCAACTTACATGGCCACCTCACACGATTTGAAATGCAAGAGTATGCCTTCGCCATGGGGCAAAATGAAATCCTATGCCTTGGGGCAACAACATCGACAAAGCCATGGAGAAAATCAGGCTCAAGAATAAATAATTCAGATCCACTAATTCAAAACCTTCCTAATTGAAATGGAAATCTTAAACACAACGTATACTCATAGACATAAAAAATAATCAGCAACTATTAATTATATACTTTTGTGCACACATTAGCAAATTATAATTTTAAAGAATAAATACAATGAATATAGTTCACATGGTACCATCCGATCGAATCGAGAATGTGTTAAACTCGTAGGGATGGGGCAAAGGAAAACAATCAAGATTACACATTCCTATTGTGTATGATACGTTATATTTCTAGGAGAGGATCGAGGATATATCTTAATGAGTTCCCTATTCCCATTGAGTCATATAAAATAGTCTTTGCTACAGATAGTTGAACAAGTGGAAAAAGACTTTTACATTCTTTATTTCTAAACTCCAATATGCGGAAGTTATTATTAAAAAATTATGCATGCTAATTTTCATAAGACCCTTAATTCTCACAAAATTTTCATGATCGAATATTGTCAAAAATGCTATTAAAATAAAACTTCATAATTCTCACAAAATTACAAAGCTGGAGAATGTTAAATTCAGCTTCAACGTTATTTATTAGCAGAAGATAATATATCATGATCAAGAGTTAACAGGTTTTCTCAGCAATAATCCATTACGCTACACATCGACCTATAGCTAATGGCGATATAACCCAGAATGTACAATTTCATTAGTGGGAGCACTTTCTTAGCAAGTGTGTGATGGCCACAATTCTACAAGAGCTCCGTTGAAAGGGGATAGGGAGGAAAATTTAGCGGCTGAAAATTCAAATTGATAAATAATCAGTTCATGAACCTCACCTCATCCATTTCAAGCTTTCGACAGGGATTTGATTGAATTTGTTTCGCGGGTTTTTGCCACTAACAATTAAAAAAGGTTCAGACGATTGTGTAAGGAACGGACCTCTTGAAACAAAGTCCCAAAAATGAGTGTTTTATTGACGAAGATTTACAATCGGAAACAAACAGAATACCTCCAAAGGGCGCAAGCACACGAGTACTGAAAGAAGTGTTTTGAAATTAAACTAAGAAACTGAAATTATATATTCTTTGTTGAGAGTTTTTTATTCGGGCTCCCTTCTTCTATGCCTTCAATTCCTTTTTATATTTCCTTGATAATTTCTGGGTAACAAACCGCTTGAAACTGCTCAATTGCTCCATAACTACCCACTTTTTTCATGATGGCCGACTTGTTGGAGAATGATTATCTCATAACCGCTGTCATTACTCTTGCCTTTTAACTGCCCATTACTAGAATCCTTGAATTGTGGGGTGTGATATATTTGTCTAATAACTGCTTCCATAACTATTGAATTAGTTGACCATAACACATTAGATTCTTTCAATTCCTGGGAAACTTGAAGGTTTGGACGAAGACATAATCATCGCCCTGGGCGATCATACGGCGCTTCATTCGCTCAAATTCTGGGCGTCTTGCAAGCTTGTGCGATGATATTTCTTTATTTTTGGGCATCTACTAGATTCATCAATAGTTCTATCTAGGCCCTTATCCTAGACTTCTGAATTGGGCTTTACTCCTTGGGCCTTTTATCTTGGGATGTACTTTTAGTGTGTCCACAATTACCCCCCAATATGGCAGAATTAATACCAATTATTAATCTTTGCCATATTCACTTTGTATTTTTCCAGCAATATTTGAAATTCCCAAGACTCTCAATTATCATTTGCCTGAAGGGGTGCAACGTTACAAACCCGTATAATCTCAAAAGACACGTCATTTCATCTCACCTAAATCACGTCTCTATATTTCGCGCTTCTTCCTCGCCATTTTACTATTCATCTTCTTGCTTCTTTGCTACGTTTCTCAAGTAAACTTCAACAAATTTGTATTCTGCATCCAATGGCGACTTCACAAACCCACTCTGATGACTGTTTCAGTTTTGACGATTTCCAAAACCTACTTGCGAGGCCGTATGTAAATCCAACTTTTCTTTCATAGGCCAATGCTGATCTTAATGAGTTCTACTTAGGCCCATCATTCAATGATGCTGAAGCTGTTGGATGAACGGCGGTGGGTCAGTTGTTCCGTTGTTCTCAAGACCCTCAATTCTTGAACTACTTGCCCTTAAAGCCAATCCGCGATAAATGTATTCGTACTTGACCAAAAACTGATCCTATTTTTCGTAGATGACATGCACGTATGGTGAATCATGGTCCCATCAAAGCAATTTTTGAACGTGCTAAGATTTTGGACCTATTAGAAACTCATTTCCTCCCTACTTATGACTCAGTGCTTTTTCCAATCACTCTGAGTTTTTTGGTATTCCCATCTCTTTTTTCAAGACTTTGGCCCATTCAGTTTTAGTTGCTAGGCATGAATGTGGGCATTCATATTTTATCTTTTCACCTTCACACCTCTATAAATGCGTGTGTATTTCGTGCTTATTATTCTCACTTCCATTCTTTTCTTCAAGACTACATTCCTGCCATCGTTGGCATATCAACAATTGATCAAAACTTTCATCTTCCATAGAAATGGATCATTTGATCCGCCCCTTTTTCCATCTTTCTTGATGTCATCTTTGGTATGGGAAGTATAAGAAATGGTCTTTGACCAATGAAGGTCTTCTCAGCGCCCTTACTGAAAGTGTTTTCCTCAGCAGCAAAGTTCTTCCCCGCTTATTGCTGCAGCGATGTGCTTAAGGAGGCGCTGAATACCAATTGCTTGCTGAGAGTGCTTCTCAGCTTCTTTGTCTGCCATCTGCAACAATGCATTTAGAAAGGCGAGGAAGGCCGGTTTCACTCTTTCTGTCGCAATCGATCGGGAACCAATTTGTAGCTTGCTCCAAGTTGCGGTTAATTGTATTTTCACTATTTTGTCTCTCTTATTTTATAAGAAACAATGTAGCGATGTATTTAGGGGTGCGAGGGAAACAACTTCTTTTTTCCTGTTGTAGTCAATAGGAGAGAACTGACAGCCTGCTGTAAACTGCGGCTTATGTAAGAAACTTGTGATAATAAAGAATTTTATTCGAATGTATTTTATTTTCTTATTTATTTGAACGTAATCGTCCAGTTTATTTTTATTTAACAATGCGGTACCTATACTTGTTCACTTTCCCATATGGACGGAACATATTTTTCAAGTACTTACCATTAACAAATCTGACATGCCTAGTACCGTCTAAATCCTCCAAGTGGTAAGCCCCATTAGGTAACACGCTTTTCACTCTATATGATCCTTCCCAATTGGGCAACAATTTTCCATACCTTGATCTTTGCTATCCAAAGGGAATATTGTTTTCCAAACCAATTCGCCCAGACTAAAAGACTTGGCTATGACTTTCTTATTATAAAACATAGTCATTCTTTGTTTTTGAACTCGCAATCTATTTAGGACGTCCAATTTTAATTCGTCCAACTCCAACAAGTGTTGAACTAATGATTTGTATAATCCCAATCACTTAACTTATGTTGCCAACATGCAATCTAATTGGTTGGACATTAATTTCCATCGGTAAAATAGCCTCTTATCCATAAGTAAGTTGGAAATGAGTGATTTTGGTACTTGACCGAAGCGACATTCTATAAGCCCATAATGCCATGTTCAAACATTCGTGCCAATTTCTAACGTTTTCATCTATCATTTTCCTTATGAGATTTTTTAGAATCTTGTTAGAAGATTCTGTCTACCCGTTGGATTGAGCGTAATAAGTTGTGGAGTTTACTAACTTAACTCCAAACTCATTTTAACGAATTCCTTCACTGATCTTGTTTAAGGAAGTTCGTGATCCACAATAAAAGTTTGTGGAATTCCAAATCTATAAATAATATGATCACGGATAAATTATATGACATTCTTTTGGGTTATCTCCTTCAAAGGTATCGCTTCCACCCATTTAGTAAAGAAATCTGTTGCAACTATAATAAATGCATGTTGCTTGGACGATGAGGAGATAAAACTTCCTATCAAAGTCTATCGCCCAACTTTTGAACGGCCAAGGTTTGATGATAGGTGTCATCTCTCTTGCTAGTGCTACTTTGTATCGGACCATGTTTTTAGCATGCTAAACGACTCTTCGCATATTGAGCACATGATTCTCTCATCTTGGACCGAAAGTATCCACTCCTAATTATCAATCATCTCATCCTTTGGCCGGCTTGATGAGCTCCCATACCGCTTCATGCACTTCAGCTATGATCGTTCTGGCCTTGTTGCAAAACTTACAACATTTTAGTAAAATATTATCAGAGGTTTCTTAAACAACTATTTATCTATCAAGTATAGTTTATCCCCCACGCAAACTTTTGTTTTCTATTTACTCCCTTGATTATGTTCTTTAAGGAACCTCTTAATTTCTGCCCTTCAATATAATGCATCTCCATCTTGTATGCAATGAATTTCAATCATTCTACCCTTCTTTGGAATGCGGGTAATGTACTTATATTCACAAGTAGAACCCCACAATTTAAAATCTTTGGAATTACCCTAAAGCATCGGGCAATCATTGAAGCTCTACTTCGTCGAATTCTTCCAACAATTCTTTGGGCAGATTTCGTATTAACTTATAATGGAATCACTTTAGCACTTAAAGTCACCAATCAATTGGTGAATTACCAATTGAGAATCGTCCATAATAATCACATCTTTTTTCCATATCTATCATCAATTCCAAACCCAAGATTAAGGCTTCGTATTCGGCTTGATTGTTAGTACACATCCTATCCAAAGTGAATGCGAACTTGTAACAAATCCCTAAAGGATGTACAATGCTAATTTTCTACCCAAAATTAATTTCAAACAAAAAAAAAAATAGAAGTTATTAAAAAAAAAAAAACAAGAAATCCATGGTTTCAATTCGAATGAATTGATTTCTAATTCAATTTCTTCAGGCATCTCAAGGCATGGATGATCGGCCAGAAAAATAGCCAAAGCCTGTTTTTAAGTGCCTTTTAGAGGTATATAACTTTCATTTCAAAAGTTTACAAGAAAAATCCAAAGACCCACTCGGTGGTGTAAAATAGGGCGAGAGAAAAATGTATAATTAAACAAATTGGCTTAGAAAATCAAATAAATTTTTACATTTTTTTTTTTTTTTTTTTTTTTTTTTTTTTAAAATGTGTATTTTTAAGACATAGTTTTTCAATAGCAGAATAATTACATTCACATTTTGTCAATCGTCTACTTAAATAGTAAATCGTCATTTCTTCACCAAATTGGTTTTCATGTGCGACCATCCCGACTATCGATCCATGCTCAGCCGACACGTACAACTTTATCGGCCGCCCTTGGATTGGTGATACCAACACTGGTGGACTTGTTAAATATGCCTTCAGGTTTTCAAAAGCCTTTTGGTGCTCTTATTTCCAGACGAATTCGTCATGACTTTTCAGCTTTAAAAGAGGCGACAAAGTTTTCGTTCGCCCTGTAAATTATAAAAAGTTAATTGGCTAAATCTTTGCATTCTTTTGTTGATAGGAGGTTGTAGCCTTTAAAATGGCTTTGCTTTGTTTTTATCGAGTTCATCCCCCTTTTGTGTACGAAGAAACCAAGAAAATTCTGTATTAACACCAAATGTCCACTTCAAGGGATTTAACTTAGTTTATGCTGCCTCATTCGCTCAAATGAACATCTAAGTTGTTCAAAGTGGTTTTCTTCTTTAATGGATTTGACCACTATATCGTCTACATAGGCTTCTACAAACTTACCTATCATATCATGAAAAATTCAAATTTTTATTCTAATTTTAATTTTAGTGCAATGTTACTAAATTCTTAAGGCAAAATGGCATGACTACCCACTCAAAACAATCACAAAGATCGGGCCACGGCTTGGCAGGTCTACTAAAGAATCTACTGTAGGCATTGGCTATTCATCTTTGGGCGTGGCTAAATTCAAGTTCCTAAAATCTATACACACCCTTAACTTGCCATTCTTTTTTAGTACTAGCATTATGTTAGATAGTCATTCAACATACCTGGTCGTTCTAATAAAATCGGCTTTTAATAATCGCTCTATCTCTTTCTTAATCTCAGGAAGTACATTGGGAGCAAAACGCCTAAGAGGTTATTTAGGAGACTTAAAATTTGGCTTAGTTGGCAATCTATGTTCTACCAAATTTCTATCTAAACCAAGCATATGTTCATATTCTCAAGCAAAACAATTTTTATACTCTTTTAATAAAGCGATTAATTTATCACTAACCTCTTGATTGAGCATTTGACTAACAAATGTTGGGCGATCTTCCCCTTAATCACCAATATTCACCTTGATCAGAGGGTCCTGTGCTTGAGCGTATCCAAGCATGGTGATCCTCATTGCTTTATCGTCCACATTCTTTGTAGGTATTTCCTCTTCTAAACAGTCCACCTTATTAACTTCTCGGCCAATAATCTGCTCCAACTCGAACACTGCTAATTTGTTTCGCAATGATTTTAATGCTGCTTCTTCTTCCATCATGTCTTTACATTCTTTATTGAAAGCTATTAACTTGGCTTTGAAGGCCTGGATGTTGGCCATTTGCCTTTGTTGTTGAAAACTCATCTAAAGTTCTTTGATTAGCCTTTTGCCAGTCACTGGCTATTCCAAGGCCACTATATTTGGCCTCATGTGACTGAATATTTTGGTGAGTGCATCCACTGAAAATGGCTCTTCGCTCTGTGCAACAATTTGAACTCCTTCTCCATCCTGGACAATTCTGATTGGTCCATAATTTTCTTCGTACATGAACCTTTCCACTGAGTTTGCTTCTGCGACAAGAGGTCTATGATCAGCCTGCACCACTTCTGCTTCACCCTTGTCATTCCAGAAGACAAGGCATTGATGGAGCGATGAAGGTATACAGAGACTTCAATGTATCCAATCCCTTCATAATAAAACATTGTAAATAGTAGGTCCATCCATTACGAAGAAGACGGTGGTCCTAGTAGTTGTCCCAGCAGTTATGTCCAATGGCATAACCCCTTTAGCTGAAGTCGCTACTCAATTGAAACTTGTAAGGATGACTTCTATTGGGATCATGTCACTTTCCGTCTTTGCAAATCTCCTCATCATCCTAGATGGAATGATTTTTATAGCTGCTTCATTATCAATAAGTATTTTCACCACATGTATACCGTTAACTAGAGCCTTAACATACAATAGCCTTAGGTGTTTAGTTAACTTCATGGCAGGTCTCTCAAAAATAACATTTTCGACGGCATCAATTTCCACTCTCTGCTTGTTCTCTGTTGAATTATCTTTTTGTGATAAGTCAACGTGCAGTACGTCGCACGGAGCGTCCGCTTCCTAAATTTCCTTTTTATTATTTTCTAATGATTCTTCTTCTGTTACCCAACCTGTAGGATGAGGCATTATTCTTGACGGTGATCCATATTTTTCAGAGCGAGGTACTCTCCTTCTCGATGTAATTGCTTCAACAGGGTATTGCGTGATACTCCTCTTTTTCTTCTCTCTACTTCCAGATCAATTTTCTCTTCAATGTCAATCATACCATTATCCTCTTCCTCGTCGTATGCCCCTTTAGATGTTTGGCATTCGTCACATTCCAGCACACATGCTTCCTCTTCGTTATCCCCATTTTCTTCATCTTGTTTCTCTTTATTTTTGAACTTATCGGCTAGTAAATAATTATTAGCCATGACAGGAGGTAACGTACTGAACTGAATAGTGATGGGCTGATCTGGATCTTCTTCATCCCTTTTTCCTCGCTCAAACTTTGACGTTCTGGAAGAAATTTCGGGCAGTTCTTCCATTGACTCACCTATACCAGTTTCTTCACTATTATCGAGAACATTTTTGTTGGCTACTTCAAGTATTTTAGGCGCTTTAGGACATGGTACTCCTTGTTGTTGCCTCATCATTCGTCTATAATTCTGTTGAAAATACCTTTGTTGTGTTCTAGTCATCTCATTGAAGAGTATCACTCTTCCCGCGTTATACTGGAATGAATGCCATACATTTGGTTGGCGAGGTTGTGGCCTGAATGTTCTCCTCTGATTGATCGGCCCGAACTGCCTCTCCAAAGGCGGTCTCCTATGGAATGACGTACATCGCCCTCTAACAGGCTTAGCATTTGGAACAAAATCAAGGCGATTGTGATGCTTCCATATCCCTGATTGCCCTGTATTTACTCTCACTTCTCCTTTACATCTTGTAGACAAAACATCTTCATCCTTTTTAGGCCCTTTCTCTTTGATACGTTCAAAGACACTGGGGTATGGCTCATGATCCTCTTCTCCGTCATCTATAACCAACTTGAATTTTGGCAACTTGTTTTTGAAATTGGTTGTCCCCATGTTAACCTCAAGTGGCTGTGGAAAAAGGGTTTTCATCCACTGCCATCTTCTTCTTATCATCGAACGTGATTCGTCCTGATTCAATGGAATCCTGTAACACATGACGAAAAACCAAACAGTTGTTAGTCAAATGTGACCGTGCATTATGCCACTTACAATATTTTTTATCCTTAATATGTTCAGGGGTTGGCAACTTATGTTTATCACTCAGCTTTATCTGCTTATCCTTATATAGCTTGTCAAATACAAGGTAAGCTTTGGTTACATCGAACGAGAACGTTCTAGCCTTTTTGTTTTCACCTTTTATAGGCTCATCATTGCCCGACGATCTATGCTTACCCATTATAGGACAAGCATATGCATCTTCTTTGATTAATTCGGCCAAACATATTTTGGTTTGATCGTAATACTCGTCATTAATGGTATGAACATCAAAATTTGGGTCTCTATAATAAGTCCCTTTACTAGAATTTTTCACTTGCTCTTCTTCTCTAATTAATCGTTTATACCTAATCACGTTTGCACTCAATTGGAAAAGATCAAGAAATTTCCTATCTTGGAACTTCTTTTTCAGATCAAAGCTTAGACAGCTTTGAGCGAATTTGACAAACTCTTTTTCGGGTAAATGCACAAAACATTTACTTCTTGTTGTCTTGAACCTTTGAAGGAAACCTTATGCCCATTCGTTTGGCATATGACGTAGATTCGTCAAATCGGTCAAAGTAACTTCAGACTTAGTCTTATGAAACTGAGCGTTGAACAATTTTTCCAATTGCTGCCATGTTTGAATAGAATTCGCTGGCAAATTGATGAACCATGAGAAAGCTACTCATGTTAATGAACTAGGGAACAATCTCATTTTATGATAAACTGTCACTTCACCACTTTGCAGCGTGAATCGCCCTATGTGTTCTAGAGTGGACACTTCTCCTAAGCTAGTGAATAATAAAAATTCTGGCACTTTATACCCTCTAGGCCATTGATATGCTTGATCCACCCAATCAGAATATGACTTTGTGTAAGTTGGCCTAATGACAGGATGTACCTCAAGAGCCATTTGATCCTGTACTATCTCCATAATTTGATTCCTCAACATGACATTGGGATAATATGGAACTCCTACAGGTTGGTTTATTGGTTGATTTGCTTGAGGCCTAATATTTGGTCATTTGTTGATGACAAAATTGCCATTGTTTAGACCATTATTACCATTAAATTGAGTATTCAAACCATCATTAACGCCCGGGACGTTCTGTCCATTAATGTTAAACTGAGTATTCAAACCATCATTAACGCGCGGGACATTCTGTCCATTATTTAGGACATTGTCTCTCATATTTTGATTATCCCCCAGCTTTGTAGTCTAGGCTTTGACCTGGGTTCAAACCAGGGTAATTATGTGGATGTCCCACAATTGTCCTGGTTTGAAAGTGACTCCCTACGGGTACAACTGGTTGACATATTTGGCTTACTAACTTGTGCATGATTTCGTTTAAAGTACTTAGTTGTTTAGCCATATTGTCATAATGTACATTCCCATTTTGGGTAAATATTTCCATATTGTGAACGCTTCGTAAATTTACCTGTTCAACGACATCATGCGTGAGTTCCCCAAACAATGCACGCATGGTGCAAGGACCCAACTCTGTCATTGGCTCGTAACGATTGTGACTGCTCTGACTCTGTCCCTCTATTCATGGAGAGTTTTGCTGCTCCTCATATCGCTCGATCACAGACTGGACTACTCCTTGACTTGCTGGTTCCTTATCAGAATTCTTATGAGGCATAATGTTTCACTTTTCGTATCCTCAATCACCAAACACCATTGTCCTACTGGGCGTGCCAAATTGTTTCACGGGTTTTTGTCGCTAACAATTAAAAATGGATCAGACGATTGTGTAAGCAACAGACCTCTTGAGACAAAGTCCTAAACATGAGTGTTTTATTGGCGAAGATTTACAATCGGAAACGAACAGAATACCTACAAGGAGCGCAAACACACGAGTACTGAAAGAAGTGTTTTAAAATTAAACTAAGAAATTGAAATTACATATTCTCTATTGAGAGTTTTTGATTCGAGCTCCCTTCTTCTATGCCTTCACTTCCTTTTTATATTTCCTTGATAACTTCTGGGTGATAAACTGCTTAGAATTGCTCCATAACTACCCACTTTCTTCATGATTGCCGACTTGTTGGGGAATGGTTATCTCATAATCGTTACCATTACTCTTGCCTTTTAACTGCCCATTACTGGAATCCTTTAATTGTGGGGTGTGATACATTTGTCAAATAACCGCTTTCATAACTGCTGAATTAGATGACCATAACACCTTAGATTCGTTCAATTCCTGGGCGATTTGAAGGTTTGGGCGAGGACATAATCATCGCCCTGGACGATCATACGGCGCTTCATTCGCTCAAATTCTAGGCGTCTTGCAAGTTTGGGCTATAAATGTTTCTTTGTTTTTGGGCCTCTACTAGATTCATCAATGGTTGTATCTAGGCCCTTATCCTGGACTTTCGAATTGGACTTTACTCTTTGAGTCTTTTATCTTGGACTGCACTTTTAGTGTGTCAACGGAATTGTACCCCCCATTTAAATCAACAAACTATGGATCCCTCTTCAATTGCATTTTCCATATTCACCCTCGATGCACATTTTTGAAGTCAAAGAACTAAGTTAAGATAAATTGTAAACCAGAGAGAAATTGGCACGGAGAATTTTATTCCTATCCTCATGAAATGTTAGAGAATATTGTCAAAGTTTCTAGTTTATATCATTAATTTGTTTGCTTGCTGTAATATTAAATGCAAAGATTATGATCTTGTGCAATATCTATTTGCACGGAGAAAAAAAAATAAAGTGCATTAATAAAAATATGAAAGCTTTCGACAATAATTAGTGGTGACAAAGTAACATTGGTACGAAAGGAATCAAATAATTTGATTAGCAAGTTTTCTACCGTGCCAAACATTACACTATATATATAACTATGTTTCATTCTTTTTTTATTATTGTATATCAACATAAAACATAAGGCTCACTTATTCATGAGATTGCCTTCTTATACAACATATATATAATTAAAATAATACCAATTTGCATTCTCTATTTTATTTCCTCAATTATTATATATATTTCGAAAGCTCGTCGTGAAATCCTCAAATCACAAAGTAGGTACTTTCAGTGATTTTTCTTAATTACTTTTATTCAATATTTCTACCCTTTATATATTTACTCCCTATAGTGATTACAATTTAATTTATTTTTCCAGTATTTTTCAATAGGGTGACTGCAATAGGTTGGTACTCCCAATGGATTTTTATGCGTCTCATCAACATGAACAGAAGGCTAATTTAGACTTTAAAAGGATTAACAAGATATGTCTTCCAATCAATTGATTTATGACACTACACCTAATTTAGCTTTTAATGATCGATGCACAAAAGACTACATCTAGTTAACAAGTCCATTGAAAGGTTTTGACAACAAGATTGTTGCTTAGAGGATCGATCGAATCTTCCAAACTTCAAATTTCCTTTGGAAGTAAAGGTTAGAATAGTGTATTATCTTTGTATGTATGATTAGTTTTCCATTTTTGTTGTTGAAAATCTTATTCAACCCCTTTTTAATTTGTATTCTTTAAAACTCATTTTTCTTGAATTTATTTTCAAACCACACATTTATTAGCACAAAATGTCTTTATGTTTGACTTTTAATTTGCAAAATATCATTATGTTTCAATTTTTTGCATTTTCACTCATATTTTCACGTTTCATTGCGGAAATCATCCTCTTCATCTATTTTTTCAATCAAAATTGGTGAAATGACAAAAATGTACTCATATTTAAATTAAAAAAAAAAAGAAAAGAGAAGAAAAAATAAAGAACAAATTAGAATCATAGCCCCAAAGTTTTAAAAGATTACAAATGAGTTCTCAATGTATATTTGAAAATCCAACCTACGCCAAAAACTCATGCCAACCACCATCCAAACCACCGGAACTCCATACCATTGAACAACCTTCACTCCCCTCTATACATACCACCCAACCACTAGCCTTAACGTCACCAGATTTCGCCAAAATTGATGGCCAAAAACCAACATTAAATATAGAGATGTATCTCTTTATTCCAAAATTGTGCATAAGAACCGAGCCACACCTTACGAACTATGGACAACCAAAACTCCAAACTCCTACTCTGGCCATCGGACCAACATACCACTTTGAAGCCCTCATCTTCCTCTTCACAACCCACCGAATCACTGGCAACAACTTCAACGGATTTGGGCGAATTTCCGTTCAAAGTAGGCTGCCCACGAATCTTCAAACGCCCGAAAGTGCCATTTCCAGCGACACCCATGACCTGCCCATCCTCCAGGTTGACCAAGCTCACCATTACGCACAATATATGTTAATATAACAGCAAAAAATGTAGAAAACTCATATTTCTAGCATTTTTCTTCAACAGCGAACTCGAGCATTTCAACAATAATTTCTTGCGCCAACAATGCAACCCACGGTCGCGGACCATCCCCCAACACCGCCTCATCACGGCGCATCCAATAAACCCATGGGTCATCACCAATTTCGAACCAATATGAACGAATCATGTTAGACAGATCACGCACATGCAAGTTTCGTCGACCCCCTTTCATCAGAGGACTCCACTAGACTTCAACACCTCAATTCTAGCATCCGACCATCAATTAATGTTGGTACAACAATGGGTCATCCATCAATTGCATCAATTCCTCAATTAAACGAGCAAATGTTGGCATGAGTTTTTGAGGACTTATATTTTTAATTGTGCATTGGGGACTCATTTGTAATCTTTTAAGATTTTGGGACTATGATTCTAATTTGTTCTTCTATTTTCTTTTTGTTTTATTTAAATAGGAGGGCATTTTCGTTATTACATGACTTTTAATTGAAAAAACAGATGAAAAGGATGATTTCCGCAATGAAACGTGGAAATATGGGTGAAAATGCAAAAATTTGAAATGTAAAAATGTTTTGCACACTAAAAGCCAAATAATCTTTTCCTTTCCACCCATAACCAATAAACTTGCCCCAGAGAATAATAATAATAACAATAATAATAACAATAAGCGCCCAAAAAAAAATCATTAATCCAAACATACAATCTAAATGTAAATAAAAAAGTATAAAAATAACGAAAGCATGCATACCAAAAGAAAAAAACTCAAGAAAATAGAAATATTTACCAAAAAAAAAAAAAAAAAAAAAACATCATGAATCAAACACACAACATAAATTCCAACAAGATTATGAAAAGTTAATTAAAAAAACTCTTACGATATATGCAACAGCACTTAAATCACAAATTTTATTCCATCTCACCCATCAAAATAAACCTTCTCAAATAAAATATTTAAAAAATAACAATATTCATCAAAATTTACAAATCAAACGCACAACATAAATATGAATAAAAAGTATAAAAACAATTAACAAGAAATCTTACCAAATATGAAACAATATATAATAAAAAAAAAATTCTTTTATGTCTCACCCATAAATAATAAACCAGTCAAAAGAAAAAAAGAAACTTCAAAAAACTAACAAGAATTATTAAAAAAAAAAAAAAATACAACATAGAAATGAACAAAAAGTATAAAAATAACAAAAAAATTCCTACCAAAGGTACAACAACATTTCATCACAAATTATTTTCCTTTCTACCCATATTAATCTATAATCTACCCAAAAGGAAAAAAAAAACAAAAAAATAAAATAAAATAAAATAAAAATCATTAATTCAAACTCACAATCTAAATATAAATAAAAGTATAAAATTAAAGAAAACATGCATTCTTGGTGTTATGGGCTTTAGAGATGGGAAGAAGAGTGTGAAACTCAAAACACATAATACCAAGGTAACCGGATGATACATGCAAAACTTTTCGACTACTTAAATGCAAACTCTTTAGTTTAATTTTCTTTTAGTAAAATAATGTTTGTTTAGAGGAAATGAATGTAAAAAAAAAAAAAAAATTTATACATTTCAGTTACTTCTAATATATATAATGTGAACTTTTCAGATTTTTTAAATTTATTTATTTTATTTGAATTTATCTTTTAAAAAAGGAAATGAAAGTAAAACTTAATTATTGTTAGAATAATAAATGTAAAAAAGTAAAACTGTTGTGAATTTAGTGCAATATAATAGCAAGATGAAATAACAACCATAAAACAAGAACATCAAGATTTTAAGTGAAAATCCAAGATGGTGAAAACCACGAGCAGATGAAGAGTATTTCACTATGAATCAATAATGAATATTGATACAATCAAGATCTCAATACCCTCAATCTAAAATTTCAAAAATGTTGTATGAATGTTGTTTTTCAATACAAGGTGTGGCTGCTTATATATAAGCCCCAAATCCAAGTTGCAAGCGGGCAACAGTACATGCGCTCTATGTCTGTTGGGATAAAATTGCTTCCAAAGCTTCTGATGGCGCTTAAGTACAGCGATCATGGTGTTGGGCGCTCCACTCTAATTTCAAGAGTCCTAAAATCATCTTATGACTTATCCAAAGTCCTTTTTCAACTGAAACTTCAAACCCAATGTAGTTTTGACCTCTTCAAGATCACGTCAACCAAAATTCCAATTACCCAAAAAAAAATTTAGGTCACACAACAACAAACCTCTACTTTGAACCAAAATCTAATACAAGAAATTCCAAACACTTGCAAAACAAGCACCACTCCACCTCTTTCAAACCGTCCCATGGGTTTAATCAATAACAAACACAACTAAGTTCGACCAATACTCAAACTTAGCAATGGGGAGTGGTTTTTTCATCATATCAGTGGAATTCTCATTGGTGTCAACTTTGCTCACTACAATATTATCACGAGCAATCACATCATACACAAAGTGATATATTACATTAATGTGCTTAGTCCTCTCGCGAAACATGTTATCCTTAGTCAGAAAGATATCACTCTAACTATCACAATACATCGTAGAAATCTCTGCAAGTTTTCACTAATTTTACCAACTAAACCCCTCAACCAGACTTCTCACATGCATCTGTAATGACCATGTATTTTGCTTCTGCTGTAGGTAATGCTACTATATTGTGTAAAGTAGCCTTCGAGTTAATAGCACAACCTTCAAGTGTAAACACATATCATATAAGTGGTCTCATCTTATCAAAATCTCCTATATAATCTAAATCCACATACTCAATGACTCTATTTGTTTTTCTACCAAAATTTAGTAGAGACCCTTCAGTATCTGAATATCCACTATACTGTTTTCCAATATTCCTTGTCAGGAATTGCCATGTATCTGTTAATTGCATTAACTGTCTGTGTCAAATCTGGACATGTACAAACCATCGCATACATAAGCAATCCCACTGTACTTGAATAAAGAACCTGATACCTAATCAATGCTTTCATTTGACTAAGGACACAAGTTGGATGACAATTTAAAGTGGGCATCCAAGGAAGTACTAACAGTCTTTGCATTCAACATATTGATCCTGTGAAGTACTTTTTCAATTTACCTCTTCTAACTCAAATACAATCTGTCAACTTTCCTATCCCCCAAGATCTAGGTACCAAAGATCTTCCTTGTTGCTCCTAAATCTTTCATTTCAAACCATAGTTATTAGATCCGACTCGGGCATTGATCCGATCAAGGCACTGGGCCTCGGGTTACTGATTGGACTGATAGGTTAGTGGTCAAACCAGTGGATCATTACTTAAAAATTATCAAAAAAAATTAAAAGTATAAAATTCTTCCGTTGAGATAACATTAAAGATTTGAAGTTTTTTGTCACTATTTATTTATATATTTTTAAATTATAAATTTTTTAAACATTCAATCATCTTAATTAAAATTAATCTTTCAATACATGATACATCTATAAAATAAAACATTGGATTAATTTTTTTTCAAAATATTTAGAGAACTATTGATTTTTGAATATATATAGATTATTGCAAAAAAATAACAACATTGTTATATGCTCTAGTGGTGAGGGGCTATTCATTTAACTTAGAGGTACAAGGCTCAACTCCTTGGACTTCTAAACATTTTTAAAGAAAAATTTGAAGCACGATAAAAAATGGTCAATAAACCTGGCGATTTGAATTCAAAACTGTTGGTTGACCCGATAAAATATTGGGTCACTTACATTTGGACTAAGTTTCTCTCCTTAACCCGCACAAAGGTTTGATTCATCGATTTTATGGCCCGACTGGTTGGTCCGGGCCGATGCTATGAACATGTCATCAATATACAACACTAGATATGTAACCGACTCGTCACCACACTTTATGAAGTACACACAACTATCATAACTACTCCTGATAAAGTTATGAGTATTCATGAACGAATCAAACATCTTGTACCATTGCCTCGATGACTGTTTCAGTCCCGTACAAGGACTTTTTTAACAAGCATACATACTCATTTCCAGTTACTATGAATCCTTCTGGTTGTTGCACGTAAATGTTCTCTTCAAGTTCTCCATACAAGAATGTTATCTTGACATCCACCTGCTTAAACTCCAAGTCATCCTTAATCACTACCCTAAGTACATATCGAATTAAGCTATATATACTTTACAACTAGTGAGTACATATATGTAAAGTCAACACTTGGAATTGGACTGTAATCCTTAGCTACCAATCCGACCTTATATATGACCTCTTCAGTCCATGATGTCCCTTCATTTCTTTTGAACACCCATTTGCGGGGAACAAACTTCTTTTCCTTGGGTAAATTCACGAAGTCCCATATGCTATTTTTATTAACTCCACATCTTCATATATCATAATCGACTATCTGCTAAAATCACTGCAATTGATTGCTTCTATGTATATAGTGGTTCTTTAGTGGAATCAATACTGTTCCCACAACTAATGTATAAGCTACCAAATTCACTTCTCAATAATTATGTCGAGGTCTAAAATTAATTCGAGGTCCATCCTTAGTAATCGAATATTGTGGTGCTGATGGTGGTGTAGGCAAAATGTTATTGTCTCTGAACTAGACTGATTTAAAGCCTATGTTTTCTTTTCTAAAGTAATCTCCAACTCCACCTAAGTATGTTGATCATGCTGCTCAATTTCACCAAAATCCCTATGAGGCAAAATTTGAACATAGCAAGTTCATCAAACACTATATATCTACTAACCATCACCTTTCTAGTCTTAGGACGCCATAACTTATATCCATTCACATCTGATTTATACCCAATAAAGATGCGCTTTCTAGACATAGACTCCAACTTCCCATTATTTTCATAAGAATAAACAGAGCACTCAAATATCTTCAAATCAAAACAACAAGAAGGTTTACCCGACCATACCTCTTCTGGTGTCTTTTTCTCAATGGAAAACTGATAGTGATCGATTAATCGATAACAAGCTGTAGTAGCAGTTTCAGCCTAAAAATCTTAGGCAACCCAGAATTTGAAATCAAGCAATGATTGTTGTCCATTAAGGTTCTATTCAACAGTTTCCCTATGCTATTCTGCCGCGGAGTTTCAGACGCTGTCAAATGTCTCAAGATACCTTTAACCCTGCAAAAACTATTGAATTCATCTTAAGAAAACCTCAACCCATTATTGTGCATAGACATTTTACTTAATTTTCCAGTGTATTTTTCTATCATTGTTTTCCACTCCGTGAAGGTAACAAACACATCTTCTTTTTTTTTTTCAAGAAGAATATCTAAACTTTCTTGTAAAGATCATGAATCACAATCAACAAGTAATAAGCACCTCTTTCAGAATGTATCCTTGCTGGCCCCCAAAGATCTAAATGGATATACTCAAATGATCCTTTTGTGTTGTGTATTTCTTTAGTGAATCTGACTATTTTTTATTTTCCAAAGATACATTGCTCACAAAATTTCATCTTACTGGTCTTCCGCCCATCAAGAAGTCTCCTTTTATTCAACATTGACATATCATTCTCACTCATATGCTCAAGCCGTATATGTCAAAGTTTAGTAATTTTTTCGTTGCCAAGGAAGAAGTAGTAACAGTTGCATCCCTTATAACTGTAGAACCCTGCAAAATGTACAACTTAGTGGAGCTTTTATGTCCCTTCATGACAACAAGAGCACCATTGCTTACCTTCAAAACTCCACTTTCACTAATGTATCTATACCCCTTTGAGTCAAGGGTACTCAAGATATGAGATTCATCTTCAGTTTTGGAACGTACCTTACATCGTCAGTATTTTAATAGCCCCATCGAACATTCTGATTTTCACCGTACTAATTCCAACAATTTTGCAAGGCGTGTTGCTTTCCATAATCACAACACCTCCTGAAACTTCCTCATATGTTGTAAAACAGCCCCTGTTGGGACATATATGGAATGCACTAGCCGAGTCTAGAACTTAATCATCACAATGTTTGGAACCAATGTCAAAAATCACAAGAAACTCTCATTCACTTTGTCAATCTTCGACAACATTAGCCTCCACTATGTTTTTAGGCTGTTTTCCTCTACATGTAGTAGAACTATTTTATTGTTCTTCAAAAAGTAGCAATCAGCTCTTATGTGCCCCTTCTTCTTACTATAGTGACATAATTTCTTTGTATGTCTAGATTTTGATTTGTACCTCATATTCCTACTAAGATTCCTATCTTGATTCCTCCCACAAACAACGAGGCCTTCATTCTGATTCCCAAATCCAACTACTAGATGTTTCATCTTCTCATTTAACAATAAAGCATCATAGACCTCATTCATAAATGATCACGACTGTAGAGAATAATATCTCTAAAATTCATATATGATGACGACAACGAACACAACAACATCAATGCTAAGTCCTCCTCATTATACTTAACCTCCAATATTTCAAAATCAGTCATGATTTCTTTGAACATAGTTAAGTAATCTTCTATAGGCGTACCTTTAGACATTCGGTGAGAATACAAGTGTTGTTTGAAGTATAACTTAATGTTCAAACTCTTTGTCATACAAAGCTGCTCCAGTTACAACCACAACCGATCGACACTTTTCTCCTTTAGAACATCATGAAGAATTTGATTAGATAGATGTAGATGAATTTTTGATTAGGTTTTCCAATCTGTACGTTATTTTTCATCATGCGTCCAGATTCAATATGTCTTATCAAAGCCGAGCAAGGCTTCCTCTAAATCCATCTACACGAGAACCATTCGCATCTTCACCTATTGTAGAGTAAATCTCGTGTTACGATCCAATAACGGAATATCGTATTTCATCGTTGCCATGCGGAAGATCAACCTTGCTCTGCTACTAGTTTGTTGTAAATATAGAGCAAGATAAAACAACAACAAAATCAAGAACACCAAACTTTACGTGAAAACCCAAGATGGGAAAAAACCACAAGCAGATGAGGAGTATTTCACTATGAAAAAAACAATGAATGTGTTACAATCAAGCTTTCAATGCTCTCAATCAAGATCTAAAGTTTTCAAGATGTTACATGAATGTTGATTTTCAATACAAGATGTGGCTATTTATACATAAGCCCTAAAAATCGAGTTGTAAATGAATTGAAATAGAGAAAACACATCAGAATGTGAAAGAGGTATGAGTCGAATAAATACATTGCTCGAGCGACAGCCTCACTCCAAGTAGGCGACAATAATGGTGTGACACTGCACGTAAGGTGTTGGGGCATTGTCTTTTGGGATAAAATTGCTTTGAAAGCTTCCGATGGCACCTAGGCGCTCATAGCGCCATGATCGACTCCAATTCCATAAGTTACATCTTATGACTTATCCAAAGTCCTTTTCCAACCAAAACTCCAAACCTAATGTAATTTCGATCTCTCCAAGATCACTTTAATCAAAACCTCAATTACCCAATAAAGTTTAGGTCACACAACAACATAAACAATAAAATTTTAATGCTCATATTAATGTAAATTATGAAGAATGAATAAAGGCATCGTTGACCAAAGACAAAAATTATAGGAACGAATCAAATGTTTCTCACCTATACTAGATTTTATTGAATTAGATGTAGATATAGTCACACTGAAGTAGATATACATTTAATTTACAAAATTTTAATACGTTTGCGTTTGTTAAATTTTAATACGATCGCATTTGTTTAGATTTAATTTTTAATTAGTTATTTTTAATTTACCTAAAATTATCCTACTTTCATCACAAAAGTAGGTCTTTGAATAATAAAATGTGGAAGATGACTATTTTCACTTTTAGGGTTGAAGTGAAATATCATGTATCTCCACTTTTGAGTTTGTGCCTCCTCTCTCACCATACTTGATAGTGGAGAAAACCGAGGTTTCATGTTAACTCATTAAGTGGAGCAGGTCAATCTTTTATAAGGATGGCAAAAAATTATTAAACCCGATGCTCGCGGATTTCGCCTCGAAAGGGATGGGGATTATCAGCCTAATCAGATAAACAAAGTCGACAAAACGTGGATCATTGCCTCGAAGCAGGTACGGGAAACATGGTCCCCGTCCCGCTTAAAGTTTATTTCAAATTTATTTTTTTTATCAAACAAAAAGAAAAAGAATTATAATCCTTTCTAAAGGAAATATGTGTTGTTTTTAACAAATTGGAAAAAAAGTAATAATTTTCATTACGGACATAAAAAAATAAAAAAATTTCTCCTGCCCCAGTCCGTGTTAATATGGTATGGGGGGTGAGGCAATGTGACAAAAATACCCAACGGGGACGGATGATAAAAATGACTGACACGCCCCGTTGTCATTCCTAATCTTTTATAAGCTATCATTAATCCATGTTTAACATATAAGGTTGACAAAAATTCCCACTTGACCTACCTCAACCAGAATAATAAACGGGGGGACTAGAAATATTCTTCTTGTTGATTTGACTCATATTCTCCAAAAAGTGGATCTTGCTCCAATAGCTATGAATAAATTAAATACGTGCATTAAGACAGAAAGGCTTCTTATTCCACAACAACGAAGGGGGGGGGGGGGGGACATAGTCCCTACCTTGAATTTTCCAACCTATACCAAATATTTTTATTTTATTTTCACATTTTTCAATTTAAGTGTTTATTAAAAGTAAAAAAAAATGATAAAATATAAATAAATAATTAAATGGGGCTTTAAATGTGGATTTTTTAATTCTCGTCCCAATGCATTGAATAAAGTACTTATTGGTCCTAGATAGTGACCCGATCAGAACCAAAACACACCAAGCCAAACAAAAATTATAAAGAACACGAGAAAATTTTTTGCCCATAGACCTGGATGTTCACCTTAAATGGGAAACACAGCACATTGAGCATCCACCAAAGGTGTATCACGCTCAAATCCACTACACTTTTTCATATAAGAGCCACAATAATAACCCTTCACCAGCCTAACACCCAAACTCAAAGAGCCACAACGATTACTTTTCACCAAGGACAACATCGCAACCTATTCCCTCTAAAATTACAACAACTTCACAAGAAATCTCACTAAGAGATAAAAGATGTAGAGAACACTTGGAGAGTTTTAGACGAGTAGCAAAAGTGAATTGTGTAAGGTCTGACTGCATAGATGAGATTGAAGTCCACCTTGTAGGACCCTAAAGTTCCCTTCAATCCAAAGACTAGAATCTTTCCACATGTAAATATCGTGGCACACGTCTAACACTTGAGAAGTCAATAAAACCTATAAGCGAGTTTTGTTTTTGTTCTTGGCCTATGGATATAGTACATCATTGGGCTAACTAAATGACCATTTAACAAGCAACCGTCAACAATACCATACTATCTCGGTCTTGATCGATGGTCTATCTCTCTCTTTCTCAAAACAAGGAAGGATTACATGTTTAATCAAGGCCTAACTCGTCCACTCCTTCTAGTAGCACTGCCTTAAATGTGCGCACAATTGCGTCAAGAGGCAACCATGAATTTTCTTAGCCATCATGATCCAATCAAGGTCCACCATCTTAGTTAGTCTTGTGTGTCCACGTAGTTAAGTTCGGGGCCTAGCTCTAACACCACTTGCAAGGAATGGAGGTTCCATAAGATAAAGGCTAACCCATTAGGTGAAGTATTTCAATCCCGTATAAGTTCATGAGTTGCCCCATGTTTTAAATTTTCATAAATTTAAAATGTATAGGTATCATTATTTTCTCTCTTTTCAACTAGTTAGTTTTTTTCTCTCTTTCTAACATTCTTCTCTTTCTATTTTTTTTTTCTCTCTATTCCTTTTCATTGTTTCTTATAAGATTTTATTAAAAAAGTAGCTTGATTTGTAATTAAATTCTTAAATAATGGTTTATTGTTAGTTTAATAACGTTCTACAAGCTTATGTCATGATAAATATTAATTTTTTGTACTATATATTTTTAAATTTTATCATTGGGTTGTTTTTTGTATCTTTTTTTGTTGCATTGCAAAAACGCGTAGCTAGAAACTTAGTTTTTCTTTTATGATGCCTTTCTTATTTTCTTTTTTATTTGTCTAATTGATATTGCTTATATGTTTTCTGAATTTGTGATTGGGGTTTTTGATCCCTACGCTGCTTTTCATCATGCGTCCAATACGACATCTTATCAAAACCAAACAAGACGTCCTCCAAATCCGTGTGCACAAGAACCACTCACATCTTTACTTGTCATAAAGTAAATCTCATGTGTCGATCTAATAATGGAATATCATATTTCATCAATAAGACATATTTACTTGTGGAAAATCAACCTTACTCTTATACTAGTTTGTTGTGAATTGATCTCTAGATAATGGCAACAATGAAATAAATAAGAGTAAAATAAGTAAACCAAAATTTATGTGGAAACTCAAGATGATCAAAAATCACAGGCAGAAGAGAAGAAATTTACTATAATCAAATGTAATTGTGTTTACAACAACATTAAAATCTTATTACTCTCAATTGAAATCTAGGCTCTCTAACTCTCAAAATATTAATAAATGTAAAGTTGGAGATACAATAATGTGGAATATATCTAGGAGTCTCTTTTGGCCTTCTAAATTCGAGAAAATACGAAATCAGCATGTCTCGGTAGCACCTCGACGCTACCTCCATGGTGCCTCGGAGCCAGGCTCTCTGCTCATTTATCTTTCACAAGCACTGCGACACCCACTTTCGGTAAATATACCTTCAAAATTGTTTTTCTTCATCTTAAAATCATTTTCCAAGCCAAACTCTCAATCCTTGATGAAATTTAATCTTTATTAATTAGGGTTATCAAACAAAAATTCCTTAAACTTCTTTTATTCAACCAAATACCAAATTAGAAGGAAGGTAGGTCACACGACAATAGGTACAATGGGTGGGGCAGTGCTCTTCTTCAGTCTCCTATTCCTAGAGATTACTCTCTCAGATGCAGGAAGTAAAATTTGACAAAATTACAAGTTCTTAACTTTCAAGAGTGTAGATTTCTTCTGAGCAATATGCACGGCAGTTTTATCATGACTGTTTAAAGCTTGCCAATAGCAAGTGCAATGAGAAACATATCCACAAGAATAAATGCTCTCATAGAAGAATTTTGATATAACAACCCAAACTGCTGAAGTGGAGTTTCGACTTTGGTATACTGTCGTAGGCACCCAAAAATAGTCATTAAACCTCGAAACTAATGTAGTAGTGGAAGTAAGGGTCGATCCCACGAAAAGTGTGTAATTCAATAGTTTATACTCCGTACAATGATTGTGGGGTTTTTGTATGCAAACAATTGTAAATAACGCAATTAATAACAATGAAAACTAAATTAACGAAAACAATCAAAAGACTAACCTTGGTCCAAGTCAATATCCACCTTCGAAAATCCACAACTGATCATAGATGAAAGGATAATTCAATTCATATCTTGAATATTCACCGTTGGAATAATTTTCCTATTTCTCCTTAATTTTAGTTAGTTAGAAACCAGCGTTCTAATTAACCCTAATTATTAAATAACCCCAGACCAGCGCTCAAGATTCAATTTAATAACAACTTTACACAATAGAGAAATCAATGAACTAGATAACACAGACACCAGCGGTTGCATTCAATCTATTTAAACATTCTTCTTAAGATTCAATAACCTCTATCGTAGAAAATCATCAAATCCTAGTGTTTCGCAAGTTAAAGGGATCAAACAATTACGGATTTGATATTTAACTCAGCGGTAGATTGCAATGAACAATAAACTAGTAGGCCTCCTAGCAATTAAACATAACAATCATAGAAATAAGTGCAGAAAAATATTTAATACTCAAAAACATGAATTAAATTAAGAAAAACCATTTAGATCTCACAATATGTGGTTCCGAGGCTTCAATCTCCTTCGACCAAGTGTAAAAGTTTAGTTACAATTCATGAATATAAGAGAGAAATAGAGAAGAATAGAGTTGGGAGGCGTTCTGGTTGTGTTCTAGGGTTTATAAAGTGTAGAAAGATTTGTTTCCATAAGTGTTTGATTGAAATTAGGAAACCAGAATTTTCGTCCCGGAAATGAACCATGCGGCCGCATGGTTTAGAGGCTTGCGGCCGCAAGGAACAAGTGAAATCAGTACTTTAACTTTCGGGAATGGTTTGTGCGGCCGCATGGAATTAAAGGCTTGCGGCCGCATGGTTTTACGAAACTTCCTCCGAACAGTGTTCAGTATTTTGGCCATAACTTCTTCTACCGTTATCCGATTGAAGCGATTCAAGATGCATTGTAAAGATAACTCAAAGGCCTAAAACTTTTATTCAGAGACCATCTTCAAATTCGGTCTTTTACCATATCCAAAATTGGTCCCAATATGAGGCTGAAAACTGATGCAAAACTTTTCAGCTTGAAAGTTGATCTATGAAAATATCTTGGCCATATTTCATCCCTTTGAATCCTTTCTTCATCCAATTGACCTCTAACACTCTGGAATCTTCATCACAAGGTTAGACACAAGTTTGGAATATTTGCACTTTAGTCCTTGAACTTTCACTTTCTTTCATTTTGGTCCCTTTTCACATATTTCTTCCAAATTACGCCATATCCACAGAATTGCCACCTAAGTCAAAATATGAGCGTAATGAGTACATTTTGGTACAAAATAAACATACAAGCGTATAAAATAAGGAGGTAAAAATATGCATTTTACATTCCTATCAAATTCCACCACACTTAGTTTTTGCTCGTTCTCGGGCAAAACTCAAATTTAATTCCCTAAAAACACCAGGTTATAATGCCAAGAACATAGAACCATCAAACTTTTTCAAAACACATAAAATATCATGAATAAACATTCCACACAACTCATAATCAATTAGCGACCATGTTCATATGAAGATGGAGTAAACTAAACATGTAAACCCTCACGGATATAAGCACTCAACTTTCATATGTTTAAAATGGTAAGTGTTTCGCTCAAATTCATTCCAATGGAGATGTTCTACCATATGCTTGCATATCTTTTCATTCGCCACCACTTAGATCACATGCTTTACAAGAATCATAAAGACTTTTCAAATGTTGTAATGTGGCTTATGGTCAAGGTGGGAAATATTTGGGTATGTGACTCAAGAACCATCGAAACTAGTGGAGTAAAGATAAATAGACTTAGCTCAAACATATACATAAGACATGTAAACTAACCACTCCACATGATAGTTTCATTATTTTTGCATCTATCCCACACAAATCGAACTCTTTTTTGAGATTTAGGAAGAGTTATGAATATAGATCTTTTTCACATTAAAATCATCATTCTTCATCACTTATTTTTTTTTTCTTCAATCATTCATTTTTTTTTCTTCTTCTTGTATTTTTCTTGCATAATGTAAACTTCAAATTATACACCAATATTGGAACTCCCTGAATTGACATAGAAAATTTGTTCCAATTCACCAATAATAGCACTACCATAAATCTTGATACCCCCACACTTATTTTCTTGCATACCCACACTTCTCATGACATTCAACAATACTCCACTAGCTCTAAGGCTTGGGTAAAGATATTGTTTTTCCAGTTTAAAGCTTGTAATGTGAGTTTATACAAAGAAAAGGCAATGAGGCTCAAATGGGCTCAACAATGGAAAATTTAATTACAGGGTTGGCTATTTAGCTAATGAAGCTCATTTATGTAATAAAGATGGCCTTAATCATGTTCGTGCATTCATGTATCAATGTGATCTTGAAGAGAATCAAGGCAAGTTCTAGAGAAACAAAACCATGGATGAATATCCCACACGAAAAGAAATAATGAGACTGTTATGGATGTATCAGTCTAAAGGCTCAAAAATCTCACCGGCTTTTGTCTATAGAATTTAGTTACTACCATCCTCAAAGAAAATAACTTCACTAATCAACTCTAAGTTGAAGGATTATTCATTCAATCATGTTATGAGTTCTTCAAAAGCCTAACTAATTCCAACAAATAGCATACACAATCAAAAATCTTTTAACCTCAACATCTCTTCTTGAAAAAATCATGCACATTTGTGTTTTCTTGTAAAAAAATTAACTCACTCGATATAAATGTAACTTAAATCTAAATCTCTCCCCCACACTTAAGACTTACATTGTCCCCAATGTAAGGTCCAATATAAAGAAAAAGACAAATATAACTAAAATAAAAAAATTGAATGTGAAAAATAAAAAGATAAATGAACGAACTCCCCTTGGGTTGCCTCCCAAGCTGCGCCTTTGTTTATTGTCTTTGGCTCGACTCAATATTTCCTTATTCAGCCCGGGTCTATCATGGTTGGCTTCGATCTTCCTTGCAGTGCACCAATCCATTGGGAATGATAACTAGGATTGTTCCTCTACCTCCATGGAATGTATACTTATAGTGACTGGGGTGAGGTTTCAAATTCGAAATGAGAGTCTGCAAAACAGAATGTAGAGGTTTCTCATTAGAAATTGGTAATACAAAACAAGAACTATTACCTGAATGCTGTAGCTTTGGAAGATTATTCAATATTGCAACAGTTTTTTGTAACTCAGTGTTTAAGGCCAGCTCATCTTTTTCCTTCCTAAGATGCTCAATACTGACAGTTTCCCATTCATTTTTAGCAACAGATTCGAAAACATCATATGCTAAATGATCAATCACATCAATAAAATGAACATTGTTAGTATTACACGGATGTTTCATGGAATCATAGATATTAAGTTTAATGATCTTATCATCAAATTCCATGGTCAATGTGTCATTATTAAAATTCATTGTAGTTTTTGATGTCCTTAAGAACGGTCTTCGTAACAAGATAGGGGTATTATGATTACTATTATCCATGTCAAGCACATAAAAATCAACAGGAAAAATCAACTCATTAACTTTCATAAGAACATTCTCAACTACCCCCTTAGGATAGGCATTAGATTTATCAGTCAGTTGGATTATCACACCAGTGTCAATTAAAGGTCCTAGTTTCAAGGAAGTGTATACAGAATATGGTATGACATTAATAGATACTCCTGAATCTAACATGGTCTTCTCAAACTTAGTATTGCCTATCATGCAAGGGATAGTGAACATACCTGGATCCGTGTACTTTGCAGGAAGTTTCTCTTGAATTATTGCAGATATATGTTCTCCAACTTTTACCCTTTCAATCCCCTTTAGTTTTTGGTTCCTCTTACTTGTACACAATTGTTTCAAAACTTTAGCATAATAAGGCACTTGTTTAATAATATCTAAAAGTGGAATATTTACCTCGCATTGACTAAAAATTTCGTGCATCTCATCATGATCTTGTTCATATTTTCTAGATCCTACTAGAGCTTGAGGAAAAGGGGGTACATGTTTGTAATCAGAAAGAGGTGGAAACTTACGCTCAGTCACCTCAGTATCGTTGGGAGTACTCCTTTTTGCTGTGATATATTCCTCATTTTCTTCCATCGATGATGTAGGCGCTACCTTCACTGGAGCTTCAACCTCCTCTCCACTCCTCAACGTGATTGCACTTACATTTTCTTTTGGATTTATCACTGTTTGAGATGTCAATTTTTCCACATTCCGTGACTCCAACCTACTGACCGCGTTAGCCATTTGACTCATTTGATTCTCCAAACTTTGAATGTTAGCCCTTCTATCCTGTTGAAATTGTAAAGTATTAGTAGCAAGAGATTTAACAATATCTTCTAAAGACATACTAGAGTTAGAAGTTTGGCCATGTTGTTGTTTAGGAGGGTATGACTGATTATATTGCTGGAAATTCTGCCAATTCTGATTCATAGGTTGATTCACTTGTCGATTCCCATAACTAAGATTTGGATTATCCTTCCGTCCTTGGTTGTACGTGTTTGAATAGGGATCATAATTCCTTTGTAGCTGTCCAGGAAAACTACCGGATGCATTTACGTATTCAACGGATTCTTCTTGAATTATTGGGTACATATCGGTTGGATGGCCTATCAATGAACAAATTCCACAAGTCTTTGATGTTTGCATAGTACCTACAGCCATTTGACAAATAAGAGTAGTTAGACTCGCTAGTTGTTCAATTGATAAAACATTTACCTCGTTAATTTGTCTAGAAGGGGGATCAAATCTAACGCCAAATTGTTAAGAATTGGCAGCCATATTTGCAAGCAAGTTTCTTGAGTAGAAGATCGAGTTATGGGCATAAACTATTAAGGAAAATAAAAAAAAATGAAAAACAAGTTAAAAAGAAACTAGAATAAGAAAAATAAATAAAATTCTATGCTAAAATTCCTAAAAACAATAAATTGCCTAAAAACCTAAAAATTTTGATTTTTTTGATTTTCTTTTCAAAATAAGATAAACAACTAAAGAAGCACAAAAATAAATTAACACCACTCCCCGGCAACGGCGCCAAAATTTGGTGTGCTGTCGTAGGCACCCAAAAATAGTCCTTAAACCTCGAAACTAATGTAGTAGTGGAAGTAAGGGTCGATCCCACGAAGAGTGTGTAATTCAATAGTTTATACTCCGTACAATGATTGGGGGGTTTTTGTATGCAAACAATTGTAAATAACGCAATTAATAACAATGAAAACTAAATTAACGAAAACAATCAAAAGACTAACCTTGGTCCAAGTCAATATCCACCTTCGAAAATCCACAACTGATCATAGATGCAAGGATAATTCAATTCATATCTTGAATATTCACCGTTGGAATAATTTTCCTATTTCTCCTTAATTTTAGTTAGTTAGAAACCAGCGTTCTAATTAACCCTAATTATTAAATAACCTCAGACCAACGCTCCAGATTCAATTTAATAACAGCTTTACACAATAGAGAAATCGATGAACTAGATAACACAAATACCAGCGGTTGCATTCAATCTATTTAAACATTCTTCTTAAGATTCAATAACCTCTATCGTAGAAAATCATCAAATCCTAGTGTTTCGCAAGTTAAAGGGATCAAACAATTACGGATTTGATATTTAACTCAGCGGTAGATTGCAATGAACAATAAACTAGTAGGCCTCCTAGCAATTAAACATAACAATCATAGAAATAAGTGCAGAAAAATATTCAATACTCAAAAACATGAATTAAATTAAGAAAAACCATTTAGATCTCACAATATGTGGTTCCGAGGCTTCAATCTCCTTCGACCAAGTGTAAAAGTTTAGTTACAATTCATGAATATAAGAGAGAAATAGAGAAGAATAGAGTTGGGAGGCGTTCTGGTTGTGTTCTAGGGTTTATAAAGTGTAGAAAGATTTGTTTCCATAAATGTTTGATTGAAATTAGGAAACCAGAATTTTCGTCCCGGAAATGAACCATGCGGCCGCATGGTTTAGAGGCTTGCGGCCGCAAGGAACAAGTGAAATCAACACTTTAACTTTCGGGAATGGTCTGTGCGGCCGCATGGAATTAAAGGCTTGCGGCCGCATGGTTTTACGAAACTTCCTCCGGACAGTGTTCATTATTTTGGCCATAACTTCTTCTACTGATATCCGATTGAAGCGATTCAAGATGCGTTGTAAAGATAATTCAAAGGGATAAAACGTTTATTTAGAGACCATCTTCAAATTCGATCGTTTACCATGTCCAAAATTGGTCTCAATATGAGACTAAAAACTGATGCAAAACGTTTCAGCTTGAAAGTTGATCTGTGAAAATATATTGGCCATATTTCATCCCTTTGAATCATTTCTTCATCCAATTGACCTCTAACACTCTCGAATCTTCATCACAAGGTTAGACACAAGTTTGGAATATTTGCACTTTAGTCCTTGAACTTTCACTTTCTTTCATTTTGGTCCTTTTTTCACATATTTCTTCCAAATTACGCCATATCCACAGAATTGTCACCTAAATCAAAATATGAGTGTAATGAGTACATTTTGGTACAAAATAAACATACGAGCGCATAAAATAAGGAGGAAAAAATATGCATTTTACATTCCTATCAGACTTCCCATGGCTGAAACTGTGAGCTTATTAACACCTCACAAACATGAAATCGATTTCCCATTTTCTTTTGTTAAAACCCGAAATTTGTTGTACATGTTGTTGTCGCTACTGTTAGACACGCCATTTTCACCTTCTTGAATTTGGGAGTTAACGGTAATACAGCTGAACTCGTTAAGAGCCAAAATGTCACGGGCTTACCGTGGAGGTCTTGATTTAAGGTTCTCTCGTGAAGCGGCATCCTTATTTTTTCACCTCTGATTTGTAGTTAAAAATCCATTTGCCAGAGCTTCTAGTGATCTCGCTGTTAGAAGTCGATTTCTTGTGCATTACCACTGCAGATTCGTGCTAGGCTACTCCTTAGAGTTAACCTTGACTGTAGAGAATTTCATTAGACAATGATCATCTGGCTTGATTATTTAGTCATCTACCTTTTAATTATATCTGTTGTGAAGATACCATTCTCAAGGTCTGGGGAAACTTGAGGTAAGTTTAGATCAATCAGTGAATGAGTTTGAAGTATCTGTAGATGGATTTCTCTACGTTCAACATACCTAGTAGGGCTATTTTCCGATGAATTGGTGTATGACAGTGTTTTTTAAGATGAACCTACTCGAGTAGATATTCTCAATAAATTCATGAATATCTGAAAAGAAACTGGACTTTTCATTTTCCAATCAGGGAACCACTGTTGAATGAGTTACTCCATTGCTCGTCTTGTTACAACTACAAGCAGCTAGTCACCTATGACATTTGGTAGTAGGAGCTATACTGTTTATGTCGCGGAGCGGAAATTTTCGAGAAATCTTGATTCCAGGTTTAGTTTACTCACCAAATGAACACCAACCGAGTTCGGCTTGATCCACAACTATCACTTGGTTGCCTCAAGTTTCTAACCATGAAAGATCAGGGTGGCAACTACAAACACAAAGCGAATGAAGAAATCGAAGGAACCAAAGGTTGTATATCTTAAAACCTCCATAGACGGCTCCCACAAGTTTTTCTCTCCTTCTATTGTAGAAGACACACAACTATCAAAATGAGGGAGAAATAGATATAAAGCAAAACAATTTAGGTCACCATATTGGGCCAAGAATATAGTAATTCGGCTACCAACAAACCAAAGCCAAACCTAATAACAATTAGGCCAATACTCACATATCGATCAACAACAAATCCAACTCCAACTTGGGTCATCCAAAAATGTTGTGCCCCGAACAACATTAGCTTAATTAAGTTGCTTCAAGTGGTCCCAAGTTGTTTTCGGGTCGAGGTATCACTAAGGTGTGATATAAAATTATCCAATATCGTTTTAACATCATCGTCGAGATTTATTAGGTATCAAAATCCAATATATCTCCACCTTAATACCCAATCAACATGCAAACAACCAAAACACAAAGTTTATACTTGCACAATCAAGGTAACCAATAAAATTGATATCACAGACTTTATCTCGTATTCGGACCCGAAACATACGCACCATACCTGCTCCATGTACTTACTAGAGCTAAAGTCAAGAATACCCAAGTAAAAACAAGTAATCACATTAATCAATTAAGTGCATATATACATGCGATGAAGATATAACATAGGATAACACATATATTTTTGAACATGTTCATACCGAACAACGGATTAATACCAAGTTCATGAATCAAATGGCCAACACATATGCAACAAATGCATAAATGACCCAACAAAAAGATCTCACCACACTTATCCTATCCCATTCTGTGTTGCTCGTATCTTGAGAACACATAGCTCCTTTCATTGCCCATCATGCTCACTAGACTGATCACTAAACTCATGTCTAACTTGTAAACCACAATATATCCTAAATCCACGAGAGAATCCTCTATCACCACCTCACTTCTCCCAACCTAAGTAGATAATGAGCTCCACCTAACATAAGTGATAAAGTGTCAGTCTCACACTATACCTGATCGTGGTTTTACCAAATAGAGGATTCCAATATTTAATCAAATCTCCACTCGTACTTATCACCAATGTACACTTAGGCATCTATACTCCACATTGCCAATAGATATCTTCAAATTTCCTGGAAATGAATCCCAAACCCACTATGACAAATCAACACATTTGCCGACCACAAAGGTAAAGACTCAATTTAAATCGACCCACGCACCACAAGGTTGCTCGAATACCATGCTAAAAAAAATCCACAAAGGATTTGTCCTACAAATGGAAGGGCGAAGGTGACACTTACAAAGAGAATAGAAGAAGAAGTTGATTACTTCACTATACCATAAAAGAGGCTCACAAAGGGAAAAAAGATAATCACATGACTGTCTCATGTATTCTCACAAATCACACATGCTCACAATGATAAAGGAGAAAATGGTTATCCCTCTTTCTTCTCACTACCACACTCTCTCACATTCTCAAGTACCATTATTAATGTTGACAGCTTTTGATGCATTTACAAATTTTATAACATCTAAGAAAATATCTTTTTTAAATATAATAGCATGATTGCGCTTGATATCCTCATAATTGACTTGTCTGCTTTAGAAATGGGTTGGACCAGTATATTTTAGGCTCATACTTTGGATTGTTTTTTCACCATATTATATTAGTACAACCATGTAAAATTATATTTCCTAACAACGGCATAAAAAATTTGTTCGGTAAAATTTCACGAGCGTATTATTTTAGAAGTAAAAGTATCATCTCATGAGGATTAAGTTCTAACTTGAATTGCATTAATTCGTTGTTGAACTCAAATGTAACCAAGAGGTTGTTTGATTTTTGTTTGTTTACTACTGATGTTATCTTAATTATTATCTAAAGTTGTAAGAAAATTATATATAAAAAAGATGTATCGAGATTTCGAGTCCACCTTTTATTCTCTCATTCCAACTCTCGATCTATGTTATCTAGTATAATTTGTGTATCACAGATAATTAGTAGGCTAATTTTATCCAACTATCTCTTCCGTGGTAAGCTAGACATATTTCTAAGTATGACCATAATATCCCCATCCCAAATTCATATGCGATGTAATGGCAATATGCGTGTAATGAATTCAACTATACAATTATCTATGTGATTGCACCAGCCATAAACTATTATTTATAATATTTATTGAGTCTGGTGTTGATATTACAATATTCTAAACTTATTTCGTACCTCTCTAAAATAAAACAAGCAACTTATTATCTAAAGAATGATATTCAATCATTCAGATAAGTGATTGAGCATACAATATCAATCAACAAAACTAATTAACAATAGTCATGGTAAACACTAGATTTCATCTTCATCCCAATACTAGAATATTTAGCCTAGCATACCTATAATGAAATTACAACAAGAGAATTAGAAATTCATAACCTGAAATATCTGAATGTGTGGAAAAAGTTATAAAATCAATTTCTTGAATCTTCAATCCCTAGCATTGAATCTTCAATATTTTGATATTGTTCTCCATGATATAATATAAAGAATGTCGAAACTTGAGGCTCCAAGTAAGCCAAATCGTGATAAAAATTGCTTTCCAAAATTACACAAAACCAGAAAAAGGCAACAAAATCTTTGCTAGAATTTTGTATCATTTTATCGCATGATACAATTAGATGCGATCACATGGTACAATGGTTTCAGCCTCTACTTCTTGATGATATCGAGACTTGCAACCGCAATGCGTTTGTGCCATGCAATCACAAAACTTTGGCCAACGATACTCAATTCTTTTGTTTAAGATATGTTTTCTATCATCATCCCAATAACTCAGGGTCTTAGGCCAAATATTGATGCAATAATCCTCAATCCTCCAATTGACCTCGAAACTATTTTCACTTTAGTCCTTCAGAATCATCGAAAGGTTTCCAAATCAAAATGGTTCTTAACTCGTCTTATCGTCTAAAAATATATCAATTTTACTATTTGTAATTTTGTACCTTTTGCATGTCACGTTTAAGAACCTCATAAGAATTACTTGTCTCAAAATTCTAAAGACCCTACAATAACCAAATAAAATTCTTTTGAAATCATTAAATTCCTTTGTTTATTGATCATTGGACTGGTTAATATTGAATAGTAAAAATTAACTAGCGTTGGATCGATAAACTAACATATTATGTACTTTTTTGTTTGACATGTGTAAAAATGACTTGACCATGCGAAAGAGAAGGAAACAAAAACCTAAAATGTAAGACAAAAAGCCTTTAATTTTTCGTTTTTCCTATGCATTTGTTCTTTTGATTGTTTGTTTGTTTGTTTGTAGTTGGGCTTTGTCTTTTATTTTGACCCCTTGTTGTAAGTACCAAGTTTTGAATCAATAAAATAAATTGACAACACAAAGAATTGTAGTACATATTTTTTATTTTCATTTTAACCAAAGTACGTGTAGGAAGGAAGGAATTTTCATATTGATTGATCATTTGGTTAAGGATGTCCCAATCCCCGTTTTTGTGTCTAGATCTCCATTCCCCGTCATGTTTTCTAAATTACTTTTAATATTATCATTTTTAAAATACGATTAAATTTTAAAAATTAAAGGAAATAGTAGAGTAGGAACCGTGTTTCCCGATTCTCCAACTGATTAGGGAATTTTGCTTATTCGAGATGGAATATTTTGTCATCTAAACTCTTTTAACTTTTAAAATATGAGAAACGATTATGAACAAAATTCATAAGTTTAACAGCTAGTCAATTTGATTTATTCTATCAAAATGCATATTTGGACCTTTTTGAAAATCAAACAGATTTGTTTAACAGTCTTCCTCGTAATTAAGTATCAAAATGTTATTTATTTATTTTTTGAGAAATTTCCACCCATTCTTGGGTGGGAGCCCGTTGATGTTTTCGTAGAGTTGAAATTATGACTCTATATCAATTTTCAAAAATATATGTTTTGAATAACATTTTCTTGGAGAATATGGTTAAAAAATAATAATAAAAAAATTTGAATTTACGTGGAGAATATTTTATTAAAGTCACCAAACAAACATGGGCTAAAAATAATGTAAAATAAATTCAAGCCACCAAACAGGAGCTAAAATACGTGGATCTTACTACATGTACATCAGAGATTACATAATGAGTTACATAATATGACGTGGTACTCTATCATTTGTCAATTTAAAATACAGTCTACTAATTTTTTTTCTTCACATAATATTATATAACTTATGCATAATTTGAATTTACAAGTAACAAAATTCAAAATATTTGATGATATCAATATTTATGAAATCGAGAAAAGAAGAGGGCTTTTTGCTGGTGGGACATGAGATCTATTAAGATACGAAAATTGTAACAAACCACTGTTCCCATATCTACTCTTTCTCATTAAAATGGACCAAACCTACCCATCCCCATCCCCCATTCCCAACTCCATTGATATTTAAAATAAACTATAAACATTTCAATAACAAAACAAAACAAAACAGTCCCATGCCTCACTATTCCATTACCGTTGAGTGCAGCAATTTTTTAGTAATTTTTTTTTTTTTTGGATACCCAGATCTCCACCTTCGGCGACTAATTCTAAAGTCTACGTCTTGATCCATCAAGACGCAGACCGGTAAACCGCAAGATGTGCCCCAAACTGATCAGGGTCCAAGAGCCCCCTCCCCCCCGATCTGCCAAAGTACAAAGCGAGTCAACATATGTTGCACATTACCTTCAAGAAGAAAAATAATTTTTAGACAATTTAATTCCCTAAGTTTGGTCCATTTCTAGACCAAACTTTCAACATTTTCTAAGTGAAAAATTATATCAATCAAACACAATTAATTACAATTTCCAGTAAAACAATTTCTAGACAATTCAATTCCCTAAAATTCATTTTCTTTACACCTTTACAATCAACCAAGCGGACCCTTACTTTCCGTGTTATGCAAAGGAGCATATAGCTCATTGTATATGCAATAAAACTAGAGAGTCATGTCCCCTGTGCAATTTCCCTTGTACGTGGGGAATTTTCAATGCAATTTATAGCTTGAATTATTATCTAATAAATACTAATATTTTCTACTAACATGACATTAATCACAAATTATCATACTTTGAAAATTATATGGGCCACATGGATAAATTCAAACCTTAAAACCAACAAAAAGTAACAGACCAGGAAAATAGAATACTTCTGTACAAATGATGAACTGGGATTCCCATGTTACACATGGATCGAATCCATTCCCATATTATTATTAACATTTTTGTGAAACTGCAGTTCTGTTGGAGCAAGTGAGAAAGATTGAGAATTGAAGAATCCAAAAAAAAAAAAAAAAGTTCTTGTTCAAGGGTTGAAGATGAAATTGCCACATTTGCACTTCCAACAAATGGGTTTGTAGTTTGAAATGTCATCGCCTCTTGAATATTGTATGGATAAATATTGAGTAGTAGTTGCTTTTTTGATGCTGGGGACAATAGGAACCTGAATTGCCACACAGTTTTTATTACATCTTGGAGGTCTTGATCCTATCATTACTAACCTCTCTCTATTTCTTCCCTGTCCCTGCATGCATTTCATTAAACAACAAATCAAATAATGTCATTAATTCACTATATTGTTTCCATGAAAAAGGGTTGCGGAGAAAGTTGAAGTGAAATTTCTTTGTAGTGATTCTTGATTAAAGAAAAAAAATTTAAACCTCACCTGAGTAGTGTCACTTGGAGGCTTGTGCATCAGTATTCTTCCTGTAACATGCAAAAACACAGGAAATTCCACTTCAATATACTGTCCTAAGCTTGTTAATGATAGATTAGAAACAAGTTCGAGCAAAAACCCATTTACCTTGAGCCATGAATTTGAGGGGGGCTAAGCTTGAAATGAGTAAAAAGTGCAGAAAAGTGATTAGATGTCTACTTTTTGTATGATGTATAAATTTCTTGGCCATTGAATTTGAACTTGGAACGGAAAGCTAATTGTGGCTGTGAAAGTGAAAAAGTAAACAAATACAGAATTAAGCTGGCTCGAATCAATGTTTTAGTAGTATGAATATGTTGGAATTAAGATAGCAAGTGGAATGCTGCAAAGGATGAAGAAAGAAAAGAAGTTGAGAGAGTGGCCAAAAGGGAAGAGTAGTTGCTATAAAGGCAGTAGAAAAAGAGAGCTAACACAGAAAGACAGCTGCAAAGAATAGAAAAAAGACAGAAAATGAAAGGGCTTATGGGCTTTCGTTTTCTTTGAAAAAATGTACTCTTCCAATCTGTCCCCTCCCCTTATAGGAATTTTATTGTTTTATATGCCATGTAAGTGCTTGTTTGGGAGGAGTTTATAATTTTAAAAATATATAGAAATTAATGTTGGATAAGTGATAGTACTTTTACTTAAAAGTGTAATTTGATCGTTAATAAACAAATTAGCCAAACAGCATCTAAGTTTTCAATCAAACAGTGGATTTAATAAGTTAGGTTGCTGCAATATAGGGTAGGTAAAAAAGGGGCGTAGCCTACTCAACTGTGACTTCATATAATTGATTGCCTACGTATCCACGCTACCAAACCTTAGATTTACTTCATTTATTAGCAAAAAGTACAGCTAATGATCAGCCATTTACGTGACAATGTAGCAATAAGTTAACACTTTACCATTGGTGATGATTAAAATAAATAATGCTATTAGTATTATCACCGTCTATCCTTTACAACTCCAGCTTTTTGACTCTACGATCAATTTGAAATTGGCATAATCCACGACTATTACAAACAATTTTTTTTTTGTTAATTGTTTGTTATAATTCACAAACAATTTATTAGCGCAACTTACAAACAGGTCAACGAGAATATTCAATTATGGTTTCACATAAAAATTAAAAAAATATCCAAGCATCAGTAAATTAGCAAAAGTAACCAATGAAGGTAAATATAACTACTAGTAGTAGCACAGAATTAACTCTTTCTCAATACTTTTGTGACTCAATGTACAAGTTACACAACAAAAAATTACCCTTACTACTACATTTCTCTCTGCTTCAGATAAATACATCAAAATATAAAGCGGGTTTGCATGGTTGTACACTTTCCTCGTTATATTTCTATAATACAAAATTGTCGATCATATGTTGTATTATATCGGCTCCAGCAGAATTTATGCAGTACGTTTTTACCTGAACACATAAGGTAAGACAATGTCATGTTACTATAGCCTATTCATCATGAAACCGAATAAAAAACTACTAGGTGATGAACTCTTGAAAAGGCATTAAGCAAAATAATGGTGGAAATTGAGTTTTGAAGAAAGTAATGCAGCAACATTCTAACTGATTAAGATCTGCTGAGGTCGCTAAGTGCAATTTCAAATGTTGCCGAAGAATCTCAAAGGGATATTTTGTCCAAATTTGACATAAATCTTATGTCGTGCTATAAATAAGGACGCATTCTGATGTAGGAAGTGATTTTTCTAAAGTCATATAATTTACACCTAAATGAGTTAAAGGGGTGGTAAGATAGTAATTTATTGTTTTAGATGGTTCAAATCATACAATCCACTGAGGATATAATGCTAGAGGCAAGATCAGCTCAAGTTCCCTGGTGGTCGAAGAAACTATCTATGCATTATGGATCCCACGTGACAATGGATACGTACCTGAATAGTATTATGTGCAAGAAATCTTTGTATACTTCCACTGAAGTTGACATCAATACGTTCCCAGCTCAATGTCATTAAACCTCTGATCATTTCCTCTACAAGTGAAAACAACATGAATGTCAACAATCTTAACACAATCTAGAACTCTAAAAATAGTGTAACTATGAAGAAATTTGGACGTTAATCTGCAGTTGTAATCATCAACACAGATTATGAATAGTAAAATGTAGCAACACAGACATCTTTAATTGATAAACTCCTTTATAGTTAGGGCACACTAAAGGAAAAATGAAAAACAAAACAATAACACAATATATCAGAAAAATAAACTCGTTTTATTTGTAGTAAATATAAATTTTGAGCAATCAGCTGTCTTCATATGTTATCTGCCATCAGTGCATGCACTAGTGTAAGATTTTATTACCATTAAAAAGCTAAATGCCCAAATACTTTCATTTAAAATATGCCGTGTAATTTTATGTTTTGCAGTGAAATTACACAAAACCAAAGACGAGAATTCCTCTGTAAAAACAAGTAATATTTCTGAGTGGACCAGAATACTTCTAGTCAAAATACCTAATTTCCTGTCATTCAGACTGCTTAATTGCTTGTCACCACACAAGTAAATGTTTTGGCTCAGTGCTACTATGCCAAGGCCTTATCCACGTAGGCAGAAAATTACCACACAATTAATGCATTATGATAACTATCCTATGACTGCAGATATAAAAATAATGTGTGAATACAACTTTAACCGAAGCAAAAATGTAAATATTTATCCATTTCATTAATATTTTAAAAGAAAATAAATTTCTTATTAGTCAGAAATATGGCCTTGCTCCAATAAAATCCTTTTAGAGAATATAAGTACGTAGTTACCAGAACAATGGAGATTGAAGAATTAACAAACCTTCCATTTCATTGGCCTTGCCTCTAATAATTTTGGCTTCCAAAGGAACTTCTTGAGGTTTGTCAGTGTTTGAAGCCACTTCATATAAAACGTGTGGGTATTTAGCATGTTTTTGAAGATTTCGTCTCTGAAAGAAGAACAGTATAAGATGATCGGCACATATAAGTTCAACTGTATAATCGCTAAGTTTTACCTTTGGTAGCTCATTCCTTCTACGCAGTGACGATGAACTCCATCCAACAAGATCTATGTAATGTGTCAAGATCTTCATACTATAGGAAAAAGGTACAGCAAGAATAAACTATTATTTGTATTTCAGTTAGTATACTTGCATTTCAGATAGTCATACTTCTACCGATCTACTCTTTCATGCTTTATCCCACAGCACATAAATCTAACCCATAGATGAATTTGAGCGCAGTCTACTCCCTGAGATGAAGCCAAAAGAAATGAATAGGCGATAAAACAGAAAGAGGATACGGTCAAAACGTGCATTCGCATAGGCCACACGTCGCTTGAATGACTGCAAAGCGGATCTGCACAAGAATCCAGAATGCAAAAGATTTCACCAGTTAAATTTGCATTTGTTGAAAGATAAAAAGTATAATGAATTCATGATAACGCACATAAATTTAAGATCTTCAGAGTCATTGACCATCTGAAGCAAAAGAGGAGATTTTCCGTCATCACTATCAGTCAAGAATAGATGTTTTCCAGTTCTTCCAAGTATCCATGACGCACGTGATGCTATTTTCTCCATGCTGTAAAGCCCACAGAACACTGGTACCTGAAAGACTGCCAACTTGTAAAAACAAATTAACCCTGAATGCAAGACCACATTGGTCATATTGGGATAATTGAGCAGCTAATGGTTGCATTAGCAATAACATTTTCAGAGAAAAGTAACCGAAGATGAATTAACCATTTTCCATTTCTAAGTGAAAAAAGTCAAACAAGATAGGATACATCAGTTCTAGGAAAACGAAAAAAAATGGAGAAATGATCATCAATTCCCACGTTTAGAAAAACCAAAACTGGAAAAGTAGAACACTAGAGCATGCATTTTCAAGTGCCTATTGCAGACATAATATTAAAGGGTTCTTGAGACAGCTCAAACCTATCAGGAAAGTAACAAAAAAGAGATGACCCCTTTAATCCTAAGCATATGAAATAAAACTAAGATCACTTTCAATTGATTATAGTTAAGGTGTGGGAAATTGACTACTTCCATACTAAATAAATTGTACAAGTAAAAGCATATTTTTTCTAGGATTTTTCTTCTTACTAGATAATAAAAAAGGAAAGAAAGATGCGTACGTCTCAATTTTCAATCTAATACATTATCAAGAGACCCTGTGAAGAACAACGAGGAAACACTGTACTTGTGACTGTATCCTGCCAACTTCCTCGAACAGCTATTCACTAAGACCATGATCGGACATTTTAAAGATGAGGTGCCATAACAACATTAAGAGAAATATCTCTTTTTCGCTACAGACTATTTAATGATCATTAATAAATTGCTTTACAATAGGAACTAAAGAGAACATTTTTCCAAGATCTTGGCAATGCATCATCAATAGAGAAAGCAATCTGTGTTTAACAAATTCAATAACCTGTTTATGGCCCCTTGATCCAAGGTGTGGTGTAGCAAAGGTAATGAAGTTCACAGGTTCAAGTCCAGCAATTCTGTCTTTACATTTCTCTTCTTCAAATGATCTGTTAGACTCCCCTTGACACTCGCCATTTTTTTCACCAAGCTTTCTTGAAGAATCTTGTTGATAAAGCCTAGCAATCGCATATCTTGCGATTAGGCCACCAAGTGAGTGACCTACAAAAGAAATCTTTTGAAGATTTGGATGGCGATCTACAACAGAAATCACCTGAAATTTCAAAAGGGAAAAATACTTTAATCTCCATCTTACAGAAGCATTTGATTCAAATCGTAGTAAAATATTTGAATGACTAGTATTAATTCCAAACACAAGACAGCAATCAAGAGAACAGTTAGTCCTACAGAATGCAGGAGGTAAGGGAATGGTTTATTATTATTGGAAAAGGCATCACAAACCTCGTTAGCTAATCTCGTTCCCATTACATCAACACCATCAAATGTCAACGTTGAAGAATTAGATTCACTGCCTGAACATAGCACATTAAATAAAAATAATTCATGTCAACATTTAAAGCCATTGACTTCAGCTAATATAAAATGTAGAAAAATTCATAAGCTTCAACTATTTCTTGCAAATATGATGATTTTCCAAAACATTCATTGGGCAGTCCACGAGTTTACTATTGTTGACAGCTTGAGCTACATCATTGAAGGTTGCATAGTTGTTTCCATTTGATACGACAATATAAAAGTAATTTAGCAACATGGAAGAAAGTGTAATTTATTTGTTGCAGAAAGATAATGCAATTCTATAAATGACAGGATCTTTTGCCTATAAATTAACTTGTGTGTTTGGTTTCAATATAGAAACTAGCAAGTTAGATCAAATTTATGTTCTGATTTAAATTCAGTGTTCATTATGTCTGCTGCGTGCAATGCTTTAGAACATACGATTACAACTACCAGGAATGTATTCAGGTTTTATGTATAACAGTTTTTGTGAGAACAGAAAGTTATATATTTTTAGACTTGGTTTTTATGGTGCTTTCATATGTTAAGTATAGATGTTATGATAGGTAAATCAGAAAGTAAAGAAACATTTCAGGAAAACAGAGAAGCTTTATTCAGGAAGATATCTCAGAAACTTGTTTTGGATGTGATCATATGAACGTAAGGTGGAATTAGTCTTATTTGGAGTTTCTTCTCGAAATTTATTCAAAATATTTGACAAGAAACCGAAGACAGTTTCCTTCTTATTAATAAAAAACTGACTGAAATCATGATCATGATCACGTATTCATATTGAATGAACATTCTCAAAGCAGCTTAGGAATACCACATGAGAGCCACAAGCCTAAGCCATCTCAGATATATATTCGATGTCAACAATTCTAATTTTAGTAGAATTATTAAACATGAAATTTAAACACGTAACCCAGTACACTTGAAAGGGAAATTTGACATCAAGTGCAATTCACAAGCATTAAAGTGAGCTGATAAGTGTAAAGTATACATTTAAGAATCTAACTGTGTCATCCTACCAAGAATTGTTTTAGTTCAATGCTTGTGTTAATACAAAAAGTACTTGCTAGTGAGTACTTTAAATGAATATCTATGCCACTTTCTTCTGTCATTCACCTGACATGGCACGCGATTTCCCTCCGTCACTGCTGCGGCAGTGACTTGTATCTGCCTCCGTTGTGCAACCAGAAGAAGCAGAGGTGAAGTCGGAAAAAAAATGGTTGGCTCATAGTAGGTTTCTTTTACTCTGGTTAAAGTTATAATATATGCTCAATAAGTGAAATTCTAGTTCCAATCCTAATCATTCTCAATTCAGTAGGGAAGTATCCATCTTCAGTTTGTTAAGCTATAGAACAAACATATAACAAACTCCCAGTTCATATTGTCACAAAATACTTGACCATTACTCTATGTATATTGGATAAAAACGTCATGGCAACTACAAAACACAAATTTTCATGTATGTAATTAACCTTCATTTAAAATGTTATCTTTTTGAATCCATCATTTACCCTAATAGCTCAACAATATTTTCCTGACTGAAAAAGAAGTATGATTTGGATCTTCAATAGAGCCTACGCATTTCGTGGTATTAACAATAAACAAAGAATATAAACTCAAAACATAAATCTGAACAGAAAAAAAAAATATGGCGAAGATTTACAGTGTACGACAACATCACTAGGATACGCCCTGACAAATTGTTTGGCGGCATATCTCCAATTTTGAGCACTGCAAAAATGTAAAGTAAAACAATAATTAGTAACTAATAACTACATAAATATTTTGTAAAATACTCCAAAAATCCGAATTTTCATCATTCCACTATCCAGATTCAGGGCATCAAATCATAGATCATATTATTATTAGTATCAGTAATATAAATTAACCTTCCAATAATTCCGTTAACCATAACAATAAGGTGATTCGGCTCGCAAGTCTTCTGATTGCTACCAGCTTCGACGTCAAAACTTCCGTCAACGTTGGGTTTCTCCTCTACAGCCGCTAATTCGTCATTCAATTTCATACAACCCAACTTGGGAATAAAATTAAACTTTCTCTTTTTCTTCTTCTTCATAAAATTCTTCACATTATCATTTCCTAGCTTGTTTTCATTCAAATCAATTTCTGGTTTTTTCTCATCCTCTTCTCTGACAGTTGCTGTACTAGTCTCCATCTCCATTGAACCCATAATGAATACCGTAATTTGTATGCGAATAAATTTATTTTCTATATATTGTTGTGCTTTATAGATTTATAATCATGGAGTAATCGAGTCAAGGTTTTGAATTGAATTTGGTGGAAGAACAGAAATTTTTTTTTTAAGGAAATGGGCAGACAACCTTGACTTCAAAAACAGTTCCATTACTACCTTTTAATAATAAGCACCTGATACCCATTAGAATTGAATTAGTCTTTGTTATACATAATTTTCTATCTAATTATTTAACGAATTGATGGCTCCCTAACTTTTTTTTTTTTTTTTAATCACAATTTTTTCATTAATCTACTATTCCAAAATATATTATTCCAAAATAATATGGATCAAACACACCATAATACTATAATTAGATTTAATCAAATGTTTTTTTTTCAGAAATATAATTTGACTAACTCAATTAATAGATAATTACAAAAGTAATATCTATTAATGGGCTTGACTATAGTTCGATGATGTATGAGGTAGGGATGACAAAAAAACTCGATATCTTCGGGGCTCTGTCCCGAACGGGACTGAGATTACCTACTTAATCGAATATTCGGGTAGGGTCAGAGAATTTTTCCCCCGGGCAGGAACGGGAAAAATTTCATGAAATTTCATTAGTTCTAATAAAAAATGACAATTAAAATTAGTGGAAATTACAAACAACCATAATTTTAAAGTTTTAATTTTAAATTTCATATATAAATTTTATTTATACAAAAATCAGATATTAATTCATCAATTTTTTTCTATCTTCTCTCTCTCTGTAAATCAAAATTACCCAAACATAAACCCTAATCCCTAATTTTATCCTCTCTCTCTCTCTCTCTCTCTCTCTCTCTCTCTCTCTCTCTCCCCTCCTCCTCCTCCTCCTCCTCGTACAACCACCATCGGAGATGGCGAAGTTCGTCGTGCTATGAATGCCGGTAGAATTGAGAGCACCACCATCGAAGATCACCCGAAGCTCTGCAGAACTGAGAGTGCCACCAGAGGCTCTACAGATCGTTGTTGTAGTGACTTAGATTGCGATGGTGATGGCACAAATAGCAACTGCAGTAGCACAAATTGCGTTGATGGTCTTTTTTTTTTTTTTTTAAAAAAAATGTTGGATGGGTAGTAGTGTTTGTCATGTTTTAGTGGTTTTAGGGTAATGGTGGTAGTGGTGGTGATAGTCGGGGTGAGGTAAGGTGGTAGTACTACTGGCTGTTATGGCGAGGTATTGACGGGATGATGGCATTGGAGGCGGCAGTTCATGCGGTGGTGGCATTGGCGGAGGTAATCAAATTTTGTTGGTTTTTAAGGTGTTTATTGTTGGCGGTGGAGCACAGGATCTGGCGATAGTATAGGTGGACTTTGGCACTGGTGTGGTGGTGGTCGCAAATGGTTGTGATGCAGGCGATGGCGACGGTGGCGGCGGCGGTGGCGACGGTGGTGGATTGGCTTGACAATGTAGTGGTGTTTTTGTCCAATGTGTTGATTAGTTTGAAGTGGTTGTCTTGCTGTCGAAAGGTGGTGTTGGTGGTTTTAGCGGTGGTGCTACTGGAGGGAGTAGTGCGGTGGTGGTCACAATTGTTGGTTGTTGTCATAAATTATTTAGTTGATTGTGACCATTAAATTGGTTAATCTGTGACCAATAAATAATATGTGATCAATGAAAAAGATAAATTGTGACCAAAAAATAATACGTGACCTACAAAAATTTTACTTTGTGATCGATAATTTAATAATTTGTAACTGTCTATTAAATTGTGACTTATAATATTTGTGATTGTGACCGATAAATAAAATGTAACGAATAATTTTTTAATTTGTGACTGATGAACAAATTGTGACTTCTAAATTTTTTGAATTGTTACCGTAAAATAATTTGTAATACATAAAATTTTTGTTTGTGACTGTAAAATAATTTGTGACTTATAAAAATTCTAATTTGTGATCGATGAACAAATTGTGACATATAAAATTTTTAAATTGTGATCGTAAAATAATTTGTGACGTTTCAATTTTTTATTTGTGACTAATAAACAAATTGTGACCTGTAAAATTTTTTAATTGTGACCGTAAAATAATTTGTCACATGTGAAATTTGTGATTTGTGACTAAATTATATGGAATTGTGACCTTAATATATTTAATTAATAATATATATGTTTAATTAATTAATTTAAAAATAAAAAAAATCTGAAATTTGAAATTTTAAACTTTAAAAAATCTGAAATTTGAAATTTTAAACTTTTTCTCTTAAATTTGAAATGAGTGAAACTAAACCTCTTACTATTGAAATTTTCCCCTAAAATTATCTAGAAAATATGACAAACAATAAAAGACTTAGTTTACAAAATATATTTGAATAATTTAACTTTTAAAAATAAGTAAAGATTAAAAAAATATATTATATCAATCTAATAAATAATGGCAATAAAATGAATTATCGAAAATGTAAAACAAATAAAAATTAAATGGGGACAGTAAACGCCCCGCCCCACCTTGCCTTAAACGGGTAATGGGGCGTGGAATTGCTTAGCCCGCCCCCGTTGTCAACCCTAGTACGAGGATTGAGGACCTATCAATTAGTAGGAATGGCACCAAGAAAAAAAAAATCATCAAACCTGATACGGGCAATGTTCGCCTCGAAAGGGGCGATAATTACCCACTTAATCAAGTATTTGGGTCGAGAACAGAGTGGAAAACTTCACCCCGAGCGGGTACAAGTAACAAGGGCCTTGCCTTGCCTCGCCCATCCCTACCCACCCTGTCTCGTTCCATTCCATTTAATCTTTAATTTTTTTTATTTTTTCAAAAAATTCAATACTTTAAATGAAAAAACTCCACAAGTTCTCATTAGTTCTAATAGAAGATGGCAACTAAGATTATCTAATGGATATGAAAAACAATAAAATCTTTAGTTTACCAAATATATTTGAATAATTTAACATTTAAAAATAAATTAATAAATATATTATTGTTTCACTTTAATGAATTGAGCAATAAAACATATTATCAAAAACTGAATTACTAATAAACAATAAAAAAATAAACGGATAATATACTGGGCAAGGACCCTGCCCCGTTCCCCTCAACCTTAAACGGGTAACCGGATGGAAAATTACTCGACGAGGCAGGATGTAGGATAGGTTGTCCAGACCCTGACCTGCCTCGTTACAATCCCTATCAATTAAATCAATCAAGTTGTTATGTTGAAAAATTAGATCAATCTAATTCGAACCATTCGTATATTGGTCCATCATAATAAATTGGCCATATCGAGCTTGATTTTCTAGGTCGATGACTCATATGGACCATTTGCTTGGCTCGGTTTTGTCACATAATATCTGTACTCTAATCCTACTTATAATACAAACTTTTAAATTAGTGAAAGTTTCACAAATACTCTAACAAACCAAACTATTTCTAATATACAAGTCAAACCTTTTTTTTTTTTTTTACCAAAATATTGTTTATGTCATTTTTGTATATATATTTGAAAACCACACTTGCATCGCATGTTTCCACCGCTGTCATCCCTACTTTAAATATTCCATGTTATACTTCCACTACTTCCGTCACACTTGTAATATATTGTATTACATTGTTGTTACAACTTGTAACATACTGTGTTACGTAGTTACCACCTCTTTCACAAATTTGCACCATTACCTTCACAAACACCAAAATTGCATTACCATAGCCCTGCCTCTAGATTTGCACCACTACAAAGCCACCATCGTCATTTAGCAAACTCAATCACTAAATCAACCACAAAATGATGTTCAAACATCTTTCAACTTTGGTTCCTACTGTTACAAGTGTTAGGCTTTAATATAATTGGCAATTCGGTGAACAAAATGATTATAATTAATATTGCTGTAAAAGAGTTTTTAAAAGCCAAAATGTCAAATAGTAAGTTAGAAGTCCTAAGGTTCGAGTATGGAACAAAGAGTAAACGTAGCCACAATTTTACTAGCCTATTGCCTAGTTGTTGTTTGAACTGTAAAAACAAAAGTTACGTCGCCTACTTGTCGCCTAGACTTCGCTCGAGCGAGATACTGTCGCTCGCTTGTCGTTGACCTCTCGCTCGAGCGACGGTATTATCCGAAAAAACCTAATTTCCATTTTTAAGGCTTTTACATGGCCAATTCTACCTAATTGCCTTCAACTATAAATATCCCATGCCTTGCACAAAACTCAAGGGTTGTTCATTGTGCGTCTTCTCTATAACATACTCATAGTATTCTTTGAAGATTTAAGAACATGTTCATGTATTGATTCAATCCATTTACTCTTGAGATTATACAACCGCGGATTGGGGAAAACATCAAATTCATTGAATCCAAAACACCTACTTCTTAAACACCCTTAGGAAGGTACTTTCTCAGTTGAACTTCAGAGGCTGCTGGAGGTTGAAAGATGTTAGTCTACAAGCGCATGAAAAGTACAAGAACTAGGCGTTCTTGAAATTCCACTTGGAAGAGACAAATAAGAAGCTCGGGAGCTGGTGTGTTTTGCTGATCTTGGAGGCTAAAGGAATTAGATCAGGAAGTCCAATGGAGTTGGCTAAGTAGCATCTTACTGTAAATTTGTATTATCTATAGTGGAGGTAACTGGCTTGACCCCGGAGTTTTTACCCAGTTGAGTTTTTCTATCAACAACATTGGTGTTGTTTATTATTTTTCCATGTAAACTGCAGCAATCCAACATATGATAATTGAATTGATTGATTAATTATCTAGAAATAATTAAAAAGTGACTTGTTGCTTATTAGAACCTGAATTCGAATCCTAACCTTAGATTTCTAGATGAGTAATTCTTATTTTTCATTAGTTTTACGCAAAGTTTTTCATTTTGTGATAGTAAAAAAATGGAGAAGTGAAGCTAAATTTGCTACGTGTTTGAAGATTTATTTTATTCCCTCTCCATTAATTGGCAAATTTGTTCGGTATACCTTTTTGTTGGTGCGTTTTCGAGTAGTAAGATTATAATTTCATGGATTGGTAAATGTTAACATGTTAATAAATGATCTCGCTATTGTAGTGATCAACGATCAATTGTCTCCCTAGATCCTTTTCGTTCATACACTAATTTTGGCCAAATTTTTTTACTGTAGCTGATATCTAAAATTATGCCCGCAATAAATAAAATCCCTGGCCCTGCCCCTGAATTCAAGTCCACAACGGGATGAACCAAGTCTAGATGTAGGTGATTGATCTCGTATCTGAAATAGTGTACTCAATTTTGAGTTTTTTAAAATCACCTTTCTTAATTTTTATAATAACTAACGAATTTCGTGTGTGGAAGTTTGAAGAAAGTCAAGATTTAAAGACGGTGGCTGGCTGGCTGGCTTGTGTTTGGTAGGAATTTTATGAAAGGTGGATTAGGCATACTTTTCCTACGGTGACGTAGGAATTGGATTTTTTAAGAGGAAATTATGCTGGATAATTCATTATTTCCAAAATACATTTTTCAAACTCATTTTCACTGCACATTTTTTCATAAATTCAAATATTTTCTTTAAGCCCTTTTTTGGCCTCCATTTTCATGTGATTTGGTAGAAAATCTATTTTGGAATAATTATTTTTTGGAGAATGTATTATTAAAATATAAGAAAAAGATTTGGATTTATATTTAATATTATTTTATAGAAGAATGTTGAGTCAAAAATGAGTTTTTGAAAAAATGGGGGCCAAACATTAGTTTTGCTTCTTTGTTATTATATTTTATAAAGGCTATGAAGATTTTTTACTCACTTCGTCCCATTTATATATACTTATTTTAGTTTTCACGCGGATTAAGAAATCTTATCTAATGTTATTGAAAAAATCAAGTTCAAAGTTTATCCTTATTTAAATATCAATAATTAGTAGTAAATTATTATTGGAAGTAGTAAAAGAATTGAATGTGTGTATGTATTTGGATGATTTTAAGAATTATGTATATTTATATTTGTACAATCTCAAAATTAAATGAGAAAAATTGATTATAATGAGGCAAATTAAATAAGGGTATATTAGTAAATGAATAAAAAAAAAAAAAAAAAAAACTATAGAATTGGAACAAGAAAATTAGGAAAGTCGGCTTTTATAAATGAGATGGAGGGAGTAATTTTTTTTCATTAATGTTTAAATATTTTTATTTTATAATTTTTACTTTATTTTGTTTTTTCATTAGAGAATTAATCTAGAAGAATGAAATCAAGAATTGGCTGCGGCTGACGATTCAACTCTTTGATTGATTATTATTATATAGAGAAGACTTGGAATTTTAGGAGCTAATTTTTTGTTCCCATTTGGAATTCAACGAAGGCAAGTCCTATATTCACATGTACTACTATGCCAAGTTTTTTCCCCAAATTATTTTTCCATATACACACCATCCCTTTCTTTCAGCTCTCTTGATTTCTTGAGATTTACCCAACTTTATACTAATTCGTCACTTTTGCCAATAAACATATTAGTTGATTACACTCATTGCATTCGAACTTTTCACTTAATATGTTTTACTTAATGTCATCATTGACAACAAAAATTATTTTTTAACTTAAAAAGTTTAGGTAAATAGCACTTGTGCTTTAACATTTGAACCTTCTGACCATGGATCCCGAATTTTATTTATTTATTTATTTTTTATTTTTAGCACTCAAAGTTCCGTAACTTTCAAATATATATGCTTAAGATCATATCGTAATGGAAAACACCAGTTTGTACGCTAAAGATCAAATTTTGAGTAAATTGTTATTGTACCCTTAGTTTGATTTAGAATAATTGAATAAAAAAAGTGAGGCCCAATCCACACCTTTCCCCTCATTCATCAAACCAAATCTACCTACCCCACTCACCAAACATGGTGGGCAACTTTTGCCACCATCAATTTAAATACAAACTCAAATCTTAAATGGAAATAAAAAAAATTAAAAAAAAACCAGATAAAACTACAAATTCATTTGAAAACTGTTATATTTAATTAATATACTACAAATTTTCATTTTATTGTTTTTTATGCTTATTTTCTTTTTTATGCTTTATTTTTTTTCTTTTCATTTTCCCTTTTTTTTTTGTTTTAAATTAAACTAAGGTTACTTCATTCATTTTACTCAAATTTTACATTTAGGCGGCCAAACTGACTTTTCTCATTAGGAAATGACCTGAAATTTAGGCACCTGAAAATCTTAGGACTTAGAATACTAAAAATCAAAGGTTTGTGACCCCATAGACAAAATTTTTAAAGGTTAGGGACCCCGGTACTTTTACCCCAATAAATTTTGGTAATGCGGTTTTATACGCTAAATAGTATTATTGCTAATTCTCTTATTCTCTCTATACAACCCTAAAAGCTCGTACATTATCTTGCTTTCATCTTTTGTCCATCTAACACCCAAATACTTGTACAAGTTAACTAAATTGTTTGTCAGAGTGTTCATGACCACCTCCCCCATCTCCGAAGAAGGCTAAATGCTTCTACATTTGTCCAAGTGTGTAGAAGCTATACGTGTGGATGTCAACGGAGCCGAGATCTGTAGACCACACCACCGATCATAAAATGAGGTCAACAAATTGGAGCCTCTATCGGAATCACACTATTAACCACGTGCAAACTCCTAAGAAAAGCTTATCAAAAAGTGCATTTACTTCCCTTTGAAAAAGACTTTATTCTTGAATAAAGAACAAGTGGAAGTTCATGAAGAAAAAAGGTTTTAGGTGTTATTCATTTTTTTGGATATTTCGAGTTCTCATTAAAAAATGATAGATATTGAAGAGAAAAATCTACTCAAAATACCCCTACTTGAATAAAAGAGTCTACCTATCATAAGTGCCAATAAAGATGAAAGAAATACACGAAAGCAACAAGGGATGTCTCTGAAGAAGAGGCCTTTGAGCCTATGCTGAGGTGGTAGGGTCATTGCACGTCTCACAAGAGAAGTGGTAGCAATAGCCCTAACACGAGGAACATTACGGAGCAGAACTATACAATGCAACAACTGCTACAACATATGTAGGCACAAATGGGTATAAAAATGCCTCAACTAGATTTCTTTCTAGGCTACCAAGCCTAATTGAGGAATGAACAAGAAGCAAAGGATGTACAAAATAGTAGAGCTCAATTCTATAGTAGTAGAAGTGACGACAACCACATTGAAAGGGAGGTAGGAGTTGATGCATATCAAAATCACTTACCTTGTCAACCTGCAAAAGAAACGTTCAATAGATAGGATATTTTCCCTTTGCTTTACAAACGAGAGCGAATACCTAAAATGTCCACTACCATCTTCGAAAGGTTAGGCGATGGAGTACTAGAAAATAGGCTACGACACGAGCCTCCTATATTTAGGCCCATGAATAGAAGTATAGGAATCGACCCTAGAATGAGCTCCAACCTAAAATTAGGCAGGAGAGGAGATCAATTAAGGCTTCAAGGGATGAAAAAGTGAACTTCCACCCACATCATTATAAAGATGATGGGAAGGATAATGTAGACCATGTAGGTCCTTTGAGCTCGATGATGATGATGCCAACCTTCCATATTCCCAAGACCTTAGGAATTCCTACGTTAAGGATCACTTCGTGCTCCCCAAGATGCCACAATACGAAGGTAGAGGTTTCTTAGAGGACCTCATCAACACCTACAAGACTAAGATAGGCTTGAGAAATGTCTCGCCAACATTAAAGTGTGCAGCCTTCTACCTGACCATTTTTGGGACAACAAAGAGGTGGTATAGTAAAATGAAATAGGTTTTAAATTCCTATCTTATTTGAGCCAAATAGTTGTGTATCGATGAGTAATAAATGTTGATTTTGATAATGATAATCTTTTTGTGATTTGGATAGGGTTTGATTGTAATCTTAATTTGATAATATTTAAAAGTAATCGTAATTCTATTATTTGAAATCAATTCTTATCTAAATTCCTTATATACATCGTTTTAGATTCTAGTTGCATACAAACTCAATTGAGAATTTCAACTATAATACTGTAGAAATTCGCATTATTTCACCACAGAAAATAAAGACAGCCACGGTAGAGAGAGAATGAGAGAAAAAAAAGTATAGAAAAATATAAGATTTTTGTGTGCAAGATTTTATTTTTTTCAACCTTTCAAAGTCAAGATAAGATACTCTTGTACAATGGTTTGTTTCCTTATACTTTTATATTCAACAATTTATGCATGAATTGCCATGGACCTTCGAATTCTTTATTAAGAGATAAGAGATCCTATGAGAATTTAAGATAAGCTAAGATGGATGTATCGCTTGGTCATCGATATATTTCATAAGAAAAGAGTGATATAAAGTGTTATTTTTATTGTTATATAATTGTGCATGGTAACTGCACGTATCTTACTGGTATTTTTAAATACTTACTCTTACGAAATTTTACAAGTTAGTTCGGATCGATTGGGACTTTGGTGGGATTGTAATGCGGACTGTCATGAGGAATTGAAGAAATAAAAATATTAAGTTTTTTTCTTTAATTTATTAGTTAGTTTTACTTGTTCAAAAGCAAGATGTTTAATTAGTGATTATGTTATTTTCTTAACAATACAATTTTCATGTTTAGTTTAAATTTATGGATATTCCAGTTATATTTTTTATTGAAAAATCGTTATGCCTTTGATAGAAAGAAAATTGAATTTTTTGGTAACACTTCATGGTTTTTGAAATTTTGGGGTGTTACAAGAAAACTCCACCCTAGAAGCATTAGGAGTTGTCCAAATCTTAATAGGCAATTCTTGAACAACTTCTTATCCAAGAGAGAATGAGAGGCCTTAGGTCAGAGCCTCCAAGACATGAGGAGGCAGTAGGTGAATTGCTAAAGAGCTACTTAGCCCATTTCATCGATGAAATGATCTGTTGTGAGAAGATCTCCAATGCAGAAGCCCTCTTCGCCCTAAAAGAAGGCTAGAGAGATGTTCGCAACAAAAATCCTAATACTAATCACCAATTGGTATAATTGATGATGGATGAAATTGTTAACGAAAAAATGATTGACCATCGGGATAAAGCAGCTAGCGAATATCTCTCTCCTCAAAGGCAAAGGGGTTGAGGTCCCACCTCTTACTTGATGGACCACCACTGAACCTACTGGGCACAACGTCGCCACTTCAGAATTGTATGCCATTACTTTTTTCTCAATTATCTCTATTTGTAGGTTTATAATGAGATAATTGGGGCAATTGAATCTTTAATGTTAATGACATATGTCATCTTTTGATTAGTTAATTTCTAATTGAATCTATTAGATTATCATGTTTTATTCACTAGTACACGTGTTTTGTTAACAGTTTATAATCATGAAAGTACATTGGCTCCCTATTTATGTTTACTTTGAATTATTAATGCTTACTAGCAGTGTTTTGAGTACATATGTGATTTAATTCTTTAAAATGTTTGCTAAGATACATAGGCTCGCTTCTAATCCTTTGTAAAAAGATAACAGTGTCATCTACTATTTTTTCAACTAACAATTTCATAATAAAATTTGTATTATTTTATAATTTATTTTCCAATACATTGGCTTTACACTTTGAGGAAATTTCAATGATTAATTTTCCTTTGTCTCTCCTAATCCTAACATGTATTGAACTATTGATACCACTCATGATTAAATCACTTCTAGTTTCCTTTTCTAATTGTAATTCTAACTTCTGAATACTTCTATGCAAATTCTGCTACCCAAAATAGAAACGAACTTAAAGTTTCCAGAAGTCCAGAAGAAACAAAAACTCTATATAATTCTTTACCGGATGCTGTTGGAACCGAATAACATAACAATGGTCAGGGGCGGAGCCAGGATTTTTGCTCGGGGGGCACAACTTATCGATGTTGAACATCGAGTTTTTGTCATGAATATAATGATAATATAAAACAATAATACGACAATATTGAAAATAACATAGTTTATAAATTACACTCATTCCTTTCGAGTTTTCATATTTTGATATCGTTGTACAATAACTTCATTATCGAGCTTCAAAAATATATATTTCTTTACATAAACAATTGTGCTATCATTCATCCATTGATCACCCATCCGATTACGTAATCTATCATTTACAATGCTCGTTGCAGAAAACACTCTCTCCATAGTAGTGGTAGCAACCGATAGAATCAATGCTAAAGTCAAAAGCTTGTAAACCAATGGATATACCATATTTTTCTTTGTCAGAACCAACTTTTCTGCAAGATCACCAAGGTCGTTCAACCTTCAAACTCTTTGTTAGAGTGCATGTCAAAAATATAAGTCCCAAGTTGATCATGAAGTACGATGATATCTAATGGATAAAGCTCAGCAAGTCGAATCAAGCTTTTCTTGTCAAAAGAAGAAAATGAATCTTGTGGACATAAACAAGCTACACACATGAGTAACTCTGTATTTACCTTCGAGAAACACTCATTCAATTTTTGAAGTTGAAGATCAATGATAGAACAAATCTACTTGATAATGATGTAAATTTGTAAGTTTTGGAGGAGTACGTTGTAGGTGACCACGAAGTGTACGTTGTACAAACATATCATCCATGTCAGGTATATCAATATAATGTTGTTGACAGAAAGAACACACTTCTTCCCAAAAGGAGTCCCACCCTTCATCTCTCATTATTTGTAGTCGTTGTTTGCATAATTTCACCAATTACACTGCATTCACAATGTCTTGATCTTTTCGTTGTAATGCTTTTAACAGTTCATTTGAAATCCCCAACACACTTCTCATCAATTGTAAATTAAATGCAAAATCAAATGTCTGTATCAACTCCAATAAATTTGTCGCATCGGATCTTTGGTCACAAGAACAAGAGTCATCTTCAACAATCGTTGCAAGTATATCAATAACAGAAGAGAACATGACAAGTAAGCTAACCAATAAATTATAATGTGAACCCCATTGCGTATCACCAGCACGTTGAAGGGTTGTTTCTTGATTAAGTCCCCGTCCACTTAAAATCCCACTCTTCTCCAATGCCTCAACAATAAAGTTTGATTGCTTCTCTCAAAGAAGATCACAACGTTTAGAAGATGCTCCAACAATATTTACCATATCACTAACTACATAAAAGAAATTAGTAATAGGAATATTCTTCTTCGCAACAGCTACAAGAGCTAGTTGGAGTTGATGAGCAAAATAGTGAACGTAAAAGGCATATGGATTCTCCTTTAAAATGAGTGATTTTAGACCATTAAATTTACCTTGCATATTACTTGCTCCATCATAACTTTGTCCTCTCAATCTAGACATGCTCAAGTTATATCTAGAAAATACCTTATCAATTGCAGCCTTCAGTGATAGAGCCGTGGTACTTGTGACATGTTCAATCCCTATGAAATGTTCTTTCACATGCCCACTTTTATCTAAATAACGTATTACAATTGACATTTGCTCCTTCATTGACACATTACAAGATTCATCAACTAGAATAGAAAATAATGAGTCACTAATATCTTTGATAATAACATTGATTGTCTCAACAGCACAAGTATTTACTATATCCTTTTGAACATCGGTGTGTCAATTTGCAATTTTGAGGAGCATTTCCAAATGTCACAGCTTTAACAATGGCTATCCGTAGGTGGGTTTGGTTCAATTCAGTTCTGGTCGGTTCCAAAAATTTCGGGTATTTAATAAATGGAACCGTCGGATCCAAATATAATTATGGAACCGTCGGATCCAAATATAATTATGGAACCGTTTGGGGTTCGATTCGGTTCAGTTCCGTATCATAATTAAATTTTTTAACATTTACAACAACACTACATAAATATAACCAATGACATTTCATTCGTAACTTTTACAAATTAACGTAGTCCAATTAAAAAATATATAAATAACTAGTTGTCGAATAATATTAATTCAATGCATACAAATACCAAAAGTAGATATTAATATTAAAATGTCGGTGATCCATATCAATAATTCATTTGCATCAACAGTTTGCCTGCATAAGGAAAATGAAATATCAATAATTCATGGGCTAATGGGCTTTAAAATTAAAATTATGAAATGATATGACTTATTTAATTAATTTGTTAATTTATTTAGAAAAAATAAAATAATTTAATTAATTCAATAAAAATAAAAAAATAAATTATTTAGTTTCGATTCTTCGATTCTCGGTCTAGACTCAAGACCCGACCCAAACCCATCAGTTCTCGATTCGGGTACTCATTCGGATATTTAACTTATGAAGAACTGCTCGATTTGATTTGGTTCGGTCCGGGACTTTTGAACACCCCTAGCTTTAACATCTTCATTATGAGCAGCCAAAAATTATAATTGGACTGAGAAATTGCCTGGATTGAGAAAATCAAGGGACTCATCATGTCCCCGAAATGAGTGCCCTTGTTGCAATAGAACTCGAACACAATCAATAGATGCATTAAGATGGGTAACATATGCACTTCGTACTTGTTGTGACTGCCTGTACAAAACTGATTGAGTGTGTTGGTCTTGATTCATCAAAGCTTCGCACTTAATGCGAACTTGATTATGTGCACTCTCATGTTCTCCAACATGAATATGAAACATTTTCTTCTCTTTCCAATATGTAAAACCTTCACCAACAAAACACTCACCTCCACATTGCATTCTAGAACTTGATTTGAAAATATAACAATACAAATAATAAGTAGCATCTTTTTCTACACTATACTCCAACCAAGAACCGAATTCTTTAAACAAAGATGGATTGAATCGTATAGCTTTTACTCCAAATTGTCATTATGGAAAGCCATGATCATGTGGCTGATAAGGACCCTTTAACATATATGCTCTTCGAACTTGATCTTGGATGTTAGCATTATAATCCAAAATGGGTATCCTTAGACCAGGATCCGTTGGAAGTTTAGTAACATCAAATTCTACATTATTCGATATCCCCGTGATCCCCCATCAACATTTACATTGTCCAAGTCAGTTTTTCTTTGAAAGAATCTCTTCATAAGATTTCAGTTTTCAACAATTCTCAAATTTCAACAATTCCAATTCAACAGACACGGAGACACCGACATTTCAACCATTTCAATTCAACAGACAACAGACACCCAAATTTCAACCATTTCAATTCAACAACTCTCAAATTTTAGCAATTTCATTTCAAGAATACCCAAATTTCAGCAACTTCTACTCAACAATACCCAAATTTCAATTCATAATAGATAACAAACTTAGCAGTTGAATCTCTACACGGCTACACCACTAGAGCCGCACATAATCATTTTGTACATATAGGAAAATAAATGAATTTCCACCCATTCATCAAGTAAATAAAAGTGTCGAGCTTACTTATGGAGATAGATGATTCTGTAGAGAAAGAAGCCAAAAAATCCGAGGTCGGGTGCTTCACAGTTCACAATCGGGCACAAAATCGATTAATCTACTAACTATTACAAAAAATGTAAAAAGTAATGTTAAAAAAGAGCTTCATTCAATGAACAATGTTGAGAAAATTAGTGGGAAACTAAAAACTCTACCTCTGCCGACTGCAAACTACCATTGTTCATTACTTCATTTGTTTGGAAATTGGAATAGAACTATAAGTTCAACAACGGTAAAGCCGTAATGGGGCGGAGCCACAACCACAACCACAAGGACTTGAGAGATTGAGAGGGCCGGATGTGGATGTGGAGGCGGATGAGGTACAGTCGTGCAGAGGATGCGCAGATTAGGGATTTCAATTTTCAGATTTAGGAATCTCAATTGTAGACGGGTTGGGGTGTGGGAAGTGAATTGGGGTTTAATTTTTGGGGATTGGGTTGGCAGCCTGTGCCTGGGACGCTGGGTAGTTATTTGGTTGATTTTGGGCTATCTTCTTGGGCTGGACTAACATATAACTAAAAAAAAAAATTTAGCCCAAAGGTTCAGTGTGGGCTTGTGCCCACACTTGACCATACTGAGCTCCGCCTATGACCATAGCAGCAGAATTACCATGGGATATCATCGTTGAAATACTTCCAAAGTTTCTGATAAAATCTTAGGTGCATTTTAAACGTTTTTCTAAATTATTCAACTTTGATTTCTTAAGATTCCGACTTCAAAAAGAAACATCTCAATACTTCAAAATTAAAAAAAAAAGGTTGTTAATGTTGATCAAGCACCAAAACGTGCTAATCACACGTTGTTTCATGCTCCCTTTCATCTTTATTGTTTGATAAGGGCAGGGCACACATGTTATAGCTTAAGACTGCCCCAGCTCAGTTACAAAATCCATATTAAAAAAATTTATTTTGTAGAAACTACATCAAGCACTAAGCATGTGCATTGGTGGATCGGTCTAGATATTTCAATACCCAAAACGATACATTACACTTTGGATATTTCATAAATAAAATAGAACTATGCTCGAACCCAAACCCGAACCGTTAGTTTCGATTAAATTTGGTTATACACATAACATTTTTTTAATGCTCATTTAATATACATTTTCACATAGGCCCTTTCATGTCTACCTCATGTTGAACATCTTTAGCTACCTCATTCTTTGTCACGCTCTCGTTATTATCTGCTAGGGAAAAAATGAAATACAACTTGACTTTTAGGAACGAAGTTCATGTTGGGAAATTACTTAAAATGCACAGTGGAAAATAAATTATTTTTCAATTCCCACCATGGACCTGCTTTGTGTTTAGATAGAAACTGTGTTTAGAATAATACTTTTGATGAATTCTGCAAACTTCTTTTCTGATCTTGGAACACGAACAATCACAATCTACAATCCACAGTTGTCCAATTGTACAGTCTCCAATGAAAATCCACTCAGGGAACAAGAATGAGAAAATTATGGTTTCTCTTTTCTAGTGTTAGCAAGAATATAAATTATGTTATGTTCTTTTCTGAAACACTAATGGCTTATTAATATAAGTCCATCTCTTAAACTTAATCCGGTCCAATATTAAATTAATACAATTAATTAAATTCGATCCATGAATTAATTACTCCAATTAATTAATTTGGGCATATTAATAAGCAACTCAATTAATTAATTGTACAATACTTTTTAATTAATTAATTGAAATCTCATTCTTCTGGTTCTCCTTTTGTGTGTGACGCATTAGGTTCTCGATTATGATACCTAACGACGTGAATTATTATTTTGATATAATCAAATATTGATAACTTAAAATACTCCTTTAATTTATCACAAATTCACATCCGTCATCTCAAATTGACATCTAACAATATGTTAGGGCAATACATGTGATGGAAAATGTCACTTGGTATGACAAAACCAAACTTATTCGTTTATTGTGAAACTATAATCCATTCGTCAATATGATCCGATCAATTACGAGATATAGTTATGTGTCAATCTTAATGATCAATTATATCTTATCCCATTATTAAGTCAACGTAAGTTGAAAACTCATTTTCGACTTATGAGTTCACATTGGCCAAAGATTTCATTATCAACTTTACTGAATGAAATGTAGATCATAATCTCTTACTATCTAAAAGCGACGAATTCTCTATTGATCATTTATAACCTTCATATGATTCTTAACATACTCGAACAATGACATATTAGCGACTATTGGCAGAGCAACATCTACCATCACCAAAGTATGACTATTCTCATATAAGACACTATGATGACCTTAAGTTAAAGGACTAATTTCACTACCGAACGTTAGATACTAACCACTAACACTCAGATAGTTATCCATGTAGAATCTCCCCAACGGGTCTCCAATGTCTTGTTCTACAACAAAACATTTACGTGTTCATTTAAGTGTCACCACACTTTAGCTTGTGAGATCAGCTACTTTACAAGTAGGAAATATCACACGTGATAGTCTATCAATAATAACGATATTTGTATCTCGTTATTACTTATGACCATGAACGATTTAAGATTTAGTCATATTGTAATTTGTATTTCACAATCACAACTCTTTGTGACTAACAAATTACAAATACTTAAATCTACAGATTCTATTATTTAATTTATTAGAATATTAGTTCAATTAAATAATAGAACTTGCTATAAATGTGGATCAATTATATATTAAAAGTTTTTATATCTAAAGTTGATTGGACCTAGGGCATAACACTTGCAAACTCCCACTTGCACTAGATGCAATCACTTATGTATTTTATACCATAAGAGTTTACATGATGATCATGTTTATTCTGTGACAACTCTTTGTTAGTGGATCTGCAATTTAGTAACTTGTGAGAATTTGTTATTTCTTTACGTTATTTGTTTGTATTATCTCTTTGATAAGATGATACCGCCTTAACACGTGTTTGAATCATTGATGAGACTTTTGTTCATTCGCTTGTACGATGACTTCATTGTTATCACAATGCAGAACCATGTGATCAACAATAATATGAACTACTCCAAGTTCATTGATGAACTTCCTAATACATCCAAAACTTTTGTTGTTTTCTAAAGCAATGATGTATAAGGCTTCTACTATTGAGCCAATATCTTATATTTGGAACATTTCCAACACATCGCTTAAGAGTAAACCTATAACGCCCCAAGTTCCGTGAACCCGAAGTACCACGTCATCCTCATTTGTCTTGAATTTAATAGAAAATTTTGCGGAAATATCTAAATTTTTAAACATCACATTTATAAGTGTAAACCTCATCGGCAACAAAATTCATTTAATTAACTTAGGATAATTGATTAAACTTTAAATCTCAAGTTTTTGAAATAACTGAAATGACAGAGTATGTTAATATTCAAAATGCGTAAATTTCAAAAGTAAATAACTTCAACTATTAAATCATGCCACCACTACCCGTCAAACTCGACCGTCTACAAAATCTACAAATGTCATTAAAATAATGGAATGAGTATTTCAAAGAAATATGCAGTAGACTCATCGTTAATAATTCATTTACAGAATAATTGAACACATAATCATGTAATTTATACAGTGACATCCTCATCGTAGGCTCATTTTCTCTAAAATCATGGGGGTGTGGGTAGTCTCGTCTCATGCATTTAAGCATATAAGTTATGCATAACATCATCATATTATCTCATAAGAGATAGTCTTGTCTCATCTCATGCGTTAGAGCATATAAGTCATGCCAAGCATAACCACATCATTTATCACATATGAGATATTCTCGTCTTATGCATTAAAGCATATAAATCACGTAAAGTTACATAATATATGCAATTATAATTTACACTAATTAATGAAGGCGAGTCTACCTCAAATTATCTCGAGTCACGTACAAAATGGAGCGAGAAGTAAGCTCAATCTTCTAATCGTCCGTACGTTTCGTCTAGCCAAAATAGGAAATAAGTCTTGAATTATTATTTCGAAATTTTAAAGTTTTAGAATGATAAAATAAAACTTAGGGACTAAATTGGAAATTTATTGAAACTGAAATTGAAAAGTTTAAGGACTGAAAATAGACCTTTTGAAAATAGTGGGCTAACTGTGGAAAACAAAAACTCTAGGGGCTGTTTCATTTATATCTAAACCCTTGGGACCGAAATAAAATAAGTTTGGAAACTTGAGGCTTAAGGGGTAAATTTCAAAAAATAAAAAATATACTAAATATATCTCACCCTCTCTCTCATTTTTAAACAAGCAGAGAGAGAGAGAGTCATTGACGGGAATGGGGTTTTGCCCCTTCCTCCGATTCACGGTGTCGGCTCCACCATCGCGTGGTGGCGCCGGTACGGGTGTGGAGTGGCTGCTGGAAGGGTTTTGGTGTACTGTCCGAAAGTAACCGAGGCTTGGAGGTTCGAACTCTTGGGTTTTTCGGTGGTGATCCGGCTGGAAATAGGTCGGGGAAAGAGGTAAGTTCATGGGTTATGTTATTTCTTGGTTTTGTAGCTGATTGGTGTTGAATTTGATTCGGGTGGTGTGTATTCGTTCGTAAGGGGTCGTTTTGTGGCTACCTGTGAGGAGTTGCAGGTGGCGACTACGGTGGTGGTGCTTTGAGATGGTGGAGTTGGTGTTGAAGGGTGTGGTGGCAGCAGTTTCAATGGTGGTTCTCAACTGGTGATTGTGAAGACTGTGTGGTGTTAGAAGTCGGTGATGGTGGAGTTGTTGATGCTAAAAATTGATGTTCTAGCATCAATCGTGAGTTTCCAAATTGAGGGAGAGGAAGATTTTCTTACCAAAATGGTTGGTTGCGTGAGGTGTGAGAAAGGGAGGGGAATGAAGTTATATGAACATTAATTTTAGGGCACAAAAACCTAGGAGTTAAATGGACCAGGAATTTGGGCTAACAGGATTTTCCTAATTGGATTTAAAATAATCGAGATTGGACTAACAAAATGTTGGACCCTAAAAAATAAAATATTGTACTTAAAATTACTAAAATCTGGATTTAACAAAGTGATAAGGAATTTGGTACTTTAAAATATTCGAGATTGGACTCGACTTAAATAGATTTAAATTTGTTTCACAATGGCTAGACGAACATACTTTCATTTTAAAATTTGGGGTTAAACTTAGCAACACTTTTTTCAAGAAAAATAATTTTATATTATTTAAAATTCTTGGTCGCTACAAAACCAATATCATGATTGAGATATGATATCGTTCTAGTTTGACTAGAAGTTAGCATCGGTGTATCTATGAACTCTCAATTCATTTTCTACATAAAAATCTTCTCAAGATTTTATCTTTATAGATTGAGATTCGTTAAGCAATCTTCTAGATCTATCTCTATAGATCAAGTTGCTTCTCCCATATCTATCACAAAAATTTATTTGACAACCATAATTGAAATAATTGAAATACAAGAACGTTGTTTCCTACAATATGTCTCATACTTATAATATTAAAAATTTGACAATGCTCCCACTATCCTCTTGTAAACACACAGTTTATCTTCATTTTTAATACAATCAAATATTTTGACTTTCACATTAAATTGAAGATTTCAACTCCAAGAGGCTTGTTTCAATCCATATATGGATTCATCAAGTTTGCATACCTTGTTGGTTTCTTTAAATTCAAAGCTTTCGGGTTGTGTCATGTACACTTCCTCTTGTAAGTTCATGTTAAGGAATGTAGTTTTGACATCTATTTGTCATAACTCATAATTATGGTATGCAGCTATTACAAGCAAAATTCGAATGGATTTCAGCAGGCTACATGCAAAAAGTTTCATCAAAGTCAACACATTGTCTTTGTTTATAACCTTTTGCTACTAGCCTTGATTTGTATGTATGGATGTTTCCATCTACGTTGACCTTTTTCTTGTAAACTAGTTTACAACCTATGAATTTTATTCCTTCAGGAGGGTCGACCAAGGTCCAAACCTTGTTTTCATACATTGAGTTCATTTTGAATTCCAACTCTTTGAGTCAACACTTGACTTTGCTTCTGTGAAATTGGTAGGTTCATCATCCTCAATTAATAATGCCTGATTAGTAATCATGGATTCGTACCTTCTAGGAGGTCGAATGATCCTACATGATATACACAAAGCTGACGTGTCCTCAAAAGTCTCTACTTCTTGATTAAGAGTATGTCCTTCAATAGGTGTGGGATCAGACTCAGGTTCATCCACTTGGTCGACTATATCTGTGGACTCTTAAACTCCTTCAATTCTGTTTTACTCCCACTGTTATCTCTTAGAGTAAACTATTTCTTTAGGAATATGACATGTCTTGAGATGAACATTTTCTTCTCAATGGGATTATAGAATTGATATCCAATTGTCTCTTTTAGATATCCCACAAATATCATTTATCGGACTTAGTCTCAAACTTATCCGGTTGAGTGTGCTTCATATAAGCATCACAACCCTAAAATTTCATATACGATAAGTTAGGCCGATGGCCTTTCCATGACAGTATGGAGTATTGTCAACCGAATTAGAAGGGATACGATTTAGTGCGTAGCATGTGGCAATCAATGCATAACCCCAAAACGATTTTGTAAGGTATGCATGGCTTGTTATTAATTGCACTATATCTAATAGTATACGATTCTTCATTTCAGATACACCATTATGTTGTAGTGTATGTAGAGAAATTTACTGCAGGAGAATGATATGATCCAAGAAGCCATTGAAACAATAACACGTCCGGGGAAAGATCCATTAATAGTTGAAGAAGGACCGATGATTCGATCGAGGGAAAAATGAGTGAAAGAAGCGATGGAATTGCTCATTCAAACAACGGTTGATGAAGTCATGATCTACACGGGAAAAGAGACAAGTCTCATGTTGAGGTCGAGGCCAGTAACCACTTGGTTCAACGCGTTAGAAGCAATTGGAGACGGAGGCTCGCATGGTGACCCATGTGACCGCAAGGAGAAAACTCCATGCGGTCACGCAGACCCTTAATGGGACTAAAAGCCCCCTGTTCGAGATCACCATACGATCGCATGGAATTCTTCCTTGCGGTCGCAAGGAGTAAATTCTGGCGAAAAGTTATCTTTTCCGCGAATTTTCCATAATTGCTAGAATTCTATATTTAGTCCGTCTCTTACCTTATTTATAAGATTATGCATGTTTTTACCTAGTTTTAGGAGTCTACTATAAATACCAAAAATATTCATTATACAAGGACTTTTGACAATTTATTATTTGAGAGGCTATTACTTTCCTTGTTTTTCAACTGAACAACAAATCAAACTTATCAAGATTCAATCTTGTGGCGTTCAAACATCAGATTGTGGGTTCTTCATTGTGTAATTATGGGGTTCAACGCATCGTCGTTATCGTTAGGTTTTTTTGGTTCACCTTGTTGGGTTCAAATCCAAAATCGGGTTAAATTGGAGTTCTTGGGTTCCATATCAATCTAGTTGTGGGTTTCGTAGTCACCATTGTTACGGGGTTCGCATTAGTTGGTATCATATCTTTGGCTCCAATTTAATCAGGTTATATCCTTTTATTTTTCATGTTGAGTCTTTAAATTCAATTTTTTCTTTAGTTTCTTCTAGCTCTTGAGTCATTCTTTGTTTTCAATTCTTAGATCCATCACTCTTTTTGTTGATAGTATAATTCTGTTATTAAAAAAAAAAATTTTACTGTTCACGTACAGTACTGTTAATCTGTACAAGAACAAAATTAAAAAAAAAGAATATTGAGATTTGTTTGATTGATCTAGTACCAACATTCCTCCAAACTTTGGTCATCATTTCGATCTTGTCATCCAATTTGAGTTTTAAGAAAACAAATTATAGTTGAAATCCTCTTGTGTTTTCCCATTGTCATTCCAGAATTTCTATACTCCTCTTGAGTTACAATTATCCACATATTCGGTTTTTGAAGTCACAAGTTTGATCCGGTGAGTTCTTTGTTGTCTTTGGAAGCACTTGGTGAAAGTATTGAGTGGTAAAAGATAGAGAGTGAGATTATTAGAGGGTAAAAGCCAATTGAGTGATTCCGAGTGAAATTTGGTGAGGCAAAAATTGAGGGAATGTTAGACATGGAGGGTTCAAATTCTAGCTAAAACAGTAACCATGTCAATATGCAAGGTGACATGGTGGATATGTTTGAACTGTTATTGATGGATATGGGAGCAAGGATGGAACAATTGAATACTTCGATGATAAATCTTAGTAGGGAACAACCAGCGGATGTACCTCACGATAGGATGGTGGGTAGGGGAGTTCCTATGATGGGTAAACATGAGATCAATAGTGAATGGGGTGAAGATGAGTATGAAGGGAATGTGATGGAACGAATGAAGCATAGAGGAGATAGGTTTGAATGACGGGGTAAAAATAATCACGGGGGTGAAACTGATGGTAATTTGGGTAACGTAAAAATGATGATTCCACGATTTAAGGGTATGAGTGGTCCCGATGCATATTTAGACTTGAAGAAAAATGTGGAGTTGATTTTTGACTGCCATAGCTATTCGAAGGATAAAAAGGTGAAGATTGCGGTGTTAGAATTCATTGATTACGTCATCACTTGGTGGGATCGAGTGGTTACTTCACGGCATTGGAATCGGGAGAAGCCTATAAATACTTGGGGAGAATCGAAGGCGGTGATGAGAAAATGGTTTGTACCTAGTCATTACTACATGGAGCTCCATCAAAAACTGTAGAGCTTGTATCAGGGGTTGAAGACTGTAGAAGATTATTATAAGGAGATGGAGATTTTGATGAGTAGGGCCAATGTAGAGGAAGATTGAGAAGGTACCATGGCTAGGTTCTTGAATGGTTAATGTAGTAGAATTACAACATTATGTAGAGCTGGAAGATATGTTGCATGTAGCCATGAAAGTGGAACGACAATTGAAGAGAAGGGAGATTGAAAGGCAGCCGGTGAACACTTTGCCTTCTAACCTAAATTGGAAGTCGAGGTGGGAAGGTAATAAAGGGAATGCAGCAGTAGCCAAAGGAAGGACTGAAATGCAGAGAGGAAAGGAAGACAGTGCTAGCAAAATCGTACCCAAGATAGAGTCACAATAATCAAGGAGTAGGGATATAAAATGTTTTCGGTGCTTGGGAACGGGGCACATTGTTTCTCAATGTCCTAACAAAAGAGTAATGACTATACGGGATGACGATGAGGTTGATGAAAAGGGAAAAGTGGAATTTGCTGTTGGTGAGGTGTTGGTCACAATGAGAGCTCTTAACACTCAAGTCAAGGCGGATGATACTGAGCAACAGTGGAAAAACATATTCCACACCCGGTGTCATGTCCACGATAAGGTATGTAGTCTAATCATCGATGGTGGGAGTTGCACAAATGTGGCTAGTACAACCTTAGTTGAGAAATTGGGTTTAGTATTGTTTAAGCATCCTAGGCCTTATAAATTACAATGGTTGAATGAGAGTGGGGAAGTTAGGGTGAATAAATGAGTAATGATTGATTTCTCAATGGGAGTTATAGCGACAAGGTTGTATGCAATGTGGTGCCTATGCAAGCGGGTGATATATTGTTAGGAAGGTCATGGTAGTATGATAGGAAAATCACAAATGATGGGTATAGGAACCGGTATAGCTTTGTCAAGGAGGGAATGTCTATTATTCTTGCGCCATTGCACCATTAATACCAACACAAGTTTATGAAGACCAAATTAAATTGAGAAATGAGGAAGAGAGAAGGGTAAGAGAGTTTGCAAAAAAGAGAAAAAATTGTGAGGTGGCCGAGTGTGGGGAAAGGAGAGAGAGGCCACGTGAGAAGAGAGAAAATGGTGAGCTAATGAGTAGGAGAGAAAGTGGTGAGGTGGCTGAGAGGGGAAAAAGGAGAGAGATGCCACAAGAGATGAGAGAAAAAAAAACCAGTTGAGAGGAGAGAAAAGCCGAAAGCGAACTTTTTTGCAAAGGAGAGTGAATTGAAAAAGGCTATATTTGATAAAAGACCAATATTGTTGTTGGTAAGGAGTCCCTCCTCAACTTCGAGGAATCTCACACACCCCTCCCTAGTTTGGTTAAGCCTTTGTTGCAAGATTTCGAAGACCTGTTTCTGGAGGACATGTGTAGCGATCGAGAATTTTTAAATAATATAAAATTATTTTTCTCGAAAATCATGTCGCTAAATTTTAAACCCTAATGTTAAAATGAAAACGTGTTCGTCTAGCAGTTATGAAACGAATTTAAATCTATTTAAGTCGAGTCCAATCTCGAATAATTTTTTTAGTATCAATTCCTTATTATTTCATTTTAAATCCAAATTTTAATAATTCTAATGTAAAATATTTTATTTAAGGGTCCAAAATTTTAATAGCCCGAATTAGGGCTGTAAGCAAAAACCGCAAAACTGAAAAACCGAACCGAAACCGCATTTTAGAAACCGTCGGTTTGTTGCCACGTGGATCCGTCAACGAAATGGTTTTGAACCAAACCAAACCGGTCAAAAATGGTTTGGTTTAGGTTTGAGAATTTTAATTGCGGTTTAAAACCAAACCGGACCGACGAAAAAATATATAAAAATAAAAAAATAAAAAAATGATTTTTTTTAAATTCATCCAAATATGTAAAATTCAATAGTTTTGTCACTTGTGTGTATTTTTGTCAATTTATAATTTTCTATTACATATATATTATTATTACCAAATAATTCTAATTTATATCTAATAATCTCAAAACTAACATAATCTATCAAAAACCATTTTCCTCTTCAGAATTCAAATTTCTACAGTTGCTTTTGAGTCTGCATTCTCAACTGGAGGTCGGGTACTTGATTCCTTTAGGAGTTTATTAGGTGCAAGAATGGTTAAGGCTTGTGTATGCAAAAAGAATTGGTTGCAAATTGATAACGAACTTATAGTGATACGCCAATATTTAGATGAAGTGGAAGCATTTGATGATTCAATGAAAGTTGTGGCAGGTGGTTTATATTTTCTATTACCGTATTTTTAAAGATTCTCTTATCTATCTAGTATCCAACACTATGATGATGTAACGAATGCATTTGTTTGACAATGGAGACTATGAATCATATGTGACAATAATTGATGGTTGAAGATATGTGAGAAACTGAATTCGTAACAATATATAACGGTAAACTTGTGTAACTGTTATGTTTAGATATTAAAACAATTAATTTATTATTATGGTTGGTTATTTTCTCTGTCTAATCAGCAGTTTTGTTTTTCAGATATGATGATCATGATGTCTTGTAGAACATCATTATGTTTTTTGGGCTTTATATGTAATTTAGGAGACTTGTATTGTAACATTATCGTAAAGTCTTAGCCTAAAATGGCAAACAAAAAACTATATTTTAGTTTATTGTGATTTCACTTTGATTTAGTTGGTATTTAAACTTGTAGTAGATATATTTAGTTTGTTTTAGATTTATTGGTAGTAAGATATAAATATATATTGAATTCAATAAATTAATATCATAAAAGTAGAATGACAAAAAAATATACGGCGAAATCGGCGGTTTAAAACCGGACCAAACCGTTAGGTTTAGGTTTGAGTTTTTTTTTTCAAACCGTTCAAAATGGTTTGATTTAGGTTTGAGTTTTTTTCAAACCGGTCTAAACGGTTTGGTTTGAAAAATTGTCAAAAACCGATAAAATCGGACCGCTTACACCCCTAGCCCGAATCTGGATTATTTTAGCACAATCCATTTAGGTTCAAATTAGAATTTTCCCAAAAGCCCAACTTCTTGGCCCAATTACTTACCTAGAAATTTGTGCGCTTGATTGTTACTGTTCATATAGCTCACTCATCCTCCTTTCACTATTCACGCAGCTCCATTGGTAAGAAACTTTCCCTTCCTCAAACTCCCTCAATCTCACTGTGATTTCACCATCGATGCTACAATATCAATTTCTAGCATCAACAAGAAACCACCAAGCTAATGCAGACCAACTCACGACACTGCACTGCTCAAACCACCAACAACACAACACTGCCTAACACCATCACGAGACCAACCTCACCAACACCACTCCAAACCGTAGCCAAACTCCCAAGCTCAATGCTTAAGCTACTGCCACTACCAAGCCAACCCACGAAGCACCTCAAACCACCACTGCCCAAAATCACCAAACCGAGAACATCAAACCACCAAGCTCACTGCCAATAGCTCAAAACCGACCACCACCACGAAAACCTCCAAACCGAGAACACCACCCACGAAACTCACTGCAACACCACCAACACCCTTAACCTCAAACCAAACTCACTGCCCAAACTAGCTCCAAACCGAGACCAAACTCAATGCCCAAAACACCAACTTAATCACTCCAAAACCGTAGCTCCCGTAACCACCATCACCAAATCCGACCCACTCCATCAACTCCAACAACCATACACCAAGAAAAAAAAACCTAACCCAACAAACTCACCTCATTTCAACCGGAATACGCCAAGAAACTCAAAATCCAAACCTCCAAAGCTTCGATCCACGCACCAAAAATCCCCAATCGCCACCTACACACTTACTGGTGCCACCATGACGGTAGTGCTGCCACCGCTCTCCGGTGGTGGAAGCCGGGGGAGGAGGCTGAGCCTTCCTTCTCCCGTCGCTCTCCCTCTCATTTCTCTTTCTCTCTCTGTAAATGAGAGAGAGAAGAGAAAATGAGATTTTAATTATTTTGATTTTTGAAAATTACCTTTAAGCCCCCAAGTTTTTAAGTTGATTTATTTCAGTTCCAAAGTTTTAGGCGTTTTTAATTTCAGTCCTTAATTCTCAATTTTTTCAGTTTTAATGAATTTCTATTTAGTCCCCAAGTTTAGAAGTTATAATTTCAGTCCTTAATATTTTATTTTCAGTTTTAATAAATTTTCAGTTTAGTCCACAAATTTTGAAATGTCTATTTTAGCCCTTAAACTTTTAATTTCAGTTTTAATAATTTTCAATTAAGCCCCTGAACTTTATTTTATCATATTAAGTTATTTATTTCAATTTTAACAGATTTTCAATTAAGTCCCTAAATTTTAAAAAGTTACTATTTCAACCTTTAAGTTTTATTTTCAGTTTTAATAGATTTTTTAATTGAGTCCCTAATTTCTAAAAGATTAATTCCAGCCCTTAAACTTTTATTTTTTGTTTTAATAAACTTCCAATTTAGTCCCTAAACTTTATTTTATCGTTTAAAACCTTAAAAGTTCAAAATACTAATTCAAAACTTATTTTCTATTTTGGCTAGACGAAACATACGGATGATTAAGAGCTTGAGATTACTTTCCGCTCCACTATTAATTAGTTTAAATTATAATTGCATATTTTATGTGAATTTACGTGAATTATGTACTTTAATGCATGAGATGAGAATATGTCATATGAGATATATGATGTTGTTATGCTTGCCATAACTTATATGCTTTAATGTATGAGAAGAAACGAGTATCTCTTATGAGATAAGATGATAATGTTATGCATATCTTATGTGCTTAAATGCATGAGATGAGACTACCCACACCCTATGATTTTAAAGAGCCTATGATTTTCAAGAAAATGAGTCAATGATGATGATGATGATATCACTGTATATTTTGCATAATTATGTGTTCAATTATTCTGTAAATTAATTATCAACGATGGGTCTATTGAGTGTTTCTTTGAAATACTCATTCCGCTATTTTAACTATATTTGCAGATTTCGGAGATGGTAGAGTGTGATGGGCAGTGGTGGCATGAATTAATAGTCGAAGTTATTTATTTTTTTGAAATTTACGCATTTCTAACATTATTAACGTACTTTGTTACTTCAATTATTTCAAATTCGAATTTAAAGTTCGAACAATTATCTTAATTTATTTAAATGAGTTTTGTTGCCGACAAAGTTTACAATTACGAATGTGATGTTTTATGTTTATTTTCAAAATTAGGTTATTTCCGCAAATTTGATTATTAAAATTAGGACAAAATACGATGACGTGGCAATCCGAGTTAACGGAACTCGGGGCGTTACAACATGCCAAGTGGATTACCATCAATTCGAGGCATCGAGCTCCAAATCGACTTCATACCTGGAGCTGTCATTCCAAACCGACCAGCCTACCGAAGCAAACCCGAGGAAACAAAGGAGCTTCAAAAGTAAGTGGAGGAGTTGATGAGTAAAGTTTATGTAAGGAAGAGCATGTGCCCATGTTCTATACCTGTCATATTGGTGCCAAAGAAGGATGGAACGTGGAGGATGTGTGTGGACTGCAGGGCTATCAACAACATAACAGTAAAGTATCGTCACCATATACCTAGGTTAGATGACATGCTAGATGAATTGCATGGTGTCTGTATTTTTAGTAAGATTGATCTTAAGAGTGGATACCATCAAATTCGTATATGGGAGGGTGATGAATGGAAAACGGTATTTAAAATTAAATATGGGTTATACGAGTGGTTGGTTATGCCGTTTGGTCTCACTAATGTACTGAGTACCTTTATGCGATTGATGAATCATGTTTTGAGTGCTTTCATAGGTAAATTTGTTGTAGTTTATTTTGATGACATCTTAATCTATAGCAAAACCCTAGATGAGCATTTGGAACATTTAAATTACATGCTTGTAGTGCTAAGGAAAGAACAGCTGTATGCTAATTTTAAGAAGTGTACATTTTGCATGGAAAATGTTGTCTTTCTAGGATTTATGGTTAGAGCTAATGTGGTATAGGTGGATGATGATAAAATTAAAGCTATTAAAGATTGGCCAATACCTGAGAACATAACTGAAGTTAGGAGCTTCCATGGATTGGCTAGTTTTTTTATAAGTGCATTTTCTAATGTGTATTTCGCTACATTACATTACTAATTGTTGACATAAATGCTTGAATATGGCTTAATTCGTATAAATTGTATGTGTAGGATTACATTGATGGATGGAATGAAATTTATGCAAAAACAAGCGAAAATGACCAAAATGGAGCAAAAGAAAAGTTTGAGGACTTAAATGCAAATACTGAAAAACTGTGTCGATCTCACGATGAATATTTGAGAGTATTGGGCATCAATTGGATGAGGAAAGAAGCCAAATGGATGAAATAGAGTTGAAATACTATCACAAATCAACTTCTAGCCGAAAAAGTTATGCTTTGAATTTTCAATCTTAGTTTGAGACCCATTTTTGACATATAAGATGTTCGAATTTGAAGATTTATATTTCTGAAATGTTTTTATCCCTTGAAGTAAGCTTTCTAACTTATTTTGAATCAACTCAATCGGATATCAGGAGAGAAAGATATGACCAAAATACCGAGAGTTGTCCGACAGGAAAACCATGCGATCACATGATATAATACCATGCGGTCGCCCAGACTTCAATATGGAGCTTTCTTTGGCAAATTGGTTGGCCCATGCAATCGTGTGGGGATATTCCTTGCGATTGCAAGGTGTATTCTTGGCGAGAAAAACTTTTGTTTCCTTATCCGACTCTAACTCATATGGTAATGATTCTAGGGCAACTATAAAAGCCTAAACTGTCCAGAACTAGGTTTTTACGCATTCTTTGAGAGAAAAACAATATTGAAGAGTAAGAAAGAAGGTTAGAATAAGGATTTTCACTCCAAGATTCAAGATTTAAATTCAAGAATTGGGTGATGTCTTCTCCTAAATATTTTTCTGGTTCTTTAATTTTATCCATGCTAGGCTAGAATTTTATGTCTAGGTGAACGATGAACCTCGTATTGTGATCTTTTAATTTCTATTATTACAATTTGATGTTTAAACACGTTTGATGGATGTTGAATGATTTATATACACTTTCTTGCCTCTATAATTATATGCGCAATAGTTGTATGAGTTTGGGTGGTTTATTTTATGCATTCGAAAGAAGGGAAATAAACTCAACAAGGTATAAATCATTGTTTAGTTCATAAAGGATAGAAATATACCGATATGTTTTACGTGAATATCTAAGTGTTTACAAAACGTCATGCATTCTTGTATATTGTATTTGTCATAGAAATATAGTCAAATAGTATGCTAGAATAGGTTCAGTTCTACTCGAAAGAGATTGTTGGATAAGTTAGAAACATTAATTCTTCAACCAATTCATCGTGTTATCAAATTGTGAAATAAGGATTAAAAGTGAACTTGCTTGGTGATTCGCGATCTTAGTACGCTTTTTTTCATATATTCATCTCTTCAACTTTTGCATTGAACCATTACATTTGCATTTAGTTAGTGATTTTAGTTTAATTTGCATAATAGTTTTAGTTTAATCATAAAACTTGAGAACTCATTCCAAATTTGAATAGATTCGGTTAAGGTTGAGATAACATAAATCACGTTAAATTAATTCTCGTGGGAACGATACTCGAAATTCTTGAATTTCTACTTTATTATTTGTCAACGAATCGTGCACTTGCGGTATTTAAATTCGAAACATATTTTCGTGAACATTTTCATAGGCAGTTTGTAAAGGATTTTACCATAATCACTATACCACTCACTGAGATTGTTAAGAAGAGCGTAGGGTTCCAATGGGGGTGATGCACAAGAGCATGCATTTAATACTATTAAGGACAGATTGTGTAAGGCAATTGTTTTGGTATTACCTAACTTTGATAAAACGTTCGAGGTTGAGTGTGATGCATCAGGAATAGGTATTGGAGCAGTTTTGATGTAGGATCGTAGACCTATAGCTTATTTAAGTGAAAAGCTGAGTGGGGCTGCTTTGAACTATCCTACATATGATAAGGAGTTATACTCACTTGTTCGGGCATTGGAGACTTGGCAGCACTACTTGTGGTCTAGGGAGTTCGTGATACATACCGATCACGAGTCGTTGAAGCACTTGAGGAGACAAGGTAAGTTGAACAAAAGGCACGTGAGGTGGATAAAATTTATAGAGTCATTTCCCTACGTCATCTCGTATAAACAAGGTAAGAAAAATGTGGTTGTGGTTGCGTTGTCTCTAAGGTATGTGCTTCTAAATTCTTTAAGTGCACGATTACTTGGATTTGAACACATCAAAAACATATATGTAAGTGATCTAGATTTTTTTTTGACATTTATGAATCGTGCAATAAAGGGGCTATTGATAAATTTTATAAACATGAGGGGTATTTGTTTAGAAAAAATAAGTTGTGTATTCCAAATTGCTTTATACGTGAATTATTGGTAAGGGAAGCCCACTGTGGGGGTTTAATGGGTCATTTTGGGGGTACAAAAGACTTTGGACATGTTAGGGGAGCATTTTTATTGGCCTAAGATGAAAGGTGATGTAGAACAAGTTTGTGAAAAATGCATAACTTGTAAAAAGGCTAAGTCTAAGGTTTTACCTCATGGTTTGTATACTCCTTTACCTATACCTAGTGAACCTTGGGTGGATATTTTAATGGATTTTGTGTTAGGTTTACCTAGAACAAAAAGGGGTTGAGATTCAATATTTGTTGTGATATATAGGTTTAGTAAAATGGCACACTTTATACCATGTCACAAAACTGATGATGCCACCAATATTGCAAATTTGTTCTTTAGGGAAATACCCTAGAAATACCAGTTAGACCGAGATGTTAAGTTTTTTAGTCATTTTTGGCATGTTCTGTTGAATAAGTTAGGTACTAAATTGTTTTTTTTCTACGACTTGTCATCCACAGACCGATCGGAAAACTAAAGTAGTAAATAGAACCATGACTTAATTGCTTCGTACGGTGATAAACAAGAATCTGAAAAGTTGGGAGGAGTGTTTATCTTTTATTGAATTTGCTTATAATAGAGTTGTACACTCTTCTACTTCGTTTTCACCGTTTGAAATTGTTTATGGGTTTGATCCACTAACACCTCTGGATTTGTTGTCCTTGCCTGTAAATGAACGAGGTAGTTTGGATGGTAAGTGAAAGGCTGATTTGGTAAAGTCACTGCATGAGAAGGTCAAGATGCAAATTGAAGAGAAAAGTAAGCTCGATGCAACGAAAGCAAACAAAGGAAAAAAGCGCGTGATATTTGAACCAGGAGATTAGGTTTGGGTGCATTTCAGGAAATAGCGCTTTCTGGATAAGATGAAGTCTAAGTTGCAACCACGTGGCGAAGGTCCATTCCACGTCCTCGAGAGGATCAATGATAATGCCTACAAAGTGGACCTTCCAGGTGCGTCTAATGTTTAAACTACATTTAATGTTGCTGATCTGTCTCTGTTTGGTACAGGTGCAGATTTGAGGAAGAATCTTTTCGAAGAGGGATGGGATGATATGATCCAAGGTACCATTGAAATGATGACACGTCCGGGAAAAGATCAATTGATAGTTAAAGAAGGACCGATGACTCGATCGAGGGCAAAACGAGTGAAAGAAGTAATGAAATTGCTCGTTCAAACAACTATTGACAACGTCATGATCTATAGGGAAAAGAGACAAGTATCATGTTGGGGTCGAGGTCGGAAACCACTTGGTTCAACGCGTTAGAAGCAATTGGAGATGGAGGCTCGCATGGTGACCCATGCGACCGCAAGGAGTAAATTTTGGCATCATTTTCCGCGAATTTTTCCATAATTGATAGAATTCTATATTTAGTCAATCTCCTACCTTATTTATGAGATTATGCACGTTTTTACCTAGTTTTAGGAGTCTAGTATAAATACCAAAAACATTCATTGTACAAGGACTTTTGACAATTTATTATTTGAGAGGCTATTGCTTTCCTTGTTCTTCAACTGAACAACAAATCGAACTTATGAAGATCCAACCTTGTGGCGTTCAAACATTAGATTGTAGGTTCTTCATTATGTAATCAGAGGGTTCAACGCATCGTCGTTATCATTGGATTTTTCTGGTTCACTTTGTTGGGTTCAAATCCAAAACCGAGTTTAATTGGGTTATTGGATTCCGCATCAATCTAGTTGTAGGTTTCATAGTCACCGTTACTACGGGGTTCACATCAGAGAATCTCATTATCCTTTAAATAATCTAAAATTCCCCCATTTAGATATTCTCCATATAGATTAGATCTTAGTGTGAGAATACATTTACATATTTGATTCTCTATTTTTAGTTTGAATTCCTTGAACAGTTCAAGAGTTTCACACTTGAATTTCATCAAATATACATGACCATTTCTAAAATAGTCGTCATTAAATGTGATGAGATAAGAGAGACTTCATCTAGCATTAATTGATATGGGCCCGCATACATCACTATGTCTTAGAATAATTACGCAGCTCTTTCTCATTTTCAAGTAAAAGGAGATTTGGTCACTGTGCATAACAGGTATGATTCACATTTGTCAAATGATTCAGAATCATTTGACCCAAATAGACATCTCCATGTAATTTTGGAATTACGTTCTCAATTATGTGACCAAATCTGTAATGCCAAATATAGGTGTTATTTAGATTATTAGTTCTATGCCTTTCAATTTCTATATTTATTATAAAATACTAAATATTTAAAATATATATGTCATTTTGTAATTTCCCACAACCATTAAGATCTTATCAAGATAAGAGGAACAACGATTGTCCTTAACATTGAAATAATTCATGTCCAAATAAGAAGTTCAAATAATGTTTTTGGTAATGGTGAGAACAAAATAACATTTCTCTAATTCTAATACTAAACTTAAAGGCAATGGCAAGAAATATGTTCTTACGTGCAATGCAACAACATTTGCTCATTTTCAACATGCATGTCAACTTCTCCCTTTTGTAGTAACTACTTCTATTTAGTTTTTGCATATTTATAAATATGATATCCATATCTTGTATCTGATACACAATAAGCTAATGAAGATCTATAAGCACTGCAATTTCTTTTTCGATGACATATCATTCTAACATGATAATAAGGGATGTCATTAGATTTGGTATTGTCCTTATTCGCTTTAACCGTCTTAGCCATGTTGGTTGCTTTCTCAAAACATCCTTTAGACTTAGAGGAATTTATGACTAAGATTTGCCCACTCCAAACTCAGATATTGGGCCTAACAATTTTAAGCATGTTTAGCAACTCAGTGAGTGTGCAATCGAGTTTTTTCATATCAAAATTCATAATTAGCTATGAATATCTCTTTGGTATAGATTGTAGAACCAAGTCTATACTTAGTTCATGACTAAACTCAATTGAAACCACTTCTCAATGTAGTCAACATCTTCAGTACATGAGTACTGACTAAAGATTGTTTTGCCATTATGCACCAGTACAGTTGCTAGGAAATCTCACACATTTCCACACGTGATTGTTCATCATTCAATACCTTGAAATGAAAAATTATGCGTTAGCATCTATACTCTCATGTTGCTTTTGTAACTCAGGTGACATAGTCACAATCATCACACATGTTGCAGTACTATCGTTATCATTGTGTTTATTATAATAGCCAATCGTTCCTTTGTCGAGTTATCAGTAGGTGTATCTGGAAAGGGCTACTTAAGGACATAACCAATTTTCTCATGCCTAAGAACAATTCTCATATTGCGGTGCCAATCAAGAAAGTTTGGTTCGGTTGTTAGCATCCAGTATGTCTCTCAAATAAATATGGTTACTCATGATTCAATAAATGTAAATGACAAAAAGAATAATATATAGAATGAATCAATTTAACATAGTCTCTTATTAAATTAATTATGCTCCCACTGTTTAACTCAAATTTATGACCCTATCACATAAATTTATGTAATCCGCACTTGACTCCTAGTGGCTTGGGATCTCATTTGTTATATTAAAACATTGAGTATACTCAACAAGTCTTAATAAAGCATTTGGGTAGATACTCTAACAACCGAAAATAAATGTTCATCTTTTAATCTTTACATGTCTTGTTAATTTTGAGATACCGATGGACTAAATTAAAAATAAGTTTTATGTCAAAATTTTAGTTTTCAGCCAAATAATTAAGTATTCATCTAGCGTGAAATTTCATTTCGATATTAGACTTGTTTCGAATCTCATATTAAATGATGAATCTTGGACTTGAGAAAAAGTTATTTCGAATAAGTTAGGTCTAAATTATTGTAGTTCAAAGGGAGTCCTATTTTAATTAAAGTCAATCAAACAATTAACTAGTTTTGGCAGGCTGAATTTGATGATTTCCAGCTTGTAGTTTCATTGTTTGACCAAGGAACCATTTATTAATTTATTCAAATAAAAATAAAATTATGGTATTTGAATTCATTCTTTATCCAATTTGCAGCCAATTAGTTTCTTATTATAGACTTCAACTTGTTTTAAGAACCATTTGACTTAATCATATATTCTAGTTCACGTGAATATCTCAATAAAATTAAGATGCTATTATACATTAATCAAAGCTAAGGCTGTGTTTGATTGGAGCCATTTTCCATGGAAAGTGGAAAACCTTTTCCATTTCTACCCAAAATGCCTTGTTTGATACATAAAATTTTCTTGGCATTTGTAATTCCAAGTTTGCCTCGCAATTTTTATTTTTTTTATTTTTGCAATGTAAACAAATTCAAAAAAAAAATCTTTTTAATGGACAATTTTCATGAAAAATAAAGTCAAACGAATACCAAAAAATTCAAATTTTCAACATTTTTCAAGTGCCAATCAAACACAATTAATTACAATTCCCAGTAAAACAATTTCCAGGTAATTCAATTCTCTGAAATTCATTTTCTTTCCACCAATTTTCCACATTTACAATCAAACGGACCCTAATTTATGTTGTTGGGTTGATAAGGATTAATAGGAGTCCTAATCCAATTGGACAACAAACCTTGATTAATGGGACTTTAATTTTCATTTTTTATTGAAGACGGGGTATATCACAGCTATATATTCACTCCATTTATCGACAATTCATCAGTAATATCGTAGGCCAACTTATTCTTTTGTGTAGTCATTTTTAATATTCAGTTGCAAGGGAATTTGGTTCAACCTAGACACTTCCTCATCATCATGAGCTAAGGTAGGATCCCTACATTAAGTTGATCGTTATATGAATTTCATTTTCATTATACATGTTATTCATTATGTTTGTTTACGAAGTATGTGAAGTGCCTTTAATGGTTCTTCTTAAATGTCAATGTCATGGAGATTATATGTTTAACCGATGGCTACAGAGGCTTATTAGAACTTTAAGAGATTATATGTTTAACTGATGGTCGCAAAGGCTCATCAGAACTTTAAGTAGATCGTTTGATCATCGATTTGCTTATTTATGAAGACAATATATAAGGATGCATGATTAAATGATTATTATGTTCATACAACATGTGTAGCCTACTGAGTATTTCTTTGAGATGCTCACTCATATTTAACATTTTTGGAGTAATCGGAGATCGTGTGGTGACTTGGCATGAGTGGCATATGGAATTTTTAGAAAAACTTGGGGCCGTTCTCTTTGTGTTTCAGTTTTGTGTTTTGAGTTTTGAATTCATTTTGTGTTTTGTGTTTTGAGTGTCTGTTTTGAAATTTCTGAAAATGCGTTCTTTTTGTCATTCTAAAAAACTGTTTCTGAAAACATAAAAATAGAAAACGCGTTTACTTTAAAATTTTGAGAAATCTTTTTTAATAATATTTTATTCAAAAAATCTGATTATTCAATAAATTTTAATGGTTTAATGTTAATATAGTATTAAATAACATATAAATTTGTAGTTGGTGAAGCTTGAAATGTTTTTTTTAGATATCAAAAAAAACATAAATTACATTTGACAAAACAGTTCAATCGATATGATTAGAAGTTTACATGTCATGACAAAATGAGCAAATATTGAACAAAATATAAAATAAATTCACGGAATCATGTACAACGTCTTGAGTAGTCAATCCACATGTGTGTAGCAATTTGATAATTATATTATCGCCGATATTGTCATTGATAATTGTTGACGTAGATGCGCTCAAATGATATTTTCAAAAAATATCTGCATTGTTGACAAAACTGCTAGTGAAAGCCAACCAGGAAAAGAAATGTCGATCAATTCACAATTCCTTCATGCAAGTCATGAACTCAAAACAAAGAACTGCTTCAATAGAATAGCAAACCGCCGAAACTATATTAGGTATTTCTTCAAGATCTAAAGAAGACAGATACACTAATGGTATGTTTGTGTAGGTGTATCAAATGGAGTTGAGATCTGATGTCCAAAATTGGTTGACCAAGTTGTGGTAATTCATTGACACATCACTTGAAATTAACATGTACATCTTTTTTCTCATTGCCACTTGTGCTTAAAAATAGGTGTAAAATGATGTGTCAATGAATCATTGATGGATAACAAGTTGGACAGTAGATCTCAACTCTATTAAATGACACTTAACAATATTAATGAAGAAAAATGAAGCACCTTAAGAGCCTGTTACAAGTTCAATGTTAAGTCTTTGAGCTTCACAGAATTAATCGTAAAAAGGATAGCAGCAATGTTGTCAGCATTTACAGCAATTGCACAGCTCATCAGATTAGCATATAATAACAGGTATAATTTCAATGCCAAGAATCATTGGTTAATCTGTGGATTTCCAGCTTAGCATATCACAAAAATTATTATAATTTTTTTCCTTGATCAAACGTTTCTCTTGAAAGATAACAAAGAAAAAGTAATTTACATTCAGAAATAAACAACAGAACCATCTTCTAACTGCTAAAATCCTACACGATTGAGCAACAAGCACATAATATTTTTTTTCAGATAGGCAATTAATAAGAAAACACGACTACACAATAATAAGACTTAACAAATGAGATGAAAACATAATCCTCATTCATTTACATATAACCAGAAAAGTTCTATAAGTAGCCCATCATATAGATATTAAGTAATGCTCGTCCTTGATGAGAATTACAAGTCAATGGCAACAGCTAGTACACCGAATCAAACCATTCTCATTGCAATTAGAACATCTCATCAATTCTCCTTATTCGTCTTCATAAACCTTCCGGCTTCCATTGCAATTTGGACATGGTACAAACCTTGCATCCCCACAACTCTTGCAAACAAACCATGTGAAAATAACATGGTCAATTCACAATTCTGAAAAATCGAACATTATGATTCGAAAGATGTGGAGTATAAGAATTCATATAATACAACTTCAAATTTGTAATGAACACGATTCGTTAAAGTTACGTTCAACTTAAATTAGACAAAAATACTCTTAAGATTTCATGTTTTCCAGTGAGATGACGTTCATTGCCTTCGCCATATGCAGCAATATGTTCCTTGTGCCTATGTCCAAGCTTTTCGATAGCCTTCTTGATGACTTCAAAGTCGCCTTCTTCAAAACATAAAGGCGGCTAATCATAAACCACCAGAATTTTAAAAAAAAAACATAAGCCAATATAACCAACAAGATAGGCTAGTAACTAATAAAAAAATAAAGATAAAATGAGAGTCAAAATTAACCAACAAAGAATATCTTATAGGTAAAAAACCCCCAATTAACCAAGATAGAAACTAAATGAAAACTCAGACTCAACAAAATATTGTCAATGAAGAATTTTCAATCTTAACCTTAAGCCTAAGCCCATTTTTCTTCTTCTTAATCACCCCATTTTCCGCCTCATGCACACCCACAATCTTAAAGCTTGAATTTTCCCTCTCGTACCCATTGTTTTTACACTCCAAAGCTTGCATTTTTTCAACAATAACCCATTGTTTTTACACTCCAAAGCTTGTTTAGTTTCACAAAGCTAATTTTAGGCAATGCAAACAAATATTATTTAGGTGAGACCGGGGGTGGGGGGTGTTTACTCCAGAGATGAGCATTACGAGGCCTGTAACATAAACTTCTACTCCAGGTCTTTCAGTTAAACAAAATCAAGTCTTTTTTTCCCTTTCATCTTCCTCAATTTGTCCTCCAGAAATTACAAAGAAATCTCAAAACTTCAGTCGAAATAAAATAACAAATGCCCCACTCCCTCTCTTCCCTTTTCCTCAAAATAATTGCTTGAGCCAAATGCTTTCCAATGACATCTTTGCTTTAGCAGACAATAAAACCAGAATAGATCTGGAAGTTCTGCATGCACTCTTAGCTCTCTTAATCTCATTTTTATATTTTTCTTGCTTATTATTTCCTATAACTTGCTAGTAATAGTGCATCTCCAATCGATCCAGTTCAATGAGAAAGAAAAGACCCAGAGCCGGAATAATTAAATGCAAAATTAGCTCAGAAATCACTATCACTGTTAGCTATTCAACCAAAAGAAATAGAAAACAAAACCAACCTGCATCTCCGCAAACTCAGGAATAAAAATATTTAGAAACATAGATTATTATTTAAAATCAGATCACAGGAACAATGTATCCTCGAATTCATTCATCTGCAAATCATTAGAAACTAAAAATTCAATAATGCCAATAAATTTTCCCTCAGATCTCACTTTTCATTCAATCCAGAAAGAGTAAAAAAGAAATGGAATATATATAGAATAGCAGGCAAAGAAATGGAAAATAAATGGATTGTGGGTACCTGAGATCGCCGATGGAAAACCAGTGGAAGCTTTGGATTGTGGGTTTGGGAGATGAAAACGGTAAAGAACACAGTGATACAGGAGATGGGAGACGGTAGAGAGAGATGGGTTTGTGGATTGTGGGTTTCTGGAGTTGTTTCCCGTGTTTTGCAAAAATACTCTATTTTGGCTTCAAATTTTCCAAAACGTGGTTTTGGACGTTTTGTGTTTCCTTTGCAATTTTTATTTTATTTTCAAAAACACGATTTCGAAAATAGAAAAGAGAACGCGTTTTCACTGTTTTGAAAAATCGAAAACAGAAAACGACTTAAAAACAACAAAGAGAACAACTCCTTATTTCTTATGTTTTAGATTCCCACTTTTATGTTTAATAATCATTGGAGTATCCCAAAAACTGTAGTTCAAATCCATGTTTTGAGATGGAAAAGTTCAACATTTGAACATGTGTTTAGTAAATTCCAGCATTCTACCACTATTTTTAAAATTGTACTATGGTCGATATATTTGAAATTTTAGCATGATTTTAATTGGGAAATGATCCTTTGTGAGTTATCCATCATATGCAATTGAAAATAGGTCGATCGGAGTCCCGTATAATCCATTATAGCAATTTTAGTAAACTGTGACAGCCAAATTCGGGAAACAGAATTCAACTTGTTCGAAAAATAATTTCGTGCTTCTAAAGTTGTCGTCGAGATCCTGAATTTTTATATTTTGTACTTATATGAGTCTTATACTTTTCTATAATTTTTTATAAAATTTCATCAAGGTTTACTAGGTCAATAGTTTTTGCAAACTCACCGTGTAACTGTAGATATAACTAAACATGAAATACATCGATATAACATATGTTAATCTCCAACTTTCATTGGTGGGAGAAACTTTGTACATCATGAAGATTGGAATTTCATCGTTGACATGCTTGAATATGTACATGTGATCTATCTGAAGTTCTTTTCTATAATATAAGCTGATGACCGTACAGTTAAATGTCTAAACATGAAATACATCGATATAACATATGTTAATCTCCAACTTTCATTGGTGGGAGATACTTTGTACATCATGAAGATTGGAATTTCATCGTTGACAAGCTTGAATATGTACATGTGATCTATCTGAAGTTCTTTTCTATAATATAAGTTGATGACCGTACAGTTAAATGTTGGATGTTACCATTTCTACTAAGATTTGTTTGAATTGGCCAATTCCAGTGTGAACGATTATGTATTTAGATATTCTGGATAAGTTTTTATAGATGTAATCGAGCGAACTTCTAGGTACATTCTACAAGATAAATTGATCGAGTTATAAATAGGAAAATTTAGAATGACAATGATAAGGCAGGAAGGTAAGAATCATATATTTTAGATAAGATTTAATTTAAAGAGGAGCTTACAATTCTTCAATAACTATTTCGATGAGCTTGTAACGTCACTTGAAAAATAGGGTTGCTATTAGGTTAAATTCATCAAGAAAATGTCAAAATTTATACCTCATGTAAGAGGAAAAAGAGTATAACTTATGAAGGAGTAAATTTTTTAACCTAATATATTATATTTTACCAATTCAGTTATTGAATACTTTGAGCATAAATGAGAATATAGACAAAGAGAAACAATGTGTTTGTTACAGATACTCCTTAGCACATATGTAGGAAATATTCAAAGCATACAAACTTGTAGTTGTTTAATCCAAAAATTAACAAAGTCAAGTATTTTCAATAATAAATTGCAAGAGCGGTTGGTTTTACTTCATTTATTCCCAACCTTCATTAACATATCTTTACAAGGAGAGAAGAAATGAAAACATCACAATGACGTTACATCACAACCTATTAGAAAATAGTGCAAGTCATTTTTCGAATGTTGGGTGAATACCAAGAAATGGACCATTGCAAGATAAAAGCAACTCAAGAACTACATCAGAATAATTTCTTACTCACAAATGAAATAGTGATTCCATTTGTGATTCTTCAAATCAATTTCTTACAAGATAAAATCAACTCAAGTTTTAAAATCATACATTAGATTATAAAAGAATTGAGAACATCTATTCAGTTGTCTTTGATCTAAGTTATTGTCTTTTAAATGTAAGGATTTCAAATTTAACTGGATACGTTATAAATCTTAAGAAATCAGGAAAAAAATAAATATTAACATGGCGTTAATATGGGTGGGATTTAGGGTAAAACTTAAGAAACTGCAATGTTTAAAATCATAAAATTACTTCGATTTCAGTTTGAGTAAATCCCTCCAATAAATTTCTATGGTGTTTCTGTCAAGGAAAAAAAGTATATCCACATTTTAAACTCCCAAATGCTGCCATGTTGCTCCCTTATGAATACCCTGGGAAACTTCAATATCTCATTGCTTGGTAATTGAATTTTTTGTTTCATAGAACACATAAATGGTATCTTCCTGAATCATGTGGTCAAACATTGTTAAGTTATGAGTCAAGTCATTGGGAATATGCAATAAAAAAATGCAACTATTCTACTTCATATGAAACCATTAATATGTAAACAGAAAGAGAAGGTAGTCGTTTTATATTAGAACCAAACAGACTGAGAAATTATAGACAAAGGATTCATAAAGGCCATACATAAATGTTCATCATTGTTCTCTACTGAAATATAAGTAGGTAGTGCTCAAGTTCAACCCAATGATACATAAGGTTGAAAATCATACTCGCATAGATATGCAAACATATCCCAAGAGAATGCATCTCTGTAAACTGGCAAGTTCAATGAGAAAGTGTAGTGATTTGGTGTACTGTTGTTGGAGTTGTTGTAGTTGCTTGATGTTGAGTAATTATTCTTTCGGTGGACAACAAATGGTGGTGGATGTGGGGAAGATGTAAGCTTTTCTAATGACGTTTCTCCACGAAATAACTTGTAACAATGGGTGAGAAAAGTGGAAAAGTATAGAGTCATAGATTATTCCAAGGAACCAATTGTAAACTTCATTGGGACAGAGAAAATCTAATTTAATTGTCAGCCCAAACAATTGATACCAGAATTTAAAATACCTTAGCTATTTTGACAAGCTGATCCTGATTGTCATGGCTATAGAAGAAGGGCTCCTTCCGGAAAATCCGCATGTTAAAGAAAATGAAAAATTAAATAACATAATATTAGAAACATGAAAATTTAGAAGGACAATTCTTACCATTCCAGCAAACATACAACCCAGGGCCCACATGTCTAAAGAATAATCTTCGTCTTGCAAGTCCACAAGCAGTTCAGGCTCCTTAAAGTATCTAAATGAAAATTCAAAAGACAAAAAATCAATAGTAGTAAATTGAAAATAGAAACCTTTTTGACTATCTACATCGGCAGCAAAGTAAAACGCAAGCATAGGCATCTTTGAAAGCATTATGAGCATATAAAACAAAATATTAGTCAATCAAACAGAACTTGAAGCCACTCGGACATTGTATTCTTTGTTCGAATGATAGAATTCAGCAAGGCTGCAATCAATAAGCCGAAGTTTTCGCAGCTCATGATCAATCATAACATACTGAGGTTTGACATCTCTATGTATTTTCCCTAAGAACAGAAATAACCTAATGCTTGCAGTTTTAGAATGTGGTTGATCAATCAAGTATTAGACACCTCAAAGACTTTGGTAACAAGCCAACAATCAAGAAACACCAAGAAAGTTGGAAATAAAAACTATTTAATTATTAAGATTCTAGAATACTTTTGAAAAATCAGCTTAATGTTGATCCCTGTTCCTATTAGTTATTAAGTTCATTCAAGTCTCAAAAAACTCAACTTTCAACCCATTGACACCACAGTAGAGTACATTGGGTGACACTTTAATGCATATCTTTTTACAATCAAGGGAGGAAAACTCTGGTAAAACTAATGTAGATCATATACTGACAATGGACACCAACATTGCGAACTGGTACCAATAGTTGCTTAAATTGTGCAGAATTATGATATAGCCAAATATGTTATAGCTAATGCAACCACAAAATGACTTTTAGTGTTATAGTTGAGATAAACACCACATGTCTTGTTAAAATTAGGAACAAACAATTACCATATGTTTTTCCTATTTCATTTGTTGTGCAGATGTAACATTAGCCTATGGAGGGATTTTCAAAAATATTCATTATTATAGTGAGTAATTAAAAGGTGAAAAAAAAATCCCTCCAAATTTTTCGGAGACATGGTGTCCGGACACGACACAGACACCATGTTCGTGTCCGTGTCGTGTCCGGACACGAACACACGGTGTTCGAGCATCGTCCGCGTCGTGTCCGGACATGACGCGGACACGGACATGGTGTCTGCGTCGTGTCCGGACACCATGTCTCCAAAAAAAACGGGGACGGACACCATGTCTCCGAAAAATACGGAGTTTTTTTTTTTTTTCAAGAGCATAATTCCTTCAAGAGTATAATTCCTAACATGGAAACTATAAATAACCAGCAAATTAATTTCTGAATTTACATAGAAATCATCAAAAAATTATAAATTTTTTAAAGAATCTAATCAAATCATCAAAAAAACTCTTCTTAGAATAGGCATACAGTTTAGAAAGCGAAGAAATTCAAGATTTAAATTAATCTAGAAGACCCGTCACAAATAAAATTCAAAATTGTAAGGAAGATTGAAAAATAGATACTCACATTTAATGGGCTAACTGTGCATGAACTGGAGATTTGTTCCGGTGGTTTGTTTCGGTTCTTTTGGATGTCATATGAATAGACCGAATATCTTGTACTATAGGAAATTGGATGCAGAGATGAAGTGAGACTGGAGACGGAGAAATTGAGATTTTTTTTCAAAAATTGATGGATTTGCAGGACAAGGAAAATATCCTAAGTCGGGAGGCGGTGGAACAGTTTAGAAAGCGAAGAAATTCAAGATTTAAATTAATCTAGAAGACCCGTCACAAATAAAATTCAAAATTGTAAGGAAGATTGAAAAATAGATACTCACATTTAATGGGCTAACTGTGCATGAACTGGAGATTTGTTCCGGTGGTTTGTTTCGGTTCTTTTGGATGTCATATGAATAGACCGAATATCTTGTACTATAGGAAATTGGATGCAGAGATGAAGTGAGACTGGAGACTAGAGGGAGAAAGATATGAGTTTTCAAAAATTGATGGATTTGCAGAGGACATAGGAAAATATCCAGCAGTCGGTGAGGCGGTGGAAATTGAAATGTTTAAACGACGTCATTTTGGTCGACGATGACGTTAGAAAACTGCCTCTTTTAGATGTGTATTGATTAATAGACCTTTAATTATAAATTGCAAACTGACCCCCAGATATAAAATTGTAGACATGGGCTTGCAATTTCATAAATTGCAACACAAGCTCCCGCTTCCAATCGTTCACACTCGACTAAAACCCTAACTGAAAAACTTCACCCTTTTCCTTGCGGCGCGACAACTGTCATTTCTTTCACCTTTTCACTTATAGCGCCGACATTGGCACCGCTTATGTGGATGCAGCAGTGGAGTATTGCCATGGCAAGAGCAGCAGTGTTGCGCTGCTATCATGAATAGAAACAACATACGACGTTGATGCAAGGTTTATCAGCGGCGCTCACCGCTCCTACTGAAAGTGGAAATGACCGCCGCTTCAATCAGCAGCCCGCGAGAGTGCGCTTTGTTGCCGCCACGCGCCGTCGCCGCCCATTTCTTTCGATCCAATTTTTTTAATTGCTGGAAACAAGAAATCAACAATCAAATTTTGATTGCTCGAACATGCAAAACAGTTTCCAACAAACACAAAGTAGGCTCTAATACCACTGTTGAAAATTTACTTAGCATGAAAATGAATTATTTTTCAATTCCCACCGATGATTTGCTTTGTGTTTAGAATAATATATTTGATAAATTATGCAAACCCTTTTACTGATTTGGAACACGAACAATCACGATATGCAATTCACAGCTGTCCAATTGTTTAGCATCTAATGAAAATCCACACAGGGAACAAGAATGAGAGAATTATATTTTCTCTTTTTTCATGTTAGCAAAAATATGAATTACGTTCTGTTCTTTTCTGAAACTCCAATGACTTATTAATATAAGTTCAAGTGGGTTTGACCCGTCTCTTAAACTTAATCTGGTTTAATATTTAATTAATCCAATTAATCAAATTTGTTTCATAAATTAATTAATCCAATAATTAATTCGGTCATATTAACAAGCAACTCAATTAATTAATTGCACAACACTTGTGAATTAATTAATTAGAATCTCATTCTTCTTATTCTCCTTTTGTGTGTGATACATTAGGTTCCCGATAACAGTGCCTAACGATGTGAATTATTATTTTAATCTAATCGAAGTCGATAAATTAAAATAACCCTTTTAATTTATCATCAATTCACATCAATCGTCCTAGATTGACATCTAGCAAATGTGTCGAGCAATACGTGTGATGAAAAATATCACATGGTATGACAAAATCAAATTTGTTCGTTTATCGTGAAACTATAATCCTTTCGTCAATATGATCCGATCAATCATATGATATTGATATGTGTCAATCTCAATTACTGATCATATATTTCATCCCACCGTTAAGTAAATGCAAGTCGAAAACTATTTTTCGACTTATAAGTACACATTGGCTAATGATTTCGTTATCAACTTAATTGAATGAAATGTAAATCATAATCTCTTACTATCTAAGAGTGATGAATCCTCTATTGATAATTCACAACATTCATATGACTCTTGACATACTCAAACGATATCGTATTAATGATCGTTGGCATAGCAGCATCCAATATTACCAAAGTATGACTATCCTCATATAAAGAACTATGATGACCTCAAGTATGACAAATTCCACTATTGAACATTAGAGATTATTATTGACACTCATATAGTTATCCATGTAGAATCTGTCTAAATGTTCTCCAATATTTTGTTTTATAAAAAAAATATCTATATGTTCATTTAAGTATCACTGCAATTTAACTTGTGAGATCGTCTACTTACTTTACAAGTTAGAAATGCCACACATGATTGTCTATTCGTAATAACGATTTATGTATCTCGTTATTATTTACGACCATAGATAATTTAAGATTTAGTTATACGTAATTTGTATCTCACAATCACAACTTTTTTGGGATTTGAATTTACGAACTCTATTATTTAATTTAATTAAATAATAGATTTGCAATAAAAATGCATCAGTTATATATTAAAAATGTTTATGTCCAAAGTTGATTGAAGTTATGACATAATACTTACAAAAAGAAATGGCGTGAGATATACCGTAAAACCATAAACTAAAGATGTAGTAAAAATGAATGACACTTTGTAAAGCTTGAAGCTGGATGAAATAAATATTTAAATTATTAGTACACTGCTGAACCCAAATCAATCTTCTGGTGATACTATGGATAAACCACAAAAAGTTGCTTATTGCTCCTACAAATAATCATGGAATGAAAGAAGTTCATTAACTGTGATTCAGTATGTCATAAATTTGGTAACTGGAAGTAATGGACTAATAATCCGTGATGTAAACCAGGACAACAATAAAAAAATTTGATGAAAGGAAGAAGTAGGCAAATAGGATCATCCTATTACGGCACTAGTTAGAATTCCAAAAATTGTTAAACCAACATAAGAAGTTACACAATCGAGAAAATGATCATCAAAATAGCCATAAAATGGATAATCACTAACTCCAGCTCATGAATATTGTTAGAGATTTAGAATGGGCTACATGAATTCTTGTGTCATACAAACCATTTAGACATCCATTGATTGAGTTGTAGCATTGACAAACTCTGCAAGAGATAATTAAAACAAGTTTAAAAAAATTAAAACTTAATAGATTAGCAAAATGTAATATGAAAAATAAATAAACTCACCCGTCTCGATTTTCTCGTAAAACCTTGTTTCTTCAATGTAAATTCCATCTTGTGGTACTCTAAGAAATTTAGATTCTTCTCGTAACCAATTTTGTATACAAATTAAAGCCACAACTATTTTAGGAGTTAAAGAAATCCTAAATGAATCAGGAATATGTCCACATGTGCTAAATGCTAACTCGGAAGCAACCATAGAAACGGGAACGATAGGCACATTCCTCGCTGTCTCATATAAAATTTTAAATCTTGCACTATCAACTTCCACCAATATAAAATGTCAATGTTTTCATTTACAGGGTCTTCAGTACTTTACCCCAAATTTTTTGAATCTCATCTTTTCTAGCTAAATCCACATTGCTAATTTTCAATTTCTTGTACCCCATGTCAACTTTATTAAATGTATTCATATCATCTCCATCATCATGTTAACCATCAATGAAAGTTATTCCACTGATAGAATTACTACCACCAATTCAACCGTCATACCATGCCATCCCTTATATTCTTTGTATAAAGCATACAACATTTTCATAACTTCACTTTTCAACACATTCACCTTTTTTGTATCATACAAGATACTAGCACAATACACAACGTACTAAAATATGTACATAAGAGTAAGATGATGTACAATTGCTAAAAGTAAAATCTTGTTAATTTTCTCAACTTTGCCCCAATACTTGTCAAGCTTGACATTCATATTTGTGTGCCATACTTTTTAGCGAATGATCATCTTTATTACTCAATGTTGTTATTGCATGTTCAGTGTTGCAAACTTCTTTGAATTAAAGACTGTAAGTAATAACATGTAGAGATAAACTAAACTTCCAAGCGACTTCATAAAATGTTCTTAAAATTTGGAAAATTTTCTTGCCTTATCTCAGTCATCACTAGTAGGCAGGCCTTCTCTCTTTCATGTCCATTTTCACGCTCATCGAAATATTTATAATAAAATACATATTCCTCTTACTTTCTCAAAATTTAATACACTATTAAATATTTTAAAAGTTGAATTCCATCTAGTAGGCACATCTAGAAAGGGAAGCGTTTTGCAACCAATCTGCTCTATTTCAACACAAGCTTTAATCATCATATACCTAGAAGGAGTTGATAGAAAATATTTGACCGCATTTCGAATACTAGTTATGGAGCAGTTAAACTGTTGGAATTAATTAATTTTATTGGGTTTCATTAAATGTTGTATTTAATGAGTGGGCCATTACAATTAATTTGACTGAATTGGAAAAGTCTCCAATGTAGGCCCATAAGTTGATAAACTCATTTTAAGTGTCTTATATATGCTAAGGAATCACACATTGAAAGTTTACAAGAAATAAGTCTTGTTTATATAGTGGGATATGTGTATAAGTTATAATTGAATAAGTGACCTACAACTTGGTAGTCTTTGGCTAGCAAACTAGCCACCACTAGAGTGGTGCTTTGCACCACTCGCACCGCGCCACGTCTCGGTCTCGGTCCCGGCCCGCACAAGTTGTAGGTCACTTATTAAATTATAACTTATACACATATCCCACTATATAAACAAGACTTATTTCTTGTAAACTTTCGATATGGGATTCCTTACCATATATAAGACATTTAAAATGGGCTTATCAATTTATGGGCCTATATTGGAGACTTTTCCAATTCACCCAAATTAATTGTAATGGCCCACTAATTAAATACAACATTTAATGAAACCCAATAAAATCAATTAATTCCAACAATCCCCCACATGAATGAAAGAAGTCGACTCAAATCAAGGAAGATAAAAGAAGAGTACTATTTGAAAGATAACGCATCAACATAGATAGCTTTCGCTTTGAATCTTCTTTAGTAAGAATCTATCGAACTCACTTGGCTAATCAGTGAACGCAACGTTCTGAACTATCAGCCGTTATTGCAAACTCAGACAATAGACCAAACACACTATCTCTCATATCAAATTTGGTTCTCTATTGTGTTCATTATTTCAGCCCTGAAGTCTTGGGTTCTACGATTACTTTTGAGAATTCGCCTAAGTAAATTCTCAAAGAATCGGTCAAGTTCGCACTTATATAGGTGATGTTCTACAAAGAATACCCTACGGTAATCACTTGTACTATTTATAGTCATCATTAAAAGCAAAAACTTATCCTTCATAAATTTCATAGTCAGCACTTTTTGCATCATAGAAATTGGAGGGAGTTAAACTCCTAAGTGCTCTTATTGAGTCATTCATAATTAATTTTCCTATTGAATCTAGTATGTGGGATCTCCAGTTACTAGGTTAGGTTTCCACTAAGATGACTCATTGGGTTTTAGGCTTTAAACCCATTTCCCTCGATGCGCAGTTTATACGCTCTCTAGATAAACCTTTAGTAAACGGATCCGCTAGGTTTTCTTTTGACTTAACAAAATCAATTGATATTGTTCCATTTTGACAGTAACTGCCGAATGGTGTTATGTTTACAACGTATATGTCTTGACTTACCGTTATACACAAAATTTTCAGCTCTAGCTATTGTTGCCTAGTTATCGCAATGAATACAAATAGCCGGTACAGGCTTTTGCCATATAGGAATATCTTCTACGAAATGTCTTAACCATTCTGCTTCTTCTCCCGCTTTATCTAAAGCAACAAACTTGGATTCCATAGTAGATCGAGCTATACACGTTTGCTTAGAAGATTTCCATGATATGGTGCCACCACTAAGAGTAAATACATAACCACTGGTAGACTTTGACACGTCTGTATCTGATATCCAATTAGCATCACTATATCCTTCAATTACTGGAGGATATTTTCTATAACATAATGAATACTCTCAGGTCCGTTTCAAGTATCCCAAAACTCTAAGTAATGCATCCCAATGTTGATTACTTGGGTTACTTGTGTAACGACTGAGCTTATTTACCGAATAAGCTATATCAGGTCTTGTACAATTCAACAATTCATTAAGTACATTACACTACCAATAATTTGGAAATATTCTAACTGTTGTTTTCCATTTTCGCTATTCTTGTGAAGAACTACATGAGGAAGAAATGGGTTACTCGTTTCTTTAATATTATGAGTCTTAAACCTCCCAATTACTTTATCAACATAATGACTTTGAGACAAAAATATTCCATCTGATGTTCTAGATATCTTCATTCCTAGAATCAAGTCTGCTTCACCCATGTCTTTCATGTCAAAGTTATTGGTCAGCATATTCTTTGTTCTATTGATAACGTCTATATTAGTCCCTAATATAAGCATGTCATCAACATATAGACAGACAAGTACGTATGCCTTTTCGAATATACGCATTTGTCACATGCATTTATGATAAATCCATTCCTAATCATGGTACTGTCAAACTTTTCGTGCCATTGTTTAGGAGCTTGCTTTAAACCGTATAAGGACTTAACAAGTTTACAAACGTTGTTCTTTTGTCCTTTCACTATGAAACCTTCTGGTTGTTCCATATATATTTCTTCATTTAATTCACCATTCAAGAATGCAGTCTACACATCCATTTGATGTATTTGCAAATCATACAAGGCCGCTATAGCAATTAAAACTCGAATAGAAGTAATTCCAGTTACAGGAGAATATGTGTCAAAGAAATCAATTCCTTCTTTCTGACAATATCCCTTTGCAACCAATCGAACCTTGTATTTGTCTATTGAACGAGCTTTTAACTTCCTTTTAAAGATTCATTTGCATCCTCTTGGTTTAGTTCCCTTAGGAAGATCAACCAATTGTCAAGTATTATTACTCATAATGGATTCAATTTCACTATTTATAGTTTCCTTCCAGAATACAGATTCTGGACTAGTCATAGCTTCTTTAAATGTTTGAGGCTTTTTTTCAATCATAAAAGATATTAAATCTGGACCAAAGGATTTAGCAACCTTTGCTCTTTAACTCCTTCTTGGTTCAAGTTCTATATTGTTTTCAGACACATTATCTCGTGTTCTCTTTTGATTATTTTCAACAATATCTCTTTTATTAGGGAACACATCTTCAAAGAATTCAGCATCTCTGGATTCAATGATTGTATTGACATGAATGTCATTTATATCATATTTATGCACAAGAAATCTGTACGCATTACTATTTATTGCATATCCGATAAAAATGCAATCAATAGTTTTAGGACCTAATTTAATCCTTTTAGAAGGTGGAATAACCACTTTAGCTAGGCACTCCCACACTTTTAAGTATTTATAGGAAGGCATTCTCCCTTTCTATATTTCATAAGGTATCGAATCAGTTTTTTTGTGGGGAACTCTATTCAGAATAAAGTTAGCAGTTAGCACTGCTTCCCCCCACAAATTTTGTGGTAATCCAGAACTTATAAGCATAGCATTAACCATGTCTTTTAAAGTTCTATTTTTCCTCTCAGCAATCCCATTTTGCTGCAGAGTATAAAATGTTGTTGTTTGGTGAATAATACCAAACTTAGTACATAATTTATTAAACATGGATGAATCATATTCACCACCTCTATCGGATCTTAATACCTTAATTGTTTTTTCAAGTTGATTTTCAACTTCGTTTTTATAAATAACAAACGCATTCAATGCTTCATCTTTGCTATTTAATAAATAAACATGACAATACATACTATGATCATCAATAAACGTGATAAAATATTTTTTACCACCTCGAGTTTGAACAAATTTTAGATAACAAATGTCGCTATGTATCAAGCATAACAGTTCACTTCTCCTTTCAATTGAATTAAAAGGTTTTTTTAGCAAATTTTGTTTCAACACAAATTTTACATTTATGTTTATCTTCGGATTCAAATTTAGGTATAAGACCTAAACCTACAAGTTTTCTTAAAGAAGCACGATTTACATGCCCTAACCTGTTATGCCATAAATTTGAAGAGTCGAGCAAATAAACGGAATTATTAGTTTTATTAATAACTTGCGGATACAAATATGTGAATTTTTTGTCCACTACAACATCATTGGCCTTAAATAGACTATCAAGTAAATAACCCTTCCCAACATACATGCCCCCTTAGTAAGTACAAATCTGTCATATTCAAACACAATTTTAAATCCTTTCTTACTAAGAATAGCCTCTGAAATCAAATTCTTTCTAATAACTGGGACATGTACAACTTCATTCAGCGTCAATTCCTTCCCCGGTGTGAATTTCAGAATAACCTTTCCAATTCCTTCAATTTTGGAAGTTGTAGAATTGCCCAATGTAAAGGCACTCATTATGATTCAGAGTCTTATATTCAGAAAATAGACCCTTATCAGCGCAGATGTGACGAGTGGCTCATGTGTCCAACCACCAATCTTTGGCATTAGATACCAAGTTAACTTCAGAAACAACGACGGATAGGTTGATGTCTCCAACATCTGCAGAAATATTATCCACTTTGGTTATATTGGCTTAGGGAGGTTTCTTCTTCGGTGTATCCTTCATTTTGCTTCGGCAGTCTTTCGCCCGATGTCCCGACTTCCCGCAAATATAACAGTTTCCTTTGAACCGTTTTGCATTGTTGACTTTTTCTTTGTCCATGGATGAGCCAGAATGCTTCCTTTTTTTATTCATAGACCCCGAGTCTTCCACCATGTTAGCCTTTGCTTCCATGTTTCGCACATTAGTCTTCTTTTCTGCAGCCCGATTGTCTTCTTCAATGTGAAGTCGAACAATTAAATCCTCCATCATCATCTCTTTGCGTTTATACTTGAGATAGTTTTTAAAATCTTGCCATAGTGGAGGTAGTTTCTCGATCATAGCAGCAATCTGAAAAGATTCACTCAAAATCATGCCTTCAGCTTCGATATCATGAAGTATAATTTGCATCTCTTGAACTTGACTCATTAATGTCTTTGAATCAGTCATCTTGAAATCCAGAAATTTGCCTACAATGAATTTCTTCGTTCCAACATCTTCTGTCTTGTATTTTTTTGTCAAGAGATTCCCACAATTCTTTAGCTGTCTTGTAGTCACAATAAACACTGTATAAAGTGTTATCTAATCCATTGAGAATGTAATTTTGGCATAAGAAATCTGCATGTTTCCATGCATCAATGGCTAGCTGAGTATTTTTATCAATAGCATTCTCCGATGTTTGTGCGGGACATTCTTCACGCAGAAACTTTACCAAGTTCAACGTTGTCAGATAGAATAGCATATTATGTTAACAACGCTTGAAATCTGTGCTATTGAATATTTTTGGTTTCTCATGTTGTGAAGCCGACGGCATGACAAATTGATTGGAACCAGAATTTGGCGCAATCACAGCACTAGTAGTATTTTCAATAGTACTAGTCGTTTTCTGTAAAACCACAATTACAGAAAATAATCAATAAGAGAAATGTAGAAAAAATAAAGAAAGTAAAAAATCTGTCTTAAGAAGATTTGCTTTGACATACATCGCTTCATCTTCAGTTTTCCTTTTCCGGCTATTTTTATTTGTTCTTTTGATTGCAATAGTCGAATTTCCAACAACATAAACTCCTTCAACCCATCATAAACAATCAAATTAATGACGTGCACAGAGCACCTAACGTGCAAATAAGAACTACCTAAAATCATACAATCTGTTTTCCGATTATTCAACTCTTTTTTTTCACATCGTATCATTTTCATTATATTGTCAACAGTAATGGTCCACATGTGCTCTGTTCCTTGTCAAGCAAACGGTTTTCCAAATTTTCCTATCGCCTCCCTTTTATAATTATGAAGAAAAGCTCAAAATCCTCGTATCCAATTTCTAAGTTTTATCAATAAAGTGTGTTGTGATTACCATGTAATTGATATCCAACAATCACCTATAAGAGTAACACTTTGCCTGAATAAGTTTATTCCTTAATGATTCATTTGTCTCATTGTAAAGATAGAGCACATCCCTAGCAATTGTTCTTCAAGAAGGAACATCAAACTTAGGATAGAGTTTTTGCACAAACTCTGTAAAACCCTCACCCTCCTCAAAGGAATAAGGCAATTAATCGGTAATAATCATTCTAATCATATATATTCTACATTTTTCTTTGTCAAACACTAATGCCGTAAGATTAAACATGTCACCATCGCCATTACCACCGTCATCTTTGTCGAGTTAAGGTCTTTTGCTTTTTGCCAAACCGAATAGCCTTATATGCATAACAACTATCCAAATGCTTCCACACACTAGAAGTTCCACCCTTTGAATTACTTTGAAGGACTTTCCCACAATAATTGCATTTTGATACATCTCCCCCATCTGTCTTGGTGAATTTCAACCAAACTGCTGACCTTGTCTTCATATTCTTTTTAGTTCTAGGTGTTTCGTTATTCATCTAAAAAACCAATTATTTTATCAAGACACACATTAGTTTCTAGAAAAAAGCATTTTAATACATGAAAGATTAATATATGAGACGTTAAAGGGAGAAAATAGAAGTTTTATAAAAATGAAGATTAACTCCTCCATTATAACTCATAGGTTGCAAAATCTGAATTGAAAAGTATTATCTTGAATAGATAACAATGCTAGTTGTGATTAAAAAGTTTTAAATTTTAGGTAAGAAAAAAACATAAGCAGACTGGGGTAAAGCACAATTGCAGAATCAGTAGTATCGAGATTGAATTGAATAATAGCACCAAAAGGTAAAGTTTGGGAGTACTATTCTTTTACATAAACACACAAGCAGCAATCGGTAACATAGAAACTAAAGGGGTGAATTCAACTGTTCACTTAGTGATATATCGTAAATCCTGTCCAATGAACAAGTCAGATTGGGAGAATATACATGTTCAGTTGGCTAAAAACTTAAAATCAATCATCAACATACAAGTAAACTACTTGCAGCAAAATAAACAAACCAGTTTTTATTAAGTGGGATAGGCCAAACCAAATTGAACAGGTTTTAATTGAGAATTTTATATTTTCAACGTCCAAGGCTAGCTCGAGGAGAACCAACCATTTCCGTCCAATTCTGTTTTCTCCTCGTATGTGGGCTTGTTTCAAAAGAAAAAAATAAAAGTGGCATTCAAAAATAAAAAATTGCAAGTTTCTTCAAATTAACGACACTGCCCATCATTATATATATCAATATAAGACTTTAAATGCCGTGTGTTTGGTTCACTAATAATAATAATAATACCAGCTCTCTAAGATATGAACAAAATTATCATACGAAATTTGGGGCATTTATGTATAAATTTCTTCCATACCCCTTCTCCAGAAGAAATAAGAATGCATGATATCCAATGTGAGTTCCATATGACATAACAAAAACGTACTTTTATTCCAAATCAGAAAATGATAGTTATGTAAATGCGTGTGTTTGACAAATAGAAGCAAACAACCTATCAACCTAAAGAATAGCACACTAGTAAAGGTGACATAATATGGAAGAATAATCATGGGTCGCTGGATTTACGAGTTAATTAAATCAATTACCACTAAATTTTGTCCTAGGTTAATACTCGCGCAATGTTGAAAGATGAATCACAAGCTAAGCAATTGAAAAATGATCTGGCATCTTACTCATCAATTCAAGTTGTACAATAGAAGAGCCTAGAAGATTACATGTTCAATGATCTGTTTTGTATAGCACGTGGATTCTGTTATAGGAGAGAATATTCTTTCTTAAATGTTTTATTTTGTAATTGAATTCCTTTTCTTCCCTCTCTCACGTGAAGTGTATATATATATGGTGTAATCTGAATTGTATTAAATATTGAAGAAGATTTACATCCATTTTTGTTTTCACAATTTTCTTCTTCTATCTCAAAATTTACATGGTATCAGAGCCAAATGGCGGAATCAGACAATGAGTCCTCAAGTCTTCCACCAAACACCAATCAAACTCAAAATGACAACTCAACTAGGGCTGTAAGCAAAAACCGTCAAACCGGAAAATCGAATCGAAACCTCATTTTAGAAACCGTCGGTTTGGTGCCACGTGAACCCGTCAACGAAATGGTTTCGAACCGAACCAAACCAAACCGGTCAAAAACGGTTTGGTTTAGGTTTGAGAATTTTATTTGCGGTTTAAAACCAAACCGGACCGGTGAAAAAATATATAAAAATAAAAAAATAAAAAAATGATTTTTTTTAAATTCATCAAAATATGCAAAATTCAATAGTTTTGTCATTTGTATGTATTTTTGTCAATTTATAATTTTCTATTACATATATATAATAATTACTAAATAATCCTAATTTATATTTAATAATCTCGAGACTAACATAATCTATCAAAAACTATTTTCCTCTTTAGAATTCAAATTTTTACAGTTGCTTCTGAGTCTGCATTCTCAAATGGAGGTCAGATACTTGATTCATTTATGAATTTATTAGGTGCAATGATGGTTGAGGTTTGTATATGCGGAAAGAATTTGTTGCAAATTAAGAATAAACATATAGTGTTGTGCCAATATTTAGATGAAGTAGAAGTATTTGATGATTCAATGAAAGTTGTGGCAGATGGTTTATATTTTGTATTGCCATATTTTTAAAGACTCTCTTATATATCTAGTTTCAATACTACGATGATATAACAAATACATTTGTTTTACAATTGAGACTATGAATCATGTGTGACAACAATTGGTGTTTGAGTATATGTAAGAAACTGAATTTGTAACAAAATACAACGGTAAGCTTGTGTAATTGTTATGTTTAGATATTATAAACAATTGATTTATTATTATGGTTAGTTATTCTCTCTGTCTAATCAGTATTTTTGTTTTTCAGATATGATGATCACGAGATCTAATTGAATATCATTATATTTTTTGGGCTTTATATTTAGTTTAGTAGACTTGTATTGTAACGTTATCGTAACGTTTTAGCCTAAATTGACAAACAAAAAACTATATTTTAATTTATTGTGATTTCACTTTGATTTAGTTGGTATTTAAATTTGTAGTAGATATATTTAGTTTGTTTTAGATTTATTGCTAGTAAGATATAAATATATATTGAATTCAATGAATTAATATCATAAAAGTAGACAAACAAAAAAATCTACGGTGAAACCGGCGGTTTAAAACCGGACCAAACCGTTAGGTTTAGGTTTGAGTTTTTTTTAAACCGTTCAAAATAGTTTGGTTTAGGTTTGGGTTTTTCTCAAACCGGTTTAAACAGTTTGACTTGAAAATTTGTCAAAAACCGGACCGCTTACACCCCTAAACTCAACATTTCATGATCCAACGCATTTCAGTAGCCCCTATTACATTGGCACCAATGATGGCACTGGAGCCATTCTGGTCACACATATACTGGAATCAAACAACTACCATTCTTGGGCGATGTCAATGAAGAGAGCTCTTAGGATAAAAAAAATAAGTTGGGATTTATAGATGGGAACCTTTGTGAGCCACATGATCCCAGTGATCCACTGATGGAGCACTAGCTTAGATGTAATGATATTGTTATCACTTGGCTTCAAAATAGCATGGCTGTGGACGTCAAATGCAGCACTACATATGCTAAGACTGGACATCACTTATGGCTAGAGTTGGAACATCGGTTTGCTCAACAGAATGCACCTAGAATTTTTTAGATCAAGCAAGCTATTACAACATTGGCCCAAAATTAGGATGCTATAAGTGTATACTTTTCTAAGTTCAAAACTCTTCTTGATGAATTGTTAAACTATGAGTCCATCCCTAATTTTACGTGTGGAGGTCAGAAAGTAGTAGTTGAAAATCAGAATCGTGACTGGGTGATGAAATTCTTAATGGGATTGGATGAATTTTACAAAACTATTAAGGCTCAAGTTCTTTTGAACAAGCCATTTCCTTCCTTAAATGAAGTTTATGCTGTAATTCAACAAGAAGAGAAAAGAAGACAGATCTCAAATGATGGTTCTATTAGTGAGACAATGTCATTGCTGGCTAAAGGCAACTTTAGGGACAATGGTAGGCAGAACTCTTCGCCATAGAGAAAAGATAGATATTATTGTACATTCTGTAAAGTTGCAGACCACTTACTTGAAAGATGCCTCAAAGATTCCAACAAGCCTGTATGCTCCTATTGTAAGATGACATGACACGATGCAAGTAAATGTTTCAAGCTGCATGGATACCCACCAGGTCACAGACTTGAAGGCAAGAATCGATACACACCAGTAGCAATCAGGCTTCCGTTGGTGTGCCTATGAATCAGGAACAACAGACTGACAAGACCTCTCACTCAAGATGAGTGCTCTCACTTGATGGTCATTCTCAAATCTTCAACGAATCCAAATTTGGGTCCTACAGCAAACCAGGTTCAAAGCATTGTTGCTTCGGGATCTGACAATGCTCTTCGAAAAATTTATGGTATATCACTTTGCTCATCTACTCTTAATACTGCAAAAACCAATAATTCTACAGTTCTTTGGATTCTAGATATAGGGACGACAAATCATATGGTCTATAGCCCATCATATTTTTCGTCTATCAAATCCCAAGCCACCTGCTCAGTAACTTTACCAAATGGAGCTATTGTCCCAGTAAATCATGTTGGCACTTCTCATGTCACAGACACATTAGTTCTCTAGGATGTGTTATGTGCTCCTTTATTTTCTTTTAACCTTATATATGTTAGAAAACTCACTCAAGCACTGAACTATTGTGTTTTTTTTCTTCCTGATGTTTGCTTTATACAGGACCCTTCGACTTGGACAACAACTGGAATGGGTGAAGTAACGTCTTGTCTCTATCATGTCCTACCTTCAACAGTCTCTCCTATGGCCTTTCAAGAAAGTTTGAATCGTCTAACTACCATACTTCCCATTTCAGCCTTTGTTATCAATCATACCGAGGAGTTCGATCTTTGGCAATACAGAATGGGACATCCATCCCATTTTACTCTTGCTTTTGAAGATGTGATACCAAAGTTGGCTTCCCATAACAAACCTTGTTCTATATGTCCCTTAGCAAAGTTACACAAACTTCCATTTTCTATTAGTTAGCACAAATTAGAAAGGTGTTTTGATTTAATACATTGTGATATCTTGGGACCTTGCAATGAAACTAGTTGTGATGGATCTTGTTATTTTCTAATTATAGTAGATGATTTTAATAGATGTACTTGGATATATATATATATGTGTGTGTGTGTGTGTGTGTGTGTGTGTGTGTGTGTGTGTGTGTGTGTGCTAAAATTGAAATTTGAAGCCACCAACACTTTACAAAGTTTCTATAAGTTGATAGAAACTCAATTTCAAACCAAAATCAAAGTCATCCAGATGAGAACTACATAGTAACAATCACTATACAACCCCTCAAAAGATTGATGATCCCAAGAAAGCCCAAAAAATAATCTAATTTAGAGTTTGAACCAAGAATAATGAACCAAGTAACCAAACAAAATGGAATTGAATGACGTCTTGATTATACAACGCGTGATCCACACTCGATGTTGAACGCCACAAGATTAACTTAATAAGTTCGCAAAGTTCTAAGAAGAACAAGATTTGAAATAAAAATAGCCTCTCGATTAATTCTCAATAATGTTGAGTTTTTTACAATGAAAATAATGAAACCTATTTATACTAGGCCCTAATTAAGGTAGTTCAAATGGAATTAGACTCTTAAGATTACAAATATATCAAATAAAATAGAATCCTAACCAAATAAGGTAATTTCGAAAAAATGAAATCTTGGCTCCTTAAATAGCCATGCGACCGCATGGTGTTTTTCTATGCGGTCGTATGGAACAACTCAAAACCTAAATTTTACATTTGGTAGACATCCATGCAGCCACATGGTGTTTCAATCCTTGCAATCGCATGACTTTAATTTCAACTCTTCTTATTTCTTGTGTAGAATTTCGCGTCGTTTTCGGAATATACTCATGGGCGAAAATTCAACACCCGAGCTGAAAGTTATGCACATTTTCATCCACACTGCTCGTTTGTTACTTGAACCGCGTTGATCCATTTGGTTTCTTCTTTCGAGCCCTACATGAAACTTGTTCTTTGACTTGTTAAATTTGACACTTCGTCTACTATAGCTTGAACAAGTAATCTCATTGCCTCTTTCACCCACTTTTCCCTCGAACATGTCATCGGTTCTCCTTCGATAATCAACGGGTCTAGTCCTAGGCTAGAATCTTGGATCATATCACATCCGTAGTGATAATGGGGGAGAATTCAGCATGAACCAATTTTATATTGAAATGGACATTATTCATTAGAAAATGTGTGTTGAAACACCTCAACAAAATGCCATTGTTGAGAGGAAACACCAACATATTTTAAATGTTGCAAGGGCTTTAAGATTTCAGAGTGGTGTTTCATTAAAATACTGGAATGATTGTGTTTTGACTGCTGTTTATCTAATTGAAATATTTGAATGATTGTGTTTTAACTGTTGTTTATCTAATTAACAGAACCCCTTCGGCACTTCTAAACTAGAAAACCCCTTTGAGATGTTATTTCAGACTAAACCTACATATTCTCATCTCAAGGTGTTTGGATGCCTTGATTTTGCCACAACTCTTTCAAATGGTAGGCACAAATTTGATTCTAGAGCTAGGAAATGCATTTTTCTAGGCTATACTTTTAGTATTAAGGGCTACAAACTCCTTAATTTGGAAACAAATAAAAACTTCATATCAAGAAATGTTGTGTTTCATGAAACAATATTTCCGTGCAAAGAAACTAGAATCACAAACATACATGTTCCACCAAATCCTACCGATCTGTGCTTTCTTCAAAATCTTATCATCTCTATTCCAACTAACATTTTCAAAGAATGAGAAAATCAATCTACACATTCTCCCAATCCTACAGAAGACATAGAACAAATCTATACCTAACCTTCAATTTGATCAACCTAGACAACAGTCATACCAATGTGTGTGCCTAACAACAACCAAACCATACCTCACTTACCTAGAAGATCTACCAGAATTCGGTGAGCTCCACCATGCCTGCAGGATTTTATATGTCAGCAGGCTACTTCACTTCCCCCATTGCAGGCATTGGACAAGAAATGGGACTTTATTTCCTCAGGTAATCCCTATCCCCTCAACTCTAGTATGTTGTATGATAAGTTATCCATTTCTCATAAAAGCCTTTGTCTCTTCTATCACCACACAAAATGAGCCTAGAACTTACCAAGAGGATGTGAAATCCCTTGAATGGGGTGAGGCCACGAAAAATGAGATTATGGCTCTTGAGTTGAATGATGCACAGGTTATACTTGATCTGCCGCCTGATGTGACAACCCGAACTTAAGCTTTGAGTGTCACATACTAAACATAATAACTTCTGCATTTGCTACATGTAAAAACTCTTAATAAAATGTAATACATACTGGGAACTTATTTTCAATTTATAGTAAAATATCTCTGTAAAATTTAATAGCCAGCAAAAGTGCATGCTGGCCTGAAATTATTCTTTACATATACGAGCTCAGGGCTGTCACGGCTAATTGGGGCAGCCAGTTGAAATGTTTTTATAAAATTCATCCCAGCTTCGTTTTCTATGAAATTTGTAGCATTAGAAAGATATTTCCAATTAGTTTTCTATGTTAAAATATGGAAAATGTTCAAGATTATATGATATAGACGTTTTACCAAAAATTGTAAAGTACTGCACAGAAACTTCAGATTGACCTTTCACCGGTTACAAATTTATATCTCAGGCCACATATATCCAAATTGAGTAATTCTTGCATTAATATAAAGACAACTCAAAGAGAAACACATCAGTATTTTTAGAGTCTCAAATAGGTGTTTATAGAGTTAGTAATAACATTTGGAATTGACCCTAAAAATCTGTCTAGTTTCTGCCTCTTTTATCATTGCATGAAAGGTCCATAAAAGTGCCTCTTAGCATAACATGAAAGATATGATAACAAAATTTACTTATAGTACTATATTATATCATGTCTTATACATGTTTATATATAATACCACAAGAAAACATATGGAAACTAGTCTTCGAACAAAACATACGAAAAGGAAATTTCGATACAAAATAGCTTTGTCCTTAACCCATCATCGAGTATGCCGACTGACTTCCACCAACTCAATGATCAAGGATCTGAAAATTTAGTATAAAATACTATTAGTATAAAGAATACTCAATAAAATACCATGCTTGGATTTAACATGTTAATACTACACGAAAGAAAGCATTCAAACACATACTTGCACATTCTGGCTTGCCGGTGCCATTCGGACTTGTCCTAAGGCATAAATAGATATCTAACTTTGTGGATTTCCACAACTTTTATATTATGATTTTCATGCATAGCTTAAGCATAAATATTACCATGAAATCCTACCACTCGAGCATAGAAAGTATCTTACCTTAAACTTGGAGTAATTTTGGTTGAAATGTGTACTTGAGAGTGCTAGACTCTTGTTTTCCTCTTCACTTGGGTTCCCTTGGAGATAACTTGAAGAAAATTTGGGGTTAAGTGTCCTCTTTAGGGGCTAAATAAAGGGTCTTAAGGTTTGGGGTCATTCTTGATACTTAAGGATAAAGAAATTGGTGGTTAAAGGACAAGTGTCTCCAAGCATGAGGTGTCCAAGCATGATGTGGCTTCATGCAGCCATACTTGACTCTTCATTTCCCATATTTGGACCCTTATATGACTTGTAAGATATATATATATATATCTATCCAATATAAGGTGATGAGGCTTTAGAAGATGTGATAGAAGCCTTAAGGTTGAAGGAACTTGATGTTAAAGTGACAAATCATCACATGCTAAGTAGGATGTGTCACCTTCTAGTTACATTCTGATTTTGTATCACTCCTTGGGTTGTTTGTATGACATTTATGGATAATATGTCACATATTTGAAGTTTTAAAGAAGTGGTAGATGTGGATAATACTTAAGAGTGAAGGAATCTACCATTACAAGGATAAATCAACAAGTAGGAAGCGACTAAGCATGATGTGGTCTCTTGGGATTACAATCTGATTTTGTACATATCATTGCACGTACAAATCGAGTATCCTTGGCTTATTTTAATGTGTTTACAATCCAATTTACCTGCCCTAATATCCCAAAATATTTTATAGCATTACTTCCTCAACCGTTCATTTAATTAGTTACCCCGATTGATACCCGATTTTCGATCTATTTCAACAATTCGCACTTCAACATTTATAATTTCATATAAAACCCATATTATTGTGTAGTGATCATGTCACTTCATGCTTCATGTCCCAAATAGGTCAATTATTGACTTAGGGTTTATGGTGACCTTGATCAACCGAATGGAAAGCTATAACCGTTATCGATATTAATTCCGACCTCTTAAGGTTCCACTTACTTAACAAGTCAATCTTCCACATCTAGATTAACCTAACTTCTCTATCATTGCTCAATGTAGAATTCATCACCTAGGTCGAGGAGTCGAAGGCTAACACTATATAAAGATCTCATGCTCTTAATAATCAAATGTACAGTTTTTAAAAAAAGCAATTGGGATAAATGGATGCAAATGACATTGTAAATAGCATGCATGAATCATATTAGCCAAATATGTAACGTAAAGCTCGGGGGTATTATACCTGACAAGAAGGCAATAGGGTGTAAATGGATACACTCAACAAGAAGGTTTGGATTACAATGAAACCTTCTCACCGGTGGCAAAACTTGGCATTGTTCAAACCTTCCTTGCCATTGCAGATATAAAGGGTTGGTTTTTATACTAGTTAGATGTAAACAATGTTTTCTTACATGGAGATTTAGAGAAGGAAGTATATATGGAGCTGTGTCCAGGCTATGATAATTCTAGTAGTTCAAAAGTATGTAAGCTTCACAAGAGCATATATGGACTCAAGCACGCTTCACGACAATGGTATTCAAAGTTTTATAATTTCATCACCAGCATGGTTTTACTCAATCTAAAGTAGACTACAGCTTGTTTGTTAAGTCTACTCAAAACTCCTGCATGGCTATTTTGGTCTATGTTGATGATATAATTATGGCTGGAAATTGTTTGGAAACTATCAACAATCTCAATGAAGCACTTGATGCCAGTTTAAAACTAAAGATTTGGGTAAGTTGAAGTTTTTCTAGGTATTAAGGTGGCTAGATCGAAACAAGGGATATATGTTTGCCAAAGAAAGTATGCCATGGACATTTTAGCTGATTCAGGAACCATAGGGTCAACACTAGCCAAAGTACCCATTGATCAAAACATCAAATTATCTAAAGAGGAAGGAGAACTACTTGCTGATCCATCTATCCTGATTGGACATTTATTGTACTTGACCATAACCAGACCATATATATCCTACTCAATTCAGCTCTTAAGTTAATATATGGATCAACCCAGGATACCTTATCTCAATGAAGCACATAAAGTACTGAGGTACCTTAAGAGAGCTCTAGGACGGGGTTTATTCTACTCATCTACTTCTGAGTTGTAGCTAAAAAGAGTACTCAAATTCGGATTGGGAAAGCTATACAGATACTAGAAGGTCTGTAACAAGCTATTGTGTGTTCATTGGCTCATCTCTAGTATCTTGAAAATCAAATAAGCAAAATGTAGTATCACGATCATCATCTGAAGTAGAGTATAGAGCAATGGCAAGTGTTTGTTGTGATTTAACTTGGTTAAGATACTTGTTTAAAGATTTACAGATTGAGCATAGTCAAGCAACTAGGCTATATTGTGATAATAAATGAGTCATCTACATTGCCACAAATCCTTTTTTTTCATTAGAGAACTAAACATATAGAGATTGATTGTCATCTCATTCGGGATAAGATACAAATTGGAAGCATTGTTACTGAATATGTTCATACTAGTTCTCAAGTTGTAGACATTCTGACTAAGGCTTTGAAATCTGCAAATTTCTATATTCACGTGGCCAAGATGGGAGTAGGAGATATCCACTCTCCATCTTCTTGCGGGCGACTGTTGAAAGATGAAGCAGAAGCTGAGCAATGGAAAAATGATCTGGCATCTTACTCATCAATTCAAGCTACATCAGCATCCGTTGGTGATTGTACAATAGAAGAGCCTAGAGGATTACATGTTCAATGATTTATTTTGTATAGCACATGGATTCTGTTATAGGAGAGAATATTCTTTTTGAAATGTTTTATTTTGTAATTGAATTCCTTTTCTTCTCTTTCTCACGTAAAGTGTGTATATATAGTGTAATTTGAATTATATAAAATATTAAAGAAGATTTAAATCCGTTGTTGTTCTCACAATTTTCTTCTTCTATCTCAAAATTTACACGCAATGAAAACAAAAGGTTAGTCACTATTATCTTAATTATTCAAACATATATCCATTCACCATTATCTCAAATCCATTACCTTAACTCCATGTGTACAGATGGAAAGTAGATGTGGCATGTTGAGCTGTTAACTTCTATCAATTTGCAAAAACTATTTAAGCTGATGTGGCAGAAATTTTACCAAATATAAAATCAGGATATAATGTTATTTGCAGTTGCTTACTACTATAATTGCCCTACTTGACATACATGCGATAATTAATGATTTGATGCAATAGACAATTAAAACTATCACTTTAGTGCATCAACTCACTAGTTGTCATATATACCACTTAGGGCAACTACGGTAGTGAACGACTACAAATAGTATTACTCAAAATCAGGAGACAGATCCCCAACAAGCGAAGTGGTTGCGATGCCTTCAGATCATATACCTGGAGAAGACGTTTCTAACAGCTATCAAGTTACACCTTCCCTTCGAATCCATAAAGTCGTATTGTAATCAAATCTCATGTGTGTCCTCAATTCTTTAATATACATATCTTCCTCTTTGCATTGATTTTGTTATCAAAACTATTTGCTATCTTTTTTATCGCTACATTCTCATTCGTCTCCGAATTCAAAGTCGAGCTTTTTAACCCAAATCATTGAAATCTTCATCTCCTCCAAATCATTATTGTATATACATGTTTATCAAATGTTCCATAAAGGATTATAAATGTTTGTTATATATACAAGAAAGTGGTATACAAATGTGATCATTATATTTTTATTTCTCCAAGAATGAAACGTACAAGAAAATAATATATACGTGATGGGAGTCAGAATGGGTGACACTGGTCAACATTAATGTTGTCGTTAAATATGCCTAGAAACATGTTTATGCTTTTCACTTTAGGAAGCAAATAATGCTTCAAAAATTCATTATCGAAGGATTTAAATCAAAAACCCGGCCTCAAATTTTTCTTCCAATTGTATCCTTACTTTCTGAACATAACTATTTGTATATGGGTTTTCATCAATAGTTTTTATGTGGTTGATTGTAAAAATTCATACATGGGTTTGTATCTTTTTTTTTTTTTTTTGTAGAGTTAGTTGGATATAATGATTTGTGTATGGATTTGTATTGATGATTTCTAAAGGTGACTGTGTGTGGAGTTGATTGAATATGAAGTTCTGTATATTTTTTTGTAGATAGTGGATTGTGAAGTTATAATTTGTTGTACATTCATCTACTATATATATAACAAAGACTTTCTATCAATTTTATATCTCGCAAGTATACAAATTGTAAAAAGTAATATAGTAGACCAATGAATCCAAATTATCATTTTCACAAGAACTACTTTCTAATCGTTGATTAAATTATTCATACTTCAATTCAATTGAAAATAATTAGAAAGTGTTTATTTTTGTTTTGTGATTTTTTTAGATATATAAAAATAATAACAGTTGATTTTTAATGATGATTTAAGCATTAGGATTTACGAGTTCACCATAGCTATCCCCTTAAACTCAATTACCAAACTGTAGAACAATTGATTATGCTTACTCCGTTGAATTCTTCTAACTTATTCAATTTACCCCTCTCGAGTTCAAATGATTCTATGTAACTAAGTCAATTTCATATTTCTACGTGAATCCGATTATACCTTAGTTAAACTTATTAAATCTCTAAGAATCCATGTAACATCAACTATATTAGGCATGGAATAATGTAGTACAATGTTTACAATCCACAAGAGCTTAGCAAAAACATTTGTGCTGCTAGTACATTGACCAACCGTTGTTACAAATGTAAATTGTAGAAATACCATGCCAATCTGAATTCTATGCGAAATATATAGCTACATCTTCAAATAAGGTATTACAATAAAATTGAAGATCTGCAGCATTGTACATATGCGAAAATGCATTCTTGCGTTGCTCTTGTTCAGGTAGCTCAGGTCTTGATCCATTGCCATAGGAATTATAATCAATCGAACATCTGCTATACTATCCATTTGCATTAATGCATTGTTGTGTTGCTTTTGTTTAGATTGCTCAGGTCTGAATGCAATGTTGTACGAATTATAATCAATTCAAAAATATTTAGCATTGTCCATATGCATTAATGTATGGTTGTGTTACTCTTGGTAGGCAGAAAGTATAATCAAACTGAAGTTCTACAACATCGATCATATACATAAATACATTGTTGTGTTGCTCTTGTCCAGGCTACTCAAGTGTTAATCCACACCTATAGGAAGTATAATCAAATTGAAGATCTATAGCATTGTCGATATATAAATGTGTTGTGCAGTTGCTCTTGTCTAGGCTGCTCAGATCTTGATCCTTTGCCATAGAAAATTGAAGATCTGCAGCATTGTCCATATACATTAATGTGTTGTTGTGTTACTCTTGCTGGGTAGAACATATCCAAATCCATAGTTATAGAAAGTATAATCAAATTGAGGTTCTACAGCATCGTTCATATGTTGTGTTGCTCTTGTCAAGATTGCTCAGGTCTTAATCTATAGCAATAGGAAGTACATTTAAATTGAAGATCTATAGCATTGTCCATATGTATAAATTTGTTTTTCTGTTGCTCTTGTCCAGGCTGTTCATGTCCCGATCCATTGATATAGAAAATTGAAGATCTGCAGCATTGTCTATATGCCTAAATGTGTTGTTGAGTTGCTGTTATCCAGGCTGCTTAGGTCCGATCCATTGGCACACAAATTATTATGAAATTAAAGAGGTTCAGGATTGGCAATGTATAAGAATGCATTGTCTTATTGCTTTTAAGTATAAATCAATTTATGAGAATGAATAAATAATGAAGATCAATGATTAATCTCAATAAATGCTCATTTATTGTTTTAGGAAATGTTGTTGTAAATGAAGAGAAAATGAGGTATTTATAGCACTCAAACGGTCAAAATATCTGCCCATCCGGATGAGGCAAAAAACCTAGCCGTTTGAATTCAGTTACAACGGTAAAAATATGACTATTGGAGCCATCCGGTCGTCCGCTTGGGTAGTTTTGCCTCCATACAGTTTCCTTCGTGATTTTTTGTTTGATGTAATTTCTTGAAGGATTTTCTCACGTATTATTTTCAGGATAAGTGACTAGGTAAAAATCTATATGTCGAATAGAAGTACTTTCCCTTTTAGAAATAATTTTTATGCAATCATTTATCTTTGAAAATAATATTTTTTAGGCATAAAGATTTGCTTTGAACTCTTAATAATTTATTACCAAATATGTAAGAATTTTACCTTTACATATGATTGTAAAAAGTCCTACTCTTTGAACCGTCTTAATGTGCATGCTTCAACGTTCTTCGACTTTTATCTCGATTCTTTTTTACGGATCTTAAACTATTGATCTTGATCTTTCTTGACATTTGACTTTAATGCTTGACTTTGATCTTGATCTTCTTCATGAGCCGGATTTATAATGTGTAGATTTTGACAATGCTTGATTGATTTTAACATTGAACTATCATCACTCAAAATTTATCGTTAGAAACAAATATAAATCTTGTTTGTTATGATCAAAATATTAAGGATGAAATCAACTATAGGTCAACAATTTCCTCCTTTTTTATTATGAAAAACAAGATGATTTGCAAGGTAAGATTGAACAATTGATATCATATTGATAAAGGAATATGTATCATAATTTTATCATGTAATTCATATTCCCCCTATCTTTTACAAATCAATAACTATACATTTAAAGCATATGAATGATTTTCCATCTTTCCCCCTTTTCATATACTCTAAGCATATTATATTTTCAAATCAAAACATACATAATCATCTCACTCTCACTCCATTTCCCCATTTTGACATAAGCAAAAAGGTATAGAATTTAAGATCAAAAGACAATTATACGAAACAATAAAAGATTCCCCATTTCAACATTCCCCCTATCATGCATAATCATCTAATCCATCTTCCCCATTTTGGTATAAGCAAAAAGAAATACGAGAACGAAGTCAACCATAGCATAAAAATGTAGTGATATCATATTCTAGATGATTTGCATTACATTGTATAAAATTGTAAACCGGGGATATGCAAACCGAAACCCAAAAAATAAATTTCAATGTGAAATGCAGGTGCATCAAAAGTGAAATTGCCAAAAGCGAGATGAAATTAAGTAAGCGCGTGAAGTCATGAACATAACCATGTAATTCAAATCAATTATGCCTAAAATCATTTCGAGAGAAAGTTCAAGCAACTCTCTAGGTACGTGTCACACCTAGTGGATACAGAAGAAAAGAAGGCGAGGAGGTTCAAGCTAGGTTTGCGTTCCGAGATTGGTAGGATAATGGCATCTCATCAAATCACCACCTATAGCTGGGCTTTACAAACTGCTCAAGCAATCTCAAATATGTTAGATATTGACCAAACTTATCAGCAAGGGACCGAGCTTTCGGGAAAGCGGAAATGGAATGAGTCTAACGAAGAAAGAGGAGAAGGACAAAATAAGAAAGTCAACTCCGGATCAAGTTTCGGATGAGTCGTTTTGCCCTGTCCAAAGTGCAACAAAACACATAGGGGTGAATGTCTATTTGGGAGTAATATATGCTATCAATGCGGTAAGGTAGGTCATATTGCTAAATATTGTCAGGAGGTCTCCTCGAAGGAAAGTAACGAGCAAGAAAATGAAGGAAAGGTTAGAGTCTTTGCTTTAACTCAGGGTGGGATAACAGAGGACCCGAACGCAGGTAATTTCGAGGACGAAATTCTTTTAAGGAGGGGAGATTGTAACACCCCGAAATTTTAGAATAAAATTTATTTGTTTGTTATGTTATATTTTGAAAGTTTGAGGACTAAAATGGAGTAAGTTTTAAATTCTTATTTTTATGTGGGCCAAATAATTAGATTTTGATAAAACGAGATTTTGTATACCAATATTATACTCGTTTGATAACTCGTAATTAATTATGAATTATAGGCTCGAGAAATATTTAATTTGAATAAGTTATGTCCAAGATATTGTAATTTTAAGAATGTGAGTTTTCAAAACTATTTAAATTAGTTAGTTGATTTACTGCATTGGCATTTCTTGTGACACGTGCATGGTATAGTAATATGATATTATGTCACTTCACATATATGATATATACATACATGGGTATTAACCATATTTTAATGTGTATATTTTCACTTAATAAGATAATTAGCAAAATAATATGTTATTTTATTATCTAATCACGTTTTGGAAAAAAAAAAGATTTAACCATATCATATTTTGTTAAGATACACCATCATCAGTTGAGCTTTGATGTGCACATGTACTGTATAGATTTTGTAAAATAATATTATATTATGCAACAATTTATACTTGTTTATCTATTCAAATCTGTTATTTGAAGATTTCAATATGAGATTTTGATTTCGTGTGGAGTTTGAAAGTCCTAGTTATGATTGGTCAAAAGTCTTTAATAGATAAAATGTCCTCAAGTGAATAACCTTCATTGGGATACGTTTCTAAAATCCTAGGTACACTAGGATTCTACTTCTTTTGCCCTATAAATACCCATGTATTGTCATACTATAATTTCACATCAAAACAAGAATAAAGAGTAAAGAAGAAGAGAGAGAAAAGAGAGAAACTACTTACTCACGTGAAAGAAATAAGAAGAGTGGAAAAAGACAAAAGTGCATACATCATTGTCATACATTCACTTTCACAAGCAAGGAAAGTTCTGGAACGTGTCATTATATTTTCTTCAAAAGTTTGGCTGATCCATTTACGAAGTAAGATACTTTTGTGCAAAGTTGTTCGTTTCCTTATGTCTTTATGTTCAATAATTTATGCATGAATTGCCATTGGACTTTCGGGTTCGACCTAATGAGAAATGTGAAGACATGGGTATCTCGCTTGGTCATCAATATACTCCATAAATGAGAAATGAGATATGTGAAGAGTGGTATGAATTGTTTACGTTATTGTTATATAATTTCATATAGAAACTGCACGTATCTTACTTGGTGTTTTCAAAATACTCATTCTTACATATTTTACATATTAGTTCGAGTCAATTAGATCTGTGGCGGGATGGTGCAGTGGACTGCTAGAGGATTTCGACCTACGAGAATAATATTAAGTTTTACTGCTTTTCTTTTAAAATTTATTAGTTGGGGCGTTACAATGTGAGTCATCTCATAGATATTGTAATACTCCTAGACCACGAAAGCTTAAGAGATTTGATAGGTATTACTCATACCAACAAGGTGCACCTTCTTTTCTGGAAGTCCATCATTAGAAACTCTACAGTTAAGCGTGCTTGGCTTGGAACAATTTTATGATGGGTGACCCCCTGAGAAGTTTTCTCGGGGAGTGTGCGATTGAGGACAAAGTATGCTGAAAAGACCCATGTTGGTACAGTGGGGACAGTACGTCGTCGATCTAACGATCGGGACAGCCTGTTAAGTGGGACTCGGGTCGTTACACCTTCCACCTCTACAAAGTCTCAAGTTAATTTTCCACTTTAACTCTGGACCTGTAGACTTTGTTCAACTCAACAAAGATGATGGAGTCTGCAATCATGGGTGAATGCAGCCACTATCCAATAACCAGGTTTCAACCTTGATGTAGGCCTTGATAGCTGAGAACATATGCTTCTCTAGCATTTCATCCTGATTTTTTGCCATTTGCTGAGATTGTTTTCCCTTTTATTTTTGCACGCTTTTTAAACATGGCCAAATTGTTTGTAGCCTCTACGCTGAACTCCAAGCCTATACCAAGACCATTTGGATGAATGCCCTTTTCTTTTAAAATGAGGACAAAGTGCAAACTTATCCTCTTTGTTTCTAGTTTTACTGTTTTCTGGTTCCTTCTTTTCAGACTGAAATTTCTTCATTCCAAAGCTTGGTTGAGCTTTGTATTTACCCTTAACAAATAGAGCTCATTTTTTTATTCCTCTTGCCTTATTAGCCTTCTTTGTTCAGTTGGCTGCAAGGCATTGACCAACTCAGCCAAGGTTATAGATGACAGGTCTCTAGAATCCTCTAGTGATGATATCTAGGCTTCAAACTTTTCAGGTAAGCTTATTAAAACTTTTTCTACCACTCTTTTATTAGGTAAATCATCTCTCAGTAGCCTAATCTGATTTACAACCTTCATCAACCTATCTGCAAAGTCCTTCACTACCTCAGTTTCTTTCATTTTCATAATCTCAAAATATCTTCTCAAGTTGAGTACTTATATATGCCTTGCCCGTTCATTTCCTTGGAATTCTTCTTTAAGTCTATCCCAGGCCTCTTTTGATGTCTCACAAGTTATTATTCGTGTGAAGATGGCATCTAAAATGGCTAACTGGATGCAAGAGAGAGCTTTGAACTTTTTTGCAACATCCTCACTGTGTTTTTTTATTTGAGAAACCGTGGGGTTTGCTCTCAAAGGTGGAGGTTCAATCTCTGTTTCAGTTATCTCCCATAGATCATAAGCTTTGAGGTAGGCTTTCATCTTTATAGTGCAGAAGTTGCAGTTTTCTCCAATGAAGGCAGAAAGCAGAGGTGTTGAGAAGCTAGTTGAAGCTATCTTCTTTCCTGTCAACTAAGATTAACTTGACAGGTTGCTAATTTTATGTGCTTCGGGTGCTATTTTACTTCTTCTCGGTGCCTTCCAAGATCAATGAAGCTCTGATACCATGAAATTATATAAAGCAATACAAAGAGAATGAAAAGGTGACCAAAGTGTAGTTCTTACCGGCTGGTGTGGTTCTTACCGACTTGTGTAATGCTTACCGGCTGGTTCATTGCATTGCATTGCATTATATATAATCTTTACAAAAAAGGTTTTTAGTACCAACTAGACTTCCATACTTTACCTACTACAAGTCTTACATTTGACAGCTTTTTCATAAAGCCATACTTAGCCTACAATTCAAAAAATACACTACCAACGATGTACTATAAAAACAAAGAATGATGATTACGAAAAACATAATTATGTGACAGCAAAAATGTCATATTACACTCAACAAAATAATATTAGTCAATACTAAAAATTCAGTTTCAAGAAACACAAAAAACATAGTAAATCAATACTACTAATACCAGTATTCAACTTTAAATAACATTAATTCTCTCCAAGAAATAAATGTATTAATGCATGTTCAATATTATAAATACAAAAAAGCAATATATAAACGAGCAAACTACAATAATACAAACCGAAGGCAGTGCTATATATACGTGTTTATCGGATGTCATGGAATGGGTAATACATGTTTATTATATATTGAAAAAAGATGTAAATAAATGTGATCATTATATTTCTATTTCACCAAGAACTAAAAGACAAGAAAGTAATATATACCGGATGGAGTTGGAATGGACAATAGTAATACACATTAATATCTTCATGCATAAAGGCTATATCTCATTATATATATACAAGAAAGCTACATACATTTATATAAGTTGAAAACAATATTGTATACACATGTTTATTGAATGAACCTGAATGGATTATAAATGTTTGTTATATATACAAGAAAGCGGTATACAAATGTGATCATTATATGTTTATTTCACCAAGAATGAAACGTACAAGAAAGTTATAATTACCTCATAAGAGTTGGAATGGACAACATTGGTAAACAATAATCTTGTCATGAATAATGTCTGGAAACATGTTTGCTTTTCATTTTATAAAGTAAATAATGCTTCAACAATTCATTATCAAAAAGTTTAAATAAAAAATCCAACCTCATGTTTTTCTTCCAATTTGTATCCTTACTTTTTGAAGTTGATTGAATATAACTATTTGTATCTAAGTTTTACATCAATAGCTTGTATATGTGGTTGATCGTAAAAATTCATACAGGGGTTTATATGTTTTTTTTATAGAGTTAGATGAATATAATGATTTGTATATGGGATTGTATTAATGATTTCTGAAGGTGTGTGTGGAGTTGATTGAATGTAAACTTTTGAGTAGTTTTTGCAGGTGGTATAATGTGAACTTATTATTTGTTGAGTGTTCACCTACTGGATCTACACATATGTATAGATAAATTTTTAATTTTAATTCCATATTTGAATTCCAATTTCTGTTGGTGAAGAATCTTTTTCTTTTTCTTCTTTTGTAATTTGTGCAATGAGTTATATTAATTAATGTTAATCACTAAACTAATAAGAAAAAAAATGTTGTCAATTTTATATCCCACGAGTGTACGGATCCTAAAAAATAATATAATAGACCAATGAGTTCGGATTATCATTCCCACGAGATCTACTTTCTAACCGTTGTTTAAATTATTTATACTTCAATTCAATTCAAAACAATTAGAAAATGTTTATTTTTGTTTTCTGATTTTGTATTTTAAATATGCCAAAATAATAGAAATCTATTTTTTACGATGATTTAAGTGATAGGATTTACTAGTTTACCATAGATATCCCCATCTCAATTACAAAATTATAGAACAATTAATTGTGTTTACCTTGTCGAATTCTTCTAAAATATTCAGTTTTATCTCTCTCAAGTTTGAATTGATTCTATTTAACTAAGTCAATGTTATATCTCTACGTGAATTTGAATACACCTATTTAAACGCATTAAATCTCTAAGAATCTATGTAACGGAAACTATATTAGGCATGTAATAGTGCAATACAATGTTTACAAGCCACAAGAGCTCAACAAAAACATTTGTGCTAGTGGTACATTGACCAGGCATGTGACAAATTGTAAACTGTAGAAATACCATGTCAATCTAAATTCTATATATATATAGCTACATCTTCAAGTAAGAAATTACAATAAAATTGAAGATCTACATCATTATGCATATGCGAAAAGCATCGTTGCGTTGCTCTTGCCCATGATGCTCAGGCGGTGGAATTATAATCAAATCGAACGTCTACTACATTGTCCATATGTATAAATGCATTGTTGTGTTGCTCTTGTCCAAACAACTCAAGTCCTGATGCATTGTTGTATGAATTATAGTCAAATCGAAGGCATTCAGCATTGTCCATATGCATTGATGTGCAATTGTGTTGTTCTTGTCCAGGCAGCACAGTTCTTGATCCACGTTATAGGAAGTATAATCAAATTGAAGTTCTGTACCATCGTTCATATTTATAAATCCATTATTGTGTTGCTCTTGTCTAGACTACTCATGTCTTAATCCATAGCAATAGGAAGTAATATTAAATTGAAGATCTACAGCACTGTCCGTATGTATTAATGTGTTGTTATGTTGCTCTTGTCCAGGCTGCTCATGCCACCATCCACTGCCATAGAAAATTGAAGATCTGCAGCACTGTCCATGTGCCTAAATTTGTTGTTGGGTTGCTTTTGTCCAAGCCACTCAGATCCTGATCCACTGGCACAATAATTGAAATTAAAGAGGTTCAGGACTGGCAATGTATGACTGTTGACCTCACAGACTTCAGTTTCATTCCTTTCACCTTTCTTCACCCCTTTCATTTTTTCATTGTAACAAAATATACATAAACAATGTCATTCCCCTACATTAAAGGACAAAAATACTTTAGCTGTTAAAAATATAATGTATTTATCAAATAAAAGTGTTTGCTAAAGTCAGTGCCTTCTCCTTGAAATGTCATCTTTTGGAGGAACATGACTCTCGACTAAGATGTATTCATGCATTATCCAATTAATCTTGATTCAATGTTCTTTCTTTTTTTTTCATCTGAAAAGAAACCAAGGTGTTTTTCCATCCAAAAACACAAAAACATAGTAATTCAATACTACTAATACCAATATCTAACTTTAAGTAACATTAATTCTCTCCAAGAAATAAGTGTATGAATGCATGTTCAATATTATACAAACAAGAAGGCTATATATATACAAGAAAAATACAATAATACAAATGGAAGATAGTGCTATATATACATATTTATTGGATGTCATGGAATGAATAATATACGTTTATTATATATTCAAGAAAGTTATACATTAATTTCGATCATTATATTTCTATTTCACCAAGAACTAAAAGATCAAAAAGTAATATGTACTACATGGAATTGGAGCACATTAATATAGCCATGCACGAAAGCTATATATATACAAGAAAGCTACATGCATATACATAAATTGAAAACAGTGTTGTATATACATATTTATCGCATGTCCCGGAACAGATTATATAAGTTTTTTTTACATACAAGAAAATGATATACAAATGCGATCTGATCGTTTGATTTCCCACAAGTGAACGGGGTCGTGATCAAGTAATATAGTAGTGTGTAAAGTGTCGAACCTACGAGGACTACGTGTTTGATCGATGTAAAGTTAATAGTATCCTTAATCGAATAGCAATAATAATTTGTACTAAATCTAAATCTAATTTATAAGGTACTGGAAATTAAAGTAAGAGTTTATCAAATTTATGAGATGTATTGCTATGATCTAGAATCCCCATTGTTATCCACTTTTAGTACAACAATTAAATTGACAATTTGTTATCATGCGAGTTGGTCAATGTTCCAAATTTATTTAAAAGCCTCTCTCGATAGAAATTAAATATATTCACATCATGTGACTTTCCTATCTCTCGATGAAAAATACAAACATGATAAATGCATTAACGAGCTAGAACATCTTTATGAACCATGCAAATCATAGAGGTATATCTCTATCCTCTATCGAACCTCACAATATTTATTACTATATGCTAACGATCCTATTACCTCTCTCGATGATAATAAAATCCACAAACAATTCAATCAGTGGTCAATTAATTGAAAAGCAAACAAAACCATAATAAATATCCACGCGTTCAAACAAATTAACGTCAATAATTAATTAATACTAAAAGTTTCAAAACAAAGGTTTATCTATATCTTTAGCAATGTAAAAATTTAGCCTAACATAATATTGAAATTAAACACGCAAAAGACGAACGACATCGCCGAAAGTGGACGAAACGTGAGCAAATCTGGAATAAATTTCTGATTTCTGCCTGGCTAAGTGCTTGAATTTATGTCCAATATATCTGCCTCGATTTCCATGCGTAATTAACTCATATGCTTCCACCAAAATTTGTGCTTTTCCTTTTCCTGTGTTTGCTGTATGCGTGTATATAATTTATTAAGAAAGCCAAGCACGCGTATGTCTCTATAATTGATTTCACAGCCTATCCTTCGCAAATTTGGCTTCAGTTTTCTGCCCTCTCGCTGCGTCTCCCTCTGTGTGTATATATATATATATATTATAATATATCAACCCTAATTTTTTTTAATCCAACTACAACTAAAAGTCCAACTTGAGCCCAATTAATTCAAATGCCCAATTAAATTAATGTTTGCTTCCAAGTCCTCAATTCTTCCATCTAATGCAAGTTGGTCCTTGTGCTTTAGATTTTTACCATTTTTCGCCATCTTTTGCTTTGCTTCCTTTATTCAATTCCTTTTCCATTCAAAGTGCTTTACCTATTAAACATAGAATATAACAAGTTAGAATATATTTTATCAAAAGAACTGTTAAATGTAGTTATTTTAAGTCCTAAATAAGTTTAAAAATTGCACTTATCAAATACTCCCAAACTTAAACATTTGTTTGTCCTCAAACAAAATTATAATCTAAATAACAACAAACACACAAGCATGCAAAAGTATTTGGTTAGACAATCTAACTTTTATCTCAGTATTTGAAATCATAGTATTAAATTTATAAGCCGCTTCAAAATCAAAATACCAAACCAATATCCACTCTTCCAACGCAAAGTTGACATGTGTGTGTGTGAAAAACTAAATAGACATCATGACTTTACAAGTTGCTTCAGTTCCCGACCCCTCTGTGGTCAAATATATCCTTTCACCTCTCGTATGATTCACACGTCCCCAAATTTGTTCTTTTTTTCACTCTTTTCCCAGTATGTAATCTAAGGTTGAACTTTTCATTACTATTCTTACCCTCTCTAGTTCAAGTGGACTTTATTAATTGCAAGTGAACACATCAATAAACAAGGATTCTCCAATTCCTTGATTGCTTCGACATCGAAGACTCAATTAGGCTAATTATCCTCCATCAAAAGTCAAATTTCCTTAAACAAGTGTTTGGAGCGTAACCAAGGCATTTAGTGCTCTTCTTTTTTTTCTTTTTTTTTTCATGCACCTTTTTTTCTGATTTTCGAATGTATTTTTTTTATTCTCTCCCTTAAGCTTTCTAAATGACTCATGTAACGGGTTTTAGGCCAATGACTCCCAAATCAGATGACTTTAGGACACCAGGTTTTAAACACCCTTACAGGCTTAATAACACAAGTCAAAAAGGCTTCGAAAAGAATTTTCACATTTAAAAATTTATATCTTGATCAATGCAATGCCCCTTATCAAACACATATTCAAGCAAACCGACCTCCAATTTAAGATTTTCACCCAATATTATCTCGTTACTCTAAGACAATCCACACAAAGGTTTTCACACATGGAATCCCTGTCCACATCCGTATCTTCCTACAATAGCAAAATCACCCCCAAACTGTGATAAATTTGGTCCAAGGATAAATAATTTTTATATTTGGGTAAAACATCTATATTCAATCTATCATCCTATCCAACATATGAATAAACTCATAGCATCATGATGTCCAACTTAATTCTAGTGCACATATAATATCAAATTTTGCAAGGTCAAGTCTCAATCAGTCTAGCATACAACATATCCACAGTTCATAAATCAACACCAAATCTCAAATTTAATCATCATTGTCGGCTAGACTATCAACACACAAGCACACAGTGTAAAACAACCCCCCATTTTTTTTTTTTAATTTTTAAAATTTTTATGATTTTTTTTCTATTATATACTAAAGTAATAACGAAGAATAAACACACAAAAAGTAAAAACTCAAAGTTTTTCCTACCCCCAAACTTAAAATCGACATTGTCCTCAATATCATAAAATATAAGTAAGAATATAAGGGGACGGGTGAAGAAAAGGAAGAAGGTACTCCCTGATTTTTTTCTGTTGAAGGAATGAGGCATTATGTGTTACGACTAAACAATATTTTTCTATTATGTTTTCCCCTTGGTTTGTGTTGGATTGAGTATTTCGCGACGTCATGTTCCTGCACAAGCGGTCAAATCAAACAATAAAGATAAAATAACCTCAAACATGTGTTACTTAGCCCAAACAATTGAAACAACCAACAATAAATGCAATGGCCAAAGGGAAAATCAGTTAAGATGATGATACCCTATAAATAAAAACATGCAAATAACTAATGTAACATATTAATCAAGAATAAAATTTCGTGCAATGTAATACAAAAAATAAAATAAATAAAAAGAAAGAAAATTGGGTTGCCTCCCAACAAGCGCTGAATTTATAGTCTTTAGCTAGACTTGGCAGCTTGATCATTCCGGTGTGTGGAGTTGGGTTAATGACTTCTCTTTATCAAAATCGCCACCCAAATATGCTTTCAAACGTTGCCCATTTACCTTGAAGTTGCCTTTTGTTTCATGAGTCACCTCAACTGCTCCATGTGGAAAGATTTGAACAACTGTGAATGGTCCAGACCATCTGGAACGCAATTTTTCAGGGAAAAGTTTCAACATAGAATTGAACAATAGAACTTTTTGACCTGGAGTAAACTCACGCCTCTGGATGTATTTATCATGCAGTCTCTTTGTCCTTTCCTTATAAAGTTTTGCATTCTCAAAGGCATCCATCCGAAATTCATCTAATTCATTCAATTGCAGCATCCTCTTTTCTTTAGCCGCTGTCATGTCCATGTTCAGCTGCTTTACTGCCCAATACGCTCGATGCTCCAACTCCACTGGAAAGTGACAAACTTTCCCAAACACAAACTTTCCCAAACACAAGGCGATATGGTGACATCCCTATTGGTGTTTTGTACGCAGTCTGATATGCCCACAGTGCATCATCAAGCTTCCTTGACCAATCTGTTCTCGAGCCATTTACGGTCATCTCCAGTATTCTCTTCAGCTCTCTGTTAGACACTTCCACCTGACCACTTGTTTGGGGATGATAAGGTGTAGCAACTCGATGTTTTACCCCATAATTTGCCAATACTGACTCCAGGAGCCTGTTGCAGAAGTGTTTAACCCCATCACTAATAATTGTTCTAGGGGTGCCAAACTGCGAGAATATATTTTTCTTCAAAAAATTGACAACCGCTCGAGCATCATTAGTTGGTGTTGCCACTAACTCTACCCATTTCGATACATAGCCAACTGCCACCAAAACGTACTAATTGTTGTAAGACGATGTGAATGGTCCCATAAAATCTATCCCCCAAACATCGAAGAGTTCTACTTCTAGAATTGAATTCAAAGGCATCTCATTCCTTTTGAAGATAGTCCCTATACGTTGGCATTGATCACAATGTTTTACAAATTCATAAGCATCCTTGAATAGTGAGGGCCAATAAAATCTTGATTGTAGAACTTTTGCTGTTGTCTTCGAAGATCCAAAATGCCCCGCATAAGCTGAAAAGTGAGACCGCTCTAGAATTTGAGGAATCTCCTCATTTGGTACACATCTTCAAATTATTTGATCAGCACCCCTCCTGTATAATATGGGATCCTCCCAATAATAGTATTTTAACTCCGAAAAGAACTTCTTCCTTTGGTGATGTGTTAACTCAGGTGAAAGTACTTTACAAGCCAAGTAATTCACTATATCTGCATACCATGGCCCGCAATCAGTAGCAACTATACGCTCATCTGGGAAAGAATCCTTTATACTGCCCTTATCCCGTTGGTCTGCCTGTTCAAGCCTTGAAAGGTAGTCTGCTACCACATTTTCACTACATTTCTTATCTCGAATCTCTAAGTCAGACTCTTGAAGAAGAAGTATCCACCGAATCAGCCTAGGCTTCGCATCTTTCTTAGATAGTAAATATTTAAGAGTTGCATGATCTGTATAGACAATTACCTTCTATCCAATTAGATATGATCTGAATTTATCGAAAGCAAACACAATTGCTAACAACTCTTTTTCTATGGTGGCATAATTCAACTACGCATCTGTCAAAGTCTTGCTTGCATAGTAAATGATGTGGAGAAATTTATCTTTTCTTTGACCAAGTACTGCCCTAACTGCATAGTCACTGGCGTCACACATCAACTCAAATGGCAACCCCCAGTCTGGTACAGCTATAACCGATGCTGAAATCAACTTTTCTTTAAGAGTGTTGAAGGATGCCAAACACTCATCAGAAAAATTAAATGGCTTATGCTTTTCAAGTAGGCTGCACAGTTGTTTGGTGATTTTGGAGAAATCTTTAATAAAGCTCATGTAGAATCCTGCATGGCCTAGGAAACTGCGTACTCCTTTTACTGAAGTTGGTGGGGATAGCTTTTCTATCACCTGAATCTTTGCTTTATCCACCTCGATATCATTTGCAGAAATTCTGTGTCCCAACACTATTCCTTCTTGCACCATGAAATGACACTTCTCCTAATTTAACACCAAATTTGTTTCCTCATATTGCCGCAAGACCATTCCCAAATTTAAGAGGCAACTCTCAAATGATGAACCAAACACCGAAAAGTCGTCCATGAAGACTTTGATGATTTTCTCCACAATATATGAAAAGATTTCCATCATGCATCGTTGAAATGTGGTACTAGCATTACATAACCCAAATGGCATTCTTCTATATGCAAAGGTACCATATGGGCATGTAAATGTAGTATTCTCCTAATCCTCTGGAGCTATTGCAATCTGATTATAGCCTGAGTACCCATATAAGAAATAGTAATGTGAATGCCCCACAAGTCTTTCCAACATCTGATCAATGAAGGGTAAAGGAAAGTGATCTGTTTGAGTTGCATTATTCAACTTCATGTAGTCTATGCATACCCTCCATCCTGTAACTGACCTTGTTGGTATCAGCTCATTATTATCATTCTTTACCACTGTAACCCAACTTTCTTCGGCACAACATGAATCAGACTAACCCACTTGCTACCAGAGATTGGATATATGATGCCTGCATCAAGAAGCTTTAATACCTCTTTTCGCACGACGTCCTTCATGGTGGGATTCAATCTGCGCTGATTTTCTACTGTTAGCTTATATTATTCCTCCATTAAGATTTTTGCATGCATATCGATGGATTAATCCCTCTGATGTCTACTATAGACCATCCAATAGTTTTATGCTCTCGCAAAACTCTTAGTAGTCTTTGCTCTTCCAACTCAGTAATCTCATTTGCAATAATCACCGAGAGTGTAGACGACTCTCCCAAGTAGGCATACTTCAGATGTGATGGCAGTTGCTTGAGCTCAAGATTCGGTGCTTTCTGAACAGAAGGTAGTGGTTTAATAGGTCCTTCGCCTAGTTCTTCAAACTGTCTTCTTCTAATGGGCGATGTAGATTGTACAATATAGGTTATCTGGCGTATTTCTTCAACTATTGCTTTTGTACCTTGTGAGTGTACAATAAGATTCTCCAAGTGGTCTTGAGGGTGCTCAAGAATGAAAGTCTCTTCCACAGCCAAATCTACCATATCAATGCGCAAACAACTGTCTGATTCAGTAGGATACTTGATTGCACTAAAAACATTGAATGTCACATGTTCATCATTCAATCGCAACATCAATTGTCCCTTCTGAACATCTATTAATGCTTGACATGTTGCAAGGAATGGTCTCCCCAATATTATTGGCACATCCTTGTCCTCCTCAACCATGTCCAAAATGACGAAATCTGCCGGGTATATAAATTTATCTACCTTCACTAGTATATCTTCAATAATTCCTCTGGAAAATTTTACGGACCTGTCTGCCAGTTGTAAGAGATCGATGTTGCCTTTGCCTCTCCTAAGTTTAGTTTCCTAAAAATAGAGTAAGGCATAAGGTTAATGCTAGCACCTAAATCACAAAGAACCTCATCAAATGTCATTTCACCAATGGTACAAGGGATAGTAAAACTCCCTGGGTCTTTGAGTTTAGGTGGCAGCTTATTTTGTAAGATGGCACTGTATTCTTCGTTCAGCATAACCGTTCCCAAATCCTCTAGCTTCTTCTTGTTTGTAAGTATCTACTTCATGAATTTCGCATAGCTGGGCATTTGTGCAAGAGCATCACAAATGGTATATTGATATGCAGCTTTTTAAATATCTCAAGGAACTTTGAAAACTGCTTATCCAGCTTATGCTTATGTAGCCTATGTGGGAATGGAAGTGGTTGAATGATTTCCTTGGCGGGAGTGGTTACCTTAACCTTTGGATCCTCTGATTCTTTTTCTTGATCTTTGTACTGTTCAGATTCCTTCAATTGATTCTCAACCGGGGTAGATACTTTTTTGTCTATAGCAATTGGTCTCTTCACATTTATCTCAGGTAACTGTACCCCACTGCGAGTAGTTATAGCCTTGCGGTGTTCTTTTGGATTTGTTTCAGTATCACTAGGCAATGCTCCCGGTAGTCTCTCTGAGAGTACCTTTACTATCTGTCCCATCTGATTTTCCAATTTTTTAATCGCAGCTCCCTGAACTTGCAAGCTCTTATCAGTGCATTGCATATGTTGAGTAGATATTTCCGTCAATTTAGTTACAAGATCTTCTAATGAAGACTTCTTCTCATTCTGTTGAAAACCTGGTGGTGCAGTTTGTTGTGGTACGATCTGAGCCCCTGGGTTATTACTCCATTGAAAACCTGGATGGTTTCTCCAGCCTAGGTAATAGGTGTTAGGATTAGGATTGTGTTGTTGCCTTTGAAAATTTTGAGTATAGTTCACATCCTCCATTGTCTGAACAAAAGGAGATCCTACATTACAATCAACACTCTCGTGGTTCCCTCCACAATGTTTGCATTTCAGTTCTGCTATCTGGGCTACGTTCATCTGCTCCACCTTCTATGCCAGTGATGCCAATTGTGCTAAAATTGTTGTCAAAGAATCAACTTCGAATACCCATGCAGCTTTCTTTCCACTTGTCCTTTCCGTAGGCCAAAGTGCATTGGTGAATGCCAAATCCTCCATGATTTGGTAGACTTGATCCGCTGTTCTTTTTGTGATAAACCATCGCATGCGGAGTCTACGTTAGCCCTGCTTATTGGATTTAGACCAATGTAAAAGTACCGCACCTGAAGCCATTTCTGCAGTCCGTGTTGTGGGCAATGGCGAAGTAAACCCTTATATCATTCCCAAGCATCTGAATAGCATTCCGAGTCCAGTTGTTGAAATGTTGTAATCTCGTCTATTAACTTTGTAATCCTTTTCGGTGGAAAATACTTGCTAAGGAATTTCTGACTCAGTTGGTTCCATGTGGTGATGCTTTGAGGTGGACAAGTGTCTAACCACTCTCTGGCAGAGTCTCTCAACGTGTATGGAAAAAGCCTCAGCCTGATTGCTTCACTAGACATCCCTGGATATTCAATAGTTGTACACATGTCCAAAAATCTCGATACATGAGCGTTGGCATTCTTCGAAGCTCTTCCAAAAAATTGTAGCACGTTCTGAAACATGTTAATCATGTCCGTCCTCAGGTGGAAGTTTGCTTGACCAAAAGCCGGATATACAATACTGGATTGGCTTTCCACGACCGGTGGAACCATGTACTCTCCCATCAATCTAGCGTTTTCATTAGCCACCACCACATCCGGTTGTGCTGCTTCCCGGTTAACCCCCATGACTATTAGATTTGGATTTTCTTCTGCCATATCTTTCTCTTTATGTTTTTGTTGTGTTTTCAATTGTTGTCTTTTTTGAATGTTGAATGTTTGTTCGATCTTCGGATCAAATTGAGCAAGATCACCGGTTCCTGAACTTCGCATACACGTTCTCGAAAGAGTGAGCAGGAAACACGATTTTTTTACTAAACTAAAAAGAACAGTAAAATTCAAATTAAAGTAAAAATTAACTTAACGTATACAATAGTCCCCGGCAATGGTGCCAAAAACTTGATCGTTTGATTTCTCGCAAGTGAACGGGGTCGTGATCAAGTAATATAGTAGTGTGTAAAGTATCGAACCCACGAGGACTACGTATTTGATCGATGTAAAGTTAATAGTATCCTTAATCGAATAGCAATAATAATTTGTACTAAATCTAAATCTAATTTATAATGTACTGAGAATTAAAGTAAGAGTTTATCAAATTTATGAGATGTATTACTAAGATCTAGAATCCCCCTTGTTATCCACTTTTAGTACAACAATTAAATTGACAATTTGTTATCATGTGAGTTGGTCAATGTTCCAAATTTATTTAAAAGCCTCTCTCGATAGCAATTAAATCTATTCACATCATGTGACTTTCCTATCTCTCGATGAAAAATACAAACATGATAAATGCATTAACGAGCTAGAACATCTTTATGAACCATGCAAAACATAGGTATATCTCTATCATCTATCGAACCTCACAATATTTATTACTATATGCTAACGGTCCTATTACCTCTCTCGATGATAATAAAATCCACAAACAATTCAATCAGTGGTCAATTAATTGAAAAGCAAACAAAACCATAATAAATATCCACGCGTTCAAACAAATTAACGTCAATAATTAATTAATACTAAAAGTTTCAAAACAAAGGTTTATCTATATCTTTAGCAATGTAAAAATTTAGCCTAACATAATATTGAAATTAAACACGCAAAAGACGAACGACATCGCCGAAAGTGGACGAAACGTGAGCAAATCTGGAATAAATTTCTGATTTCTGCCTGGCTAAGTGCTTGAATTTATGTCCAATATATCTGCCTCGATTTCCATGCGTAATTAACTCATATGCTTCCACCAAAATTTGTGCTTTTCCTTTTCCTGTGTTTGCTGTATGCGTGTATATAATTTATTAAGAAAGCCAAGCACGCGTATGTCTCTATAATTGATTTCACAGCCTATCCTTTCCAAATTTGGCTTCAGTTTTCTGCCCTCTCGCTGCGTCTCCCTCTGTGTGTGTGTATATATATCAAAACCCTAATTGTTTTTAATCCAACTACAGCTAAAAGTCCAACTTGAGCCCAATTAATTCAAATGCCCAATTAAATTAATGTTTGCTTCCAAGTCCTCAATTCTTCCATCTAATGCAAGTTGGTCCTTGTGCTTTAGATTTTTACCATTTTTCGCCATCTTTTGCTTTGCTTCCTTTCTTCAATTCCTTTTCCATTCAAAGTGTTTTACCTATTAAACATAGAATATAACAATTTAGAATATATTTTATCAAAAGAACTGTTAAATGTAGTTATTTTTAAGTCCTAAATAAGTGTAAAAATTACACTTATCACGATCATTATATGAAACGTACAAGAAAGTAATATACACCTGATGGGAATTGGAATGGACGACATGGTAAACATTCACATTGTCATGAATAATGCCTGGAAACATGATTTCCGTTTTCATCTTAGGAAGCAAATAATATTTCAACAATTCATTATCAGAAGATTTACATCGAAAACCTGGCCTCAAGTTTGTCTTTCAGTTTGTATTCTTAATTTTTGAAGTTGATTGAATATAACTATTTGTATATTGGTTTTCATCAATAGTTTGTATATATAGTTGATTGAAAAATTCGTACAGGGGTTTGTGTCTATTTTTTCACTACGTTAAAAATGAGCATTTGCAACACATAAACGGAAACATTCGGTAGTTAAGTGTTGCTAAAGGGGTCTATCGTAACATTTTAATAAGTGAATGTTACTATTGATTAATTTAATTGAGCTTTTGCAACATTTTATAAATGTATGTTGCTAATGTCGCCTTTTACAACGTTTATCGAACGTTGCAAAAAGTCTATCTTTTGCAACGTTTAATAAACGTTGTAAAAAGGGTATCTCTTTCGCAACATTCGATAAACGTTGTAAAAGATCAACTTTTTGCAACGTTTATCCTTTTCGCAATATTTATTAAACGTTGCAAAAAGTGTAAATGGCGTTTGGCGAGCTAGGTTGGGCACTTGGGCTTATTATTGTGCAAAAAAAAATTAGGCCCGATAGTAAAGGAAATGGTCCAATTCCAAACCCCAAAAGGAAAAACTGGCATAGTGAACCCTTATTTCCCAATTCGTCATTTCCAATTTGAAGAAGTAACTATGAAGCCGAAACGAATGCGTCCAACTCCGATTCCCATTAATCTATAACAGAATTAAGGTTAGTTTATGGGTGTATTTGATTATGGATTTTGGCATTTTGCTGTGTATTTGATTACGTATTTTACATTTTTACTATGTGTTATGAGGCAAGGTGCTTGGAGGATCTACTAAGGTGTATTCTGAGTACATCTATTATCATCATGACAACTAATTTTTGTACTCCGAATTATGGTTTTGAGCTTGGTGGTGGTGACAACTATAATCCGCCAAATGCTCATTTTGTGTTGCCCATTGAGGATTTTGAGAAGATTGCAATTTGGAAAGCTTCTAATATGCCAATCTAGTATTGAGTATATTAAAAGATATTAATTTCCTCTTTTAATGTTGTGATTCTTGGATGAAAATATAGTTTTGGTTTGGAGGAAAGAAGTTGACTTCAGTCACTTTTTTTTTCATTATGGATTTCTCTTATCTTCCTTACTGAGAGATTGTTTGGGTTTCAATAGCATATGGTGGAAAGAAAACCCTTCCATTATTGAAGATGAAATTACTCATAGCAAAATGCCAAAATCTATAATCAAATACACATAGCAAAATGAGAAAGCTATAATAAAGAATCAACTTTGATCTATATGAAAGATGAAATGAAAATTTTCAATCTGTTGTTTGATTGATTGGGCTTTAAGGTTCATTTTTGCAAATTGATTCTTTTACAATTTTTTTTTTTTTTTGTGAGCACTTGTTTTTATTCAAATTGATTGATGAAAAATGAGAAAGTTGTAATAAAGTCTAGCTAAAACTACAAGGTCTAATGGCCTAAAAATGTTTAAATAATTTTCTATGAGAATAGCTGTTGTTTTTAAACTATGTGATTTATTTGCTCTGTATCTAATCATTTTGCAATTATGAGTGACCTATAACTTGTTCGAAATTGGTGATTAAATTTTACTATTTTTAGTGGTTGTAATGTAACCTTTGTGCTGTTTCATTTTTTCTTTCTTGTTAAATCAAGGTGATCTGCTTGTCCATTTACTACAACTTCTACTTGGTATACTACTAACTATTTGATTTGCTCTATGAAGACCTAAGGAGGCCCTTTGGACAATTTGGCCCTTTGAAGGACATCTATTTTCCAAGGGATTATTACACTGGGTGAGCTTTCAAAAATGGTTTTCAGGATTTAAGCTGAACCATCACTTTTTTATGTAATTATATAAATTAATTGTTGACGTGTTAGCCTTATTTTAGATTGTTTTCCTTATTTGCTTCCAAGTTCTATTTTTATATGTTATCATCCCAAATTGGGTTGTTTGTTAAGAATTCTGAGATTTAGCAATGAAGTAAGAGTTGTGAAGACTACAATCAAGTCTTAAGAGTCTTGTTGACACATTCAAGTATTAAGAGTTATGTTGACATCAATCAACTAGTTAAAATATTAATAAATAATCTCATTACTTAGGCATTGAAGGATAACAATCAATGATTACCCTAACTCACTTAAATTTCTTGATCTGCCACTACCTATAATGGACAAAGAGTGGCTGCACTTATCAAGGTTATAATCTAAAACTAATCTTATAAATCTAGTTATCAATAAAAAAAAATAACGTACAATGATCACAAAGTTTAATTAGTAGATTTTCACAACATTATAGGGATGGAGCACAGAATTTTGTTGAACGAGCTCGTGAAATTCACAATTTAGAAATGATAGCATGCCCTTGTGTTAATTGTAGGAATATCATCATTATGATACAGTCTATGAACATTTGGTTATTAAATGTATGGATCCTACGTATACGGTTTGGGTATTTCATGGAGAACAACCAAGTGAATCAAATTTAGCCGACGTAGAAATACGTGAGTTCGAGTAGGATGTTTAAAGATTTCTATGCAGAATATGATGTAGATCCTGAAAATCATCCTAATGGAAGAGACAAAGAGATTGAAAGTTTAGATAATGCTGTTGAAACTCCTTTATATCCTAGCTGCAAGGCATTTATAAAGATGCTAGCTTCGGTTGCTATGTTTAAGCATAAAGCTTCACATGGCTTATCAAATAATGGTTTTGATTAACTTATAAATCTTGTTCGAGACATGCTGCCAGAGAATAATACACTTCCAAACTCATTTTATGAGATGAAAAAACTTGTCAATACATTTGATCTTGGATATGAAAAGATACATGTTTGCCTTAACGATTGTTGTCTATATAGAAATGAGCTTGAGCATACTGAAGTAGATGGGTAGAATTGGCTAATATGGGAATTAAACAAATCTTGGAGAAAACGGTGAACCCTTATCGTAAAGATTGGTCTTTAAGACTAAACGAAGCACTTTGGACTTACCGTACAGCTTTTAAGACTTTCTTAGGCATGTCACCCTATCGCCATATTTTTGGAAAGCCTTGTCATTTTCCTTTAGAGCTTGAACACAGAGCCTATTGAGCAATTAAACATTTTAATTTTGATCTAAAAGAGGTAGGTAAGCTTATAATATTTCAATTGAATGAGTTGGAAGAATTAATGAGTAACGCTTATGAGAGTTCTAGAACCTACAAGGCGAAAATGAAAGCTTTTCATGATAAAAACATTCTTAGAAAAACATTGGAACCAAATCAAAAAGTATACTTGTATGATTCTAGACTTCACAAGCACCCAGGAAAACTTCAATCTATGTGGACTGCCTTTTTTTGGTGAAACAAGTTTACGATAATGGAGCCAATGAAATCGAGGACCCTAATGATGGTAGGGTATTTAAAGTGAATGGGCGGTGTCTTAAGATCGTTTATGGACAACGTGTGCCTGCAGTGGAAGAAATTTCTCTTGCAAACCCTCTTTACCATCATTCACATCCATTAGGTATGCTTTTCACTTTTCTTTTTTGTATACTAGTTTCGTTTTTTTAGGTTTTTTTTTTTCATTTCTTGTTTCATTTTTTTTCAATTGAGTACTTTTCAGATTAATCATCGTTCCGACCCTATGTTGATTTACTCCAATGTTCAAATGATACTCTTCGTTTTTCCTTTGGCAGGCATGTTTAGACGTTTATGACAATGTCCGATTTGGTTGGGAGAGAGTTGCATAGTTTGTTGTGAATTGCATAAGTCATCATGGAATTTTTCAAAAAAAAAAAGTTGAAATAGGCATGTGGTCGCGAACAACACATAGGGCGTAATTTGGCCCTGAAAATTTGTTCTATGTGACCACATAGGAATACTTTATGCAGTCGCATAGAGTACCTTAGGGCACGTTTTGTTTTTAAAAACTCACACACAAGACACACACCAACACTTTCCACTACGCACACCACCACTCAACCACCCCTCCTACACAAACACCCACAACACATCACTCACACTCACATTTTCTCCATCATTCTTGAATATCAAGGCTAACATCAAGGTATGTTCCTTTTTTTCCTCATTCTATATAAGTTTCTCATTGTTTTTGGGATGCATTTGAATGTTGAAAATGAGTAAGGGCATTAGGTAGATGATGGGTTGTGATTGTTGAGTTGAATTGAAAAAAAAAAGAAATTATTGTTTGATTAAAATCCGTGTCTTGAAATTTCTATGGAAAATTAAGCGCATGCAACGTATTTGATTAAATGCACATGTGAAAATTTGCATGAAATTAGGGCTCATTTCTAATTTGACATTGTTGTTAGGTATTTTGGAGTTATTTTCATGTTGATATTCCTTGACACATGTACACATGTATTTGGGAACACCGAACCCAACTTGACCACACATGGGCATGACATAGGAAGCACATGTCACCTCAAATCACTCACTTCGTCTTTCCATTTTCTAATTCAAATGAAGTCCGTTTGACCACAAATTTGAACATGTATTAGACTAATATACATTCTTTCATATGCCTAGACATTGCTCATGAAAATTTTTATTTTTCTTGACGGTGTCTGGGGGCGAACTTGCTTGGTTGAACATGATTCTAAATGCATAATTTTCTTTGTTTGAGTGAATATCGGGTACTCTACATTTTGATTCTTGATGACAATACCCATGTTTCATTACACATTTTGTTAAGCATGGCATCGTTATATTCCATAATGTTTTGTTTGGTATAATACTTGAATTATTTGTTTGTAACATAAGTTAAGGAGTTTTTGATGCTCATGTTCCATCTATTATCTCCAAGTATTATGGTATTCATTTATGCATCACAATTAGCTTACATGTTTTAATTCTTGTTGTATTTGCAGAATGTCTCCTAAGCGTATACCCAAAGAAAAGGAAAAAGTGGCTTCTACTTTGGGTATTGCACGAACAAGAGGACCTGATGGAGGAATACGAAGTTTCTTGGATCAAGAGGTCACCACACGATACTCAGATGTTATTATCCATTGGGACTACTTTCAAAATGGCCGATCAAACTAGAAGACTTCTCCGGACTTGAGATCGTGACTTTGGTACAAAACTATGGTTGGGATAAAGTGGTTGAAAGACCTCACATGGTATGTGAAGGCCTAGTTCGCGAATTTTATATGAACGTCAACAGTGAAATAGACACTCCGGGATTCGAACATCTACATCAGACATGGGTAAGGGACAAATAGATCATGTTTACACCTGAGGTAATACATGTTTAATACAAATTATCATGGGATAACATAGTTTCCATTCTTGGAACGCGATTAGGGAAGTATAGCTTGGGCATGAGAATACATGGTCGTTATAGACTCTGATATAGCATCAGATTGAGCTTACACCATCTATAGCCATTCTATAGCTATTTATTTGCCATAACATCAGCTAACTTCACATAGGATGATATTCAATTATCCAATGGTTGATTTTATCTATCGCTTGGTTAGAGGATAGAAGATTGACTTGGCCACATTTATTTACGAATAGATTCGTTCCCATGGTGTCTGAGGAGATCGACATCATTCGCTGATTTTCCAAGTTTGATTAGTAGGATATACAAAAGTACGGACATTACTATTCCATTCGGGGGGCTTTCCGAGAGACCTAGTCTTTCATAAAGCGTTATACCTTAGAGGCTCAGGATCGAGCTAGGGATAAACATAGAGAGAAGCAAGAGAGTGAACGATTGAGACAATAGCAGGTTGTATAGGGGCAAGGGGCTGGGGACGCTGAGATGCATGAGACACCACCCCCGGCACCACCGGACGTTGATACGCAATTGCTGAGATAAATGTTTTCCACTATGATCGGTTCTAGTTGGGATATCGAGAGTCTTTAGTACACTTTGGGCACTATACAGCCAGGGCTGTGAGATGTGAGTTGAGGTTTTGAATGGACGACTGAATAACTATGTGGATAGAGTCGATGGGATTCAGTTAAGGGATAACGAAACTTGGGACCGCTTAGTTAATATCTAGAATGAAGTGTGGAAACGATATCTACACATTCAGAGCATATAGGTCAAGCTCACACAGCAATCCAAGATGATGTGACAAATGCTCGCACGACTCTCTCCACCATCAATTGATGACGCATCCAGCTCTAGTTTCCATCCACCACCTCCATACTGACTAAGTAAGTACTCAGAGCCCCATTTTCTTTACTTTATTGTACATTTGTCCTATTCTTTGCGTGATTTTCAGTTTTGCATTTTGTGATTATCTAAACATTGAGGACAATGTTTCAAATAAGTTTGGGGATGGGTGTTCATCATTTTACTGCATTTTTTTTGGTTGTGTATGCTATAAAAAAAGAAAAAAAAATTTGCAAATTTTTATTCATTTATTTTCTAGCATTAGATTATAGCTTTAGTTTTGTGTGTTTGTGTGAGTTTGATAACTATGCTGACTATGATATGACTATTGGAATACGTATTAACTGTGAATAATAAAAATAGCGTAGTATTAGATTAGTCAAAATATGTTTATGTGAAACTTGACATTTTATATTCACATTACTCATGTTTGGCATATTGAGTTAGTGATATGGTTCAGTATTTAGAAAATATTTGAACATAGTAAAATCGAATAACCTCTATAGTATTGATCCATAATCCAACTATAGGGTAGTTTGGAGATTATTGAGCTGTTACATGGGAACATTAAGATGAGTGGGGATTTCGTACATGAAAATTATCTCGTGTAGATTGTCTAAAACCAATTAGACGAAGATGAGATGAAAGTTTTAAGTTAGAGGTTAGTTTTAGAAACTAAATGTCTAAAAGAAAAGGGGCATTTCACTAATTTCTGAGTGAATAAAAGCATCTTTTCGAGCCTGTATAACTCAGGTGATTTAAGTCTGTATGGGTAGTTTAAAACCTGGTGTTCTATGATCATCTGACTTGGGAGTCAACGGTCTAAAACTTGCTACATGGGTGAAACCAAATGAGAAGATGTTTTAAAAATAAATAAAACATGAGAAAACATGAATAATGAAAAGAAAAATACACAAATACATTGAGCCACAGACGTTTGGTTGATAAAACTACACTATTGACGATAAGCAAGTAATTTAATTTAGTCTTGAAGGTTGAAGAAATAAAAATATAAGAAAATCTCAACTTGTTAAAGTGTGAACTTGCAATAGTGAGATTTATCCAAATTAAGTGTAAGGAATAGAACTGAATAAGCTCAACTTGGGATGCACCCTAGGAAAATTGAGTGAAAAGCATAAGTTTGGGGAGTGTGTATCTCTCGAGCAAAGTAAGGATATATTTGACTAATATGGTTCAGGTATTGAGCCGATCATGATCTTAATATGTTGACATAGGTTTTCACACACACGTGTCGATTTTTGCATGTAACTGGTAGAGATTGATTTAATTTTTGCACTGTTTTAATTGTTCATTTGTTTGATTACAGAATTCCAATCCTAGGACACGGAAGGTTGACAAACCATGTTTTATGTAGGGTTAAGTTACAGTTTTGTTTGAGGACAAACAATAATTAAGTTTGGGGGAGTTTGATAATTGTGTTTTTACACTTATTTTATTGTTAAACATGGAAAACTGTTGATTAATTTGTTGGAATATAGCTTGATTCTATGTAATTTATATTTTGCAGGACAACGTGATGAATGCAGTGAAAATAAGGAGAAACAAGTGGGAAAAGGACCAAATTGAAGGAAATGAAAGTTCAGGGACTAAATTGCAAATATCCAAAAGATGGCTCAGAAGGTAAAACGAAGATATAAAGACAATGAGGTCAAATTTGGATAAGGAATAAAGCATGGGAAGAAAAAGAAGTCACAAAACAAGGAACGAAGTTCGAGGACCAAAACGCAACAATTGTAAAATTGGGAAAAGCTATGCGGTCGCATAGCCTAATCCCCTATACAGTCACATGTGCCCCTTTAGATAAATCCAGCACCTAGTTCAAGAACTCTATGCAATCGCAGCACCTACTTCTTACAATTGTGACACGAATCTTAATTTCCTAATTTACATCAAAGTCTTATGGAAACCAACTTCTTCACGATATTTCAACCCTAGAACGTGCCAAAACAAAGAGAGACTCCTCCATACATATATTTCTCTGGTTTTTACCCAAGATTTGCATAAAGAACTAAAATTTTTGGTGAAGTTAGAAAGGAACCCATTGGATTTAGAGATTTCACACAATTTATTCATGTAATTTGATCTTTACTTGTTGAATAATTCTAGGATTTAGACCAGATTGATTTAACTTTTAATAAATTCTTCATAGATCTAGTCACGCTCCTTCTATTGAATAATTGAAGTATTTGTTGAATTTTACTCTCAAATTTATATTATTGGTGTGATTAATTACTGATTTACACTTGATGTATATGGTTGTTTCTTAATCTTATTCCAATGAAAAATGTGGGAATGTATTATAGCAAATCTAGATTCGAGGATTACAATTGAAATAAAGTGAGTTACAACGATATATCTTCCAATTAGAGAGTTGGGATGAAAACCTCTAATTGAGTAAAAATAATGAATAATTGATGTTGAATGACCCAATCCAATTTAGGGAATTCCGACGCTTTACTGTTCCAAATGCTGATTTTAATTTTGTTATTTCAAACTTTGATTTAAACTTCACTAAAGCAATAAATTATATTACACATTCCAAGAGAACATTCACTTTTTGATCCTTAGAGCAATCTTTCATCTCCTTGGAATCAAAACCTCAAAGTTATGCTACAAATACCGCATTATTCTTTGGACATAATCATGATATTATTTCTCCATCATTGTTCATTATCGTTGCATATTACTTCTCATGTCTACTCACTCAGAGGTTTCAGGAATATCCCAGTATGTACTATCAGCATGGAGGTAGTACTCTTGTCTCACATCTTTCATTTGCTGATGATATGATCATATTCGCCAATGGTCGAGAATAGTCTATCAGGGAGGTTCTTGATTGTCTGGAGCATTATGAAAGGGTTTCTAGTCAGTTGGTGAATGGGACAAGAGCGGATTATACTACCCAGATGGACATCTATAAGTCAAATCAGAATATTTTGACTAAATTTAGACACCAGCACAAGCCTTTCACTTATTTGGGGGTCCCCTTTGTTTAAGGGAACGAAAAAGAACTTCATTTATGATGACCTTATCCAGAAGGTCAGGAACAAGATCTCAAGTTGGGCATCACGACTTTTGTCACCTGGGTGCCGTATTACCTTGTTGAGGTCAGTGCTTTATTTTATGACATTGCATCTTTTTTAGATTATGCAACCCCTAATGCTATCTTGAAGAAACTTGATAGCATCTTTGAGCATTTTCTGTAGGATTCTAAGGAGCAAGCACGACGTTTACATTGGTGAAGTTGGAAGGAGATTAGTCTTTCTACTGATGAGGATGGTCTAGGTTTCATTCTTCTGCTAGAGATGCGGTTATTCAGATGAGGATTGGATGCCAGTTGGTCTCTCGTTGCCATTGTTGTTCTGAGACTATCCATCACATTTTCACTAGCAGTAGCATCTTTGATTAGGTATGACAACATTTTAGGGATATTCTTCAAACACCTATGAGTTCAAGAGAGAGTCATATGGAGGTTCCAAATATGATGGTCTTCAAGACAGTATGTTCATTGTGGACACATTCGCACTATCATTCCTCTAATGATATTTTGGTTTCTTTGGGCTGAGAGGAATGATGTGAAGCATAGGGAGATCCACATGGTGGCCAGATATATCATTTGGAGAGTTTATCACATGATCCATTTTCTTCATATGGGAAGACTGTTTCGAGCTGTGCATTGGCAAGAGGATTTGACACTTACACCCATCTTTGATATTTCTTTAGACCTTCTTCCCCATCTCCCCCCGTTCTGGTTTGGTGACGCACTCCATCAATCGGATATGTTAAGATCAATACTAATGGTTGCATCAAGGATGGTTTTGCGAGCGAAAAAAGCATCATCAGAGATCACACGGGTCACTATATTAGGGCTTTCTCAGCTTCGTAGGAATCGTGGAGGCAGAGATAAGGGCTATTCTTAATAGGATTTTACTAGTTAGATGACTCAGTCTTTCAGACAGTTGGATTGAGTCGGATTCTGTAGTGGCTATTTACTGCATCACTAGATGAAAATGACCATGGGCTATTTAGGGCATACTTAGATAGATTATATACATCGTATCACTCGATAGAGATACAGTTTCCCACATCTACAGAGACGGGAATCATGTTGTAGATATTCTTGCTGTATAAGGTTGGGATCATCGACGATATCAGATATATGGAGCGGCTGACCTACCATGATATATTAGGGCACTCGTACAGATTGACAGACATGGACTACCCAACATTAGAGTATGGTTTTTTATTCTTTATACTTATTTTTTGTCCGTTATCATTTATTTTTCATTGTAAGGGAAGTAGTTCTTCCTTATTTACTACTTTCATTATTTCCTCATCTAACCACGATATTCTTCCACCACAAGTGAGGGCATATAAATAAAATTTTGGAGGTACCACCCTCCTTTAACAAAAGAAAATTTAAGCATATTATTCGCCAAGAATTTTGAAAAATCAAACAATTCGTATTTCATATTCTCCAAAACCAAAAATTTGCTTTAACTTGGGGCTTTGATAATTCCTTTTTTTTTTTTTGCACAATACTGCGATTCATTGATAGAATTGGAAATAGGAATAGATGCTATAGTTGATAGGTTGTAATTATGTGAAGATACAGTGTTTTGATCTAAGATTTCAATTCTTCCGTGTTTCAGCGTTAACATAATGTTCCATGGAGCTAAGGTCCAAAATATGGAAGAAAGAAGTGTTTCCACAACTCTACCACCCAATCAATTATGTTCTACTTAATCCATTATATGGAAAATTTCAAAAAAATGTTCATAAGAGTGGTTATACAAGTTTTTGGGATCAAAACACTTCAAGAATAAATAAATTCAGAAGGGAATATTTGTTTGAACAACGTTTTCGATGAAATTTCCAATGAATCAATTGATGACATGTTTGCAGAAACTTTGTATTCTTGCATTGACATATAACATAACATATAACTTAGTTTTCTTGCACTTACATTGAAATTGAGACAAGGGGCATGCAAGGGACCACATCCCCTACCGCGTCCTTGTTGTGTCTCGTATCATGCCTGCTTGTGTCCTCCCATTCCATTCACCCTCCATTTCCTATTTCAAAGTATAAATTTGATTTTTATTCTTTGATTATGAGTTAGTAATGTGTTCCATGATTGTCATTGTAGGAAAATATGGCATCAAAATTGTAAGATACTTTCAAATGAAGAGAAAAAGGGGGAAAGTTGATCGAAGATTCTTCCAAATTCCAACTACACATCCATCATCCTATTAACATCTGGCAAGTCTTAGTTTCCCTCTCTTAATTTAATTTTATATTTTTATTATAAATTTCTCTACATCTTAGACAATGTAAGAAATAAGTTTGGAGGTGTAGTTTAATTAGTTTGCTATAATTGCTTCTTCATGTGATATACATAAAAAATTAAAAAGTTGAATTGGATGGCTTTTCGGCAATGAATGTGATTATTTTGAATTTTTTAGGATGCATTGCGAATAGGTGATGCATTTTTTTCCTAATTTTATACTTTTCATGTTTGATCATATTTATATTACACACAATAATCGTGATAATTATTGTGAATTTTTGAATTGATTATCTTGATAGAATATTTCTATGTTAAATTAAGGTTGAACTTAAGTTTATAAACCAAGATCATATTATGTAGCACGACCACTTAACAATTTAAAAGAACAGTTTGGGGTGGTTGATCCGTTGTTAGGAGCTATTTATAAGTTTTTTTGATTCCGTGCATGTTAAATATTTTGTATCGAGTGTTTTTGGCTAACAAATAGAATTTATGCAATAATCATCTACTAAGGGTTTGATTTCAATTACTTATCCAAAAAAATAAAAGGCATCACACTAGCCGTGGCATGTAGGAAAAAGTTACCTACATTGTTGTCTGAAACTAGTCTTGAGTAATCCGGCCCTATTTATCGCCAATGTTTAGGAGACAGACTACTGGAGAAGAAAACCTCATGTAATTTTGAGTGAAACTACCTTTGAAAAACAAAGGAAGATCCTAAAAAGGGAAGAAATGACACAATAAAAGGAAAGGAAAACACGTCGAAGTGTGTTGAGGTAGTGGCAAAACAACTATAAGCATTGTTTTTGACCGAATAAGCCTTTGATACTTAATATGGAATTTAGACTTCTGGTCAGGGTTATTATCCTAATTGAAGCTTGGGGAATGAGTTAGTGACTTTCATTATTGAAACCCAACCGAATTTGAGTGAGTAATGAAGTAATGTTGTGAAATCAACCTTAAAATAAACTCCTTGGGAATGTGATTGAAAAACAAGTTGGAGCCTAGAGGTGTACATCCCGAGAGAGAGAGAGAGAGAGAGAGAGAGTATTTGACTACAAAGGGTCGGAAAATAACCAACCTAAAAGCTCATGATTATTAAATTGAGTATACACACATCAATCAAGCAATGAATGAGTAAATAATTAGTTTTATTTGCATTGCTTATGAACTTTTATGAATTATCAAATGATTTCAAATATTTGATGTAAGTTTGGCATGGTTATTTAATTTTTTTTTATGTTTTTGTTTACATATGTGCTTAGGAGATAGTCTTACTCGGGATGATAAGAGTTTAAGTTTTGGTATAATTGATATGTGTATTTTATGCGCTTATTCATGGTTCAATTATTATTTATTTATTAAATTGAGCCGATGCCTTCTTAATTTAGGTTATGTTATGATTGATTTAGGTAAAATTCGGATTGGACAAGTTTGGATGAGATTAGATTGAAGCGGTACAAAATTGAGGACCTAAATAATCAAGTATTAAAGATGAGGACATGCCATGCAAATAAAGAGGACATGGGATGCACAATAACATAATGTGGAGGATCAAAGTGCATTTAACTATAAAAAAATCCAGCTTTTGTGGGATTCCTATTTAGACTCAAATTCCATATTGGAGATGCTTTAGAACTCCTTTTTATAGTTATTATATACTTTTATATATGTGATTATTCTTCCTTTCTATGGGACATACAATTTTTAAAAAGAGAAAAACACATAATCATCAAGATTAAAGGGTAAAAAACTAGGATTCGAAAACTTTTGAGATTGAAGAATTTTTTTTGTGCAAGATTCAATTCATTTCATCATCAAGATTTCAAAAATCGGTTATGAACTCTATACTTTTTTATTGTATTTCTTTCATTAGTTCAAGTAGCTAAATTCATAGTTAGAGTAAACATTGTAATCTATGTGTTACCCTTTAAATTAATTTTCAAGATTATGGCAGTTTAATTAAGTATTAAATCATAATCCTCGTGAGAACGATTATTCAAACTAATAAGTCAACTATATTACTTGTTATAATCTGTACACTTGAATGGAAACACAGTATTATCTGTGTGAAAATATTTTTTACCATTGCCTTCAAGTTTAGTATTAGAATTAGAGAAATATTATTTGTTCCTACCATTACCAAGAACATTATTTCAATTTCGAGGTTGGACATAAATTGTCTTTCAATTAATATTAAGGACAATTTTTATTCCTTTTATCTTGATAAAATATTTTATGGTTGTGGTAAATTATAAAAGGACATGTATATTCTAGATATTGAGTCTTCTATTATGAGTATAGAAAATAAAAGGCATAAAAGTGATCATCTAAATAATACCTATCTTTGGCACCGTAAATTGTCTCAAATGAAAATGTATTTCCAAATTACATAGAGATTAATATTTGGGATCAATTGATTTTGAATCATTCGATAAATGCAAATCATGCCGCTGGACAATATAACCAAATATCCTTTTACTAAAAAGGGAAAAAGAGCCGCACAATTATTGGCCTAATACATACTGAAGTATGTAGACCCATGTCAATTACCATTAGAGGAGGTTTCTATTATTTCATAATATTCACTAATGACCATTCTATACATGGTTATATATACTCGACGAAACTTGAGCATAAAGCTCTTGAAAAGTTCAAGAAATTCAAGCTATAAGTAGAGAAATAATTAGGTAAGGTATTCTCACACTAAGATTGAATCGTGGTGAAGAATATTTTAAAGATAAATCTTGAAATTATCTAAAGAGAATGGGATTCTCACACAATGAACTCTGCTACATGTATTGCAACACAATGGTGTATATAAAAGGATTAATCACACACTATTAGATATATAATATGAGCCATGCAAACTCCAAAAATCGTGTTTGGGTCATGCACTAATTTTCACGTACTACACATTAAATCATATCCCATCAAAATCAAATGGCAACACTTCATACAAGTTATAAAAAGGTAGAAGGCATAACTTGTCTCTTATAAAAGTTTAGGGCAATAACGCTTATGTTAAGTGCAATTTATCAAATAAGCTAGAATTTAAGTTCAATAAATACATATTTGTGGGATATCAAAAATAGTCAATTAAATATTAATTCTATAATCCCACCGAGAGAAAGTCTTTGTCTCAAGGTATGTTATCTTTTAAGGGAAAGAGTTCATTCTAAGAGAGGACGGTAAGATTTAATTAGAAGTTGAAGAGGTTCAAGAATCCACACATAGTCAACCAAGTAGATGAATATGAGTATAATCATCACCTGTTGAGAGACAGACTCTTGATCAAGAAGTATAGACTCATGAAGACACTCCTGCTCAACGTAAGTCTAGTATGATCATTCGACCTCCTAGAAGGGATGAATTCACGATTACTAATCAAGTAATACTAATCGAGGATGATAAACCTACTAATTACATGGATTCTAAATCAAATGTTGACTTGAAGAGATGGAAAGTTATGGAATCTAAGATGAACTCGATATATGTAAACAAGGTTTGAACCTTAGTCAACCCACCTGATAGAATAAAATGCATATACTATAAATGGGTTAACAAGATAAAAGGTCAATATGGATGGAAATGTTCATACATACAAAGAATAGTATTAAAAGTTTATAAACCAAAACAAAGAGTTGACTTTGATGAAATATTTTCACTTGTAGCCATGCTTACAATAACTCAATATCCTAACTATGAGATATGACAATTGGACGTTAAAACTGCATTTCCTAACGAAAGTTTTCAAGACGAATTGTACTTAACAAAACCTATGGGTTTTGAATCCAAAGTTGCTAACAAGGTATGCAAGTTTGACATATTCATATATGGATTGAAACAAACTTCTAGGAGCAGAAATCTTCGTTTTTTATGAGACAATCAAAATGATTTGATCAAAAACTAAAGTAAATCATATGTTTGCAAAAAGACAAGTGAGAGCCTCTTATATTCTTAATATTTATTTAGATGACATATTATTAATGGGAAATGATAACCCTATACTTCAATTAATGAAATTATGGTTACCAAATAATTTCTCCATAAAAGATATGGGAGAAGTAGCTTCATCTATAGAAATAAATCTAGAAGATTGATTGATTTATCATAATCTACATAGATAAATTCTTAACAAGATTTTATGTGGAGAAAATGAATTATTCTAAAGTTTTCGGGGGCGTTACAATCTTCCCTCCTTAAAAAATTTCATCCTTTAAATTACCTCAACTACTTGAAAAGTTCTAAATACTTGATCATTCACATAATTACAATATATCATAACATAAATCAAGAAAACTCATAATCATGATAAAAGAACGACATTTCATTTCATACCATGGGATCGATTGGAGAGTGTCGAATAGCCAGCGCCACATACCAAGGATTCTTTATAACATTGTATATTTAAAACTTTAAAATTTTTATATTATCTTTAAACTCCTAAAATTTATGAAAATACTCATTTTTCAAAAAAAAAATCTAAAATAGGATTTTTCTCACAATAAAAGTTTCTATAAAATAGAATATTCTTAAATTTCGAAAGTTTTGAAATGTTGTTTTTCGTCTTGTTAATTTTAATAACGCGCAATCAAAAGGCTTCCAGATGAAAAATGGGTCACAAACGGACCGCATAAATCTCAAACTCTTCTTAGATAATTTAGGTCTTTTTGACAAAATCTTTCAATCATGCGAATACTTTAAAAAAATAATAATAATAATAATAAAATTGAAACAATAAATAAAACTTGAGACTCCTTAAAATATGAATTTTCTAATTGGTAAATTTTAAAACACCAACCGAAGGCTAGAATTAAACATATAAACATGTACAATCATAACTAAAGTCACATTTAAAAACTATTATTTAATTACTTAAAACAATTATTAATATCATTTATTTAACAAAAGAAAAAAAAAAGAAAAATCAGTAACTTTTTTTTAAACAACATGAAGAGTTACAGGTACTGTTCATATGAACAGTGACTTGCACTGTGTCACGTGAATAGTAACAATTTTTTTTTACTATAAAGTCTACAGTAAAGCAAAACTTTTGCTCTAATACCAAGTTGTAACACCCCAAAATTTAACAAACATTGAAGTATTACCAAAAATTCAATTTTTTTTTGTATCAAATGTGGAACGATAAAATAATATTCTTTAAATAAAATAACTAGAATATCCATAATAAAAATATAATCACAAATTAAATAATTATCTTTGAACAAATTAAACTGGCTAATAATTTAAAGGAAAGAAAAATAAACTTAACGTTTTATCTCTTCTTCTTGATAGTCACATCACCATCCCACCACTGTTCCAATTCATCCGAACTAACATGTAAAATTTTGTAACAATGAGTATTTAAAAATACCCAATAAGATACATGCAGTTTACAAACACAATTATATCACAATAAGATAAACATTTCATACCGCTTCTCTAATAAAGTATATCGGTGACCAAGCAACACACCCATCTTAATCTTAAATTCTCGCAGGATTTCTTATCTCTTAATAAAGAACCAAAAGGTTCATTGGCAATTCATGCATAAATTACTGAATATAAAAGCATAAGTAAACAAACTACTTACACATAAGTATCGTATCCTGATTGATCAAACGAGCTTTTGAAAAACAAAAAATATACTAGCAACTTACTGTCGTATAAAATTCTTTGGTGGTGAATTATGGGACAATTGCACACTATTTATAGTTGAAATTTTCAATTGAGTTTGTATACAACTAGAATTTAAATAATGTATATAAGGAAATTGGATAAAAATTGATTTCAAAATATAGAATTATGATTACTTTAAACTTTATCAAATGAAGATTGCAATCAAACTCTATCTAAATCACAAAAGATTATCATTATCAAAATCAATATTTATCATTCTATCGATACACAATTATTTGGCTCAAATAAGATAGAAATTTAAAACGTATTTTATTTTAGTCCTCATTTTTTTTTCTTTCACAATATTAAAAATATACTATATAAAATAAATAAAATTTTATTCTAAAATTTTCGGGGCATTGCAAAAATGTTTGAAATAGGAAATCACAGTTGATTCAATAAAAGAAACCTACATCACTGCTTTAGACATAGCAAAGGTTGCAGTCGAGATCATGATGTTCATTAATGAATTTGAAATAGTTTCCAACATTGTTGATCACATACCTATGTGTTATGATAACAATGGAATCATCACGCAAATAAAGGAATTAAGGTCTCATCAACTATCCAAACATGTATTAAGGCGTTATCATCTCTTCAAAGATATCATAAAAAGAAATGATGTAAAGAATGAGCGTGTTCCTACAAGCGATAATATTGCAGATCCACCAACAAAGAGTTGTCGCAGTATAAATATAATCGGTATGTAGACTCTTATGATATTAGATACATAAGTAATCAAATCTAGTGCAAGTAGGTGTTAGTAAGTATTGTGCCCTAGGACCAATCAATTTCGGATGTAAACCACTTTTAATATGATTGATGCACTATTATTTATGGCAAATCTATTATTCTGATAAATTAAATTAATAGAGTTCATAGATTCAAATTTTGGTAAGTTGTTAATCACGATGAATTATAATTGTGAGACACATTTTACATATGACCGATTCTTAAATTATTAGTAGTTTTATTACTAATAGACTAGCATATATGACATTTCTCACTTATGAAGTGGCTAATCTCACAAACTAAAATATAGTTACATTTAAATGGACATATGGATGTTTGCTTAAGAGAACACAATATTGGAGACTTACTCCAGAGATTCCATGTAGATAAATATTTTGAGTGTCGATGGTTAATTTGTAACGTTCGGTAGTGGAATTGGTCTTTCAATTTGAGGTCATCATAATATCTTCTATGAGGATATACATATTTTAGTGATGTGGGTTTTGCTATGCCAAGAGTCGTTAATACGAGATAGTTCGAGTATGTCTTGAATAATATAAAAGTTGTGAATGATTAATAAAAGATTCGTCACTTTTTGATAGTAAGAGATTATGATATGTGTTTCATTCAGTTAAGCTAATATCAAAATCCTAGGTCTAGATCAGTAGGTCAATCGAAAAGATTTTTTACTATTATTAACTAAAGAGTGAGAAGAAAGATATGATCAATAATCGAGATTGACTCACTTTCATATTTCGCAATTGATAGGATCACATGAATGAAGGGATAATAATTTTAAGGTAAATGAACAAGTTTGATTTTTTCACACCCATGACATTTCTTGTCACGTGTATTATTGTGACTCTTTGTTAGATGTCAAATGGGGACGAAAAATATGAATTAATTAATATATGTGAATTAATGATAAATTATAAGGGAACTAATTTATCTTATTTTGATTAGATCAAAATAATAATTCACGTTGTCCGACTTTGTGATCAAGGATCTAACAGGTCACACACAAAAGAAAGAACCGGAAGAATGATAAAAATATTTTATTAATTGACAAATATGAGACATTTGTAGAATTAATTAATTTGATTGTTTATTAATGAGATTAAGTTTAATTAACTTATGGATCAATTTTAATTAATTAAATTAATTAATGGGTTGCTTATATATAATAGATGGGTCTGGCCCACTTAAGCATCTATAAATAAACAATTAGTGTTGTTTTCATAGTTGTAACAATAACAATTGACATTGCAACTACAGCAAAAAATCACATTAAAATATCATAATTTTGTTAGCACAAGAAAAAGTCGAATAATCTCTCGTTCTTGTTTTCCTGTGTGGATAATTGTACAGCTATGGTATAGAAAGATCGTGATTCATAAAGGTGTGGAAAGATCTTTGCAAATCAAGATTCACAAAGAGGAACAAAGATCTTGAGTGTCCGTGATCAAAATTGTCAAAGGAGTTTGAAGAATTTGTTAAAAGTATAATTCTAATTGCAATTTCTATCTAAACACAAAATCAATTCTCGAATGAAATTGAAAAAATATTTTAAATTCCGCTATCAATGTATAAGTAAATTCTCAATACTTTTGTATGCGTTGCAAGCATTTCGTCCAGTTGTATTGAAGATAGAGATTCTGTTTCGAGTAATTAGATGTCCGTGGAAGATTCACTCTAACCAAATATTATTCCAGCTGTTCTCCCTAGCGATCTGGACTGCATAGATGACTGCCTAAATTTTAGCTACATACGCCCATATTGTGCCAAGAGGGACTGGGAAAACAACATTTAACGAAAGGGAAAAATTCATATTTAAGGTGTATTCTTTACCTCAATTCAAAAATAAGGTAAAATAGTTTAAAAATTCAAAAATCAGGTATGCATTTAATTAATTAAAAATATTTATTAAATAAAGTCACATTTTATGATTAATGGTCACAGATTCATAATTATAAGTTACAAATTTATTATCGGTCACATATCATCAAATTTTGGTTACAGATTCATAATTATAAGTTACAGATTTATTTACTGGTCACGTATCGTCAAATTTTTTTATTACAGATTATTTCGAGGTCACAGATTTTTAAATTAATTGGTCACGGATTATTTTTGAATCACATATGTTGGTCACAGAATCACATATTGTCAACATTTTTAGGTCACGTATTAAATATTTGGTCACAGATCACCAAATACTTGATCACACACCACCAACGTCGCCGCCCCCGCCACATAATCGCCACCGCCTCACAACCACCACCCAAACCACCATAGATCCACCAACAATAACCACCAACGCACAGCACACCACACCACTCAATAATAAAAAAAGACAGCGAATCAACCACCAGCAGATCCGTCGTAGCCACCTCCACCGCACACCCACTGCACCACCACCGCTCCAAGCGAGAACAACCACAAAAAAAAAAAAAAAAAAAAACTGATGCTACTGCCGACAGCAAGCAGTTGCCGCTGCCGGCAGCTGCAGCAGCTTGTTGCTGCGAGCAGCAAGCAGTTGCCGCTGCGGCAGCTGCAGAGCAACAAGCTGTTGCAGCAGCTTCAGCCGCTGCCGGCTGCAGCGGCTGCTGTGGCTGTCGGACCGGGGAGGGGAGGGGCCGAGAGAAAGAGGCGGCTGCTGCCGGCTGTTGCAGCAGCTTCAGCCGCTGCCGGCTGCAGCGGCTGCTGTGGCTGTCGGACCGGGGAGGGGAGGGGCCGAGAGAGAGAGGCGGCTGCTGCCGGCTGTTGCAGCAGCTTCATCCGCTGCCGGCTGCAGCGGCTACTGTGGCTGTCGGACCGGGGAGGGGAGGGGCCGAGAGAAAGAGAGAGAGAGAGAGGCGGCTGCTGCCGGAGGGAGAGGGGGAGGGGGAGAGAGAGGGGGGGAGAGGGGGAAATGAAAAATTAGGGTTAGACATTTTATATATGACCTGAGTTTTGAAAAATAAAGTTTGGTCCCTGATTTTTGAATTCTAAACTTCAAAACCCTGATTTTTTGTAATTTCCCTTAACGAAATCCCTGTTAGAATGGAAAATGCTCCCTCCTGCCAGGCCCAGATTTCCTCTTGCCACTTCGTCCGTGTTTACTTTAAATTAAACTACTTGTACACTCCTTGTGTACATTAAATTTAAGTTTGACATTTCAAGATATGTCAAAATATTTGTCATTGATTGTTTAAAATGTTTTTAAATCAATGTTTAAAAAACTGTCATCTCACATCAATGTTAAACTTAGAGGTGGCAATCGAGCCGAGTAGCTCGTCGGCTCGCCCGCTCGGCTCGTACTGTAGTGACCCACGAGCCGTTCGGCTCGTTTTAGACGAGCGGCTCGTCCATTTTTTTTTTTTTATTTTTTACATGGACAGTTACAAAAAAAAACCAAATCTCATGAGCCGAGCCGCTCGGCTCGTGGCTCGTGATAGACGAGCTCGTGGGCCGAGCCGAGCTCGCCCACGAGCAACGAGCCGAGCAAAAGCTCAGCTCGTTTTGTAACGAGCCACGAGCTCGGCTCGTAGGGCAACGAGTCGAGCCGGCTCGGCTCGGCTCGGCTCATTGCCACCTCTAGTTAAACTTGATGAACATATAGCAAAACCGGTTTACTTTTGTCCCGCATGGCAGTGGTGGCCCTGGCTTTCCCTTGACGTGCAACGTTTTCAGCACTGATCAATCTGACGTAAAATTGTGCATGCTGCTATTGCTTATGAAGGATGATGCTTTCTTTCCTTCATGAATCACATGGGCATTGCATGTCGAGTTGTCATGTCGATGCTTCCAATGATTGCCTTGTTGCGGGCTGTCAAAAACAGTTCTGAAAGTTACTCAATTTTCACCACCACAAGTCTGTAAGTTGAGGGATGAACTTTATTTTAAACAATCACGCTACTTGTACATTCGGGATTGACAACTCGGATGTACTTTGAAGTATGCACTATACACTTTGAAGCCAAATGAATATCCTTTCAGCTTAGCAATTCATCCATAGGTACTTGGTCAGGGACGTAATCATGCTTTCAATCTTGTGAGGGAGAAAAAGCCCCCGAATTTTTTTTTTTAAGTAAGAGGATGGAACAATGATTTTGAGTACTAAAATAGGTAAGTTAGATTAACTAACCAAAAAAACAATCAATTTGTCGATACAAAAATAATATGTTCATCTATGTGTCTAACACTATACAAATTAAAAATATGAACGTTAGATGAACATAAAAAAAAATAAAAAGTAAACTGTCTATCTATATGACAGATGGTATAGATGGCTTGAACATCTGAAATTGGTCTCTCCTTATCTTCATCACTTCAAACTCGTCAATAAAAGAATCTAATGGAAAAGTATCAACAATCTCCATCTTTATATACACAAGCATGGTACTCGATAAAAAAGCATCTTCCATTCAATTACGCAACATTATCTTAATGACACTCATAGCTGAAAATGCACGTTCTGTAGTTGTTGAAACTGGAAGAATCTAGACAAGATGAATCAATCTATCAACACGATTATAATTCATTGATTTTCTTGTCAATGCCAGCAGTTGGCACACATCAGGAAGTGTTATCAATTTTTTAAATTGAGAGTTACGTTGAACTTCAATTTGATATAGCTCCAATTGATCTTTCAAATGCAACTTCTCTTGATCTGTAAAGTCAGCGGGATAAAATTTATCGCAAGCTTACAAATATTCTGAATATCAAAAGCTTTGTAGCCATCTCTAGGATCTAATGATGAGCTAAAAATAAGCAATTTCATCACATCTTCCTTAAATCTATCTCTTGACTCATGAACTTGAAAATCAACTATTGCAAGAAACAAGTCAATTTTGTAATTATTTTGCAAAGTGATAGGATCTTTTTGCTTAAAAGTCCTCCCTAGACCTGCAAAGTGATAGGATCTTTTTGCTTAGAAGAGATTTGAGGAAGAATGAGGGGTGTCTATAGTCGGGATTATATTTTGTGGGCTGTGGCATGTGGGTATGCTTTTGGGTAATTGATTCATAAATGGGTCCTTAGCTTATGGATTGGATTTGGGCTATTTATTTATTTAAGTAACTATTGGATCTTTTGTTTAGGTCTAAAATTTTTGTATGGTTGAATTTTAAAGTGTAAGTTATTGTATCAATATTTATTAATAGAAAAAATATAAAAAATTTCAAAATTTTGATGGGGGCGAGTCAAAATTTTTTGGGGGCGAAATTGAAAAATACATTACAAATCAATTAGGAATAGTGGCCTAAACTATATCATCACTAATATTAGGACAAGTCTCTATTTGCTCATTGAGACTAGTAATATCAGGAGAATGGCATTTCGCCTCCCCTCTCAGGATCGGGATTAGGGGGCACTTTATCAGCCTTCCATTTGAATTAGTAAAAGCAAATTCTCATTGCATAATATGGATTCCGGCTATGCACCATTGGCCATTATAGAAAACTGTTGTTTCTCTTCCCAAATAATTTGACAGACTGACTTTTATAAAATCTGCACAGCGTAAAAGTATGAAGAATATAATCAGAAAATTAATTCGAACTCACCGACTTCACGATGTTTCCTTAAAACGAATTTGCTGCTTTTTAAAATGTGCTAAATGCATCCAGCAATCATTTCCCAGGATAAAACGAGTTTCGTCTTCTACGGAAGCAACATATCAATCTGCAGGATATCAGAACGAGAGAGAGAGAGAGAGATTGAAGATGAGATTCAATGCAGAGAATATTTGCAATGAAAATGGTATAATTATTTTGGCAACGGGGCTGGCTATTTATAGAATCGTTTATGGCCATTCAAACGTCCTTCAAGCCTCTTCAGAATAGTCGCCACTGTTCAAACAAGTCCCAAAAATCGAACGGCACCATGGTTCAATTAAAAGTTGGCTGTTAATTGGATAAAATCGGTTAACAGACCATCCAAAATAATTTTTTGAAAATAAGCCCGTTAATAAAAAATAATTTTATTAAGTACCCAAAAATTTGATTAATTACAATATGGGAGCGGTGCGCGCGCGTGAGGTTTGGACCGAATCCCATAGGATATAGGTCTCCCCCTTCTAAAGACTATTGGTACCCCTTGGGGCCCAAACTCAATTCCAAACTTACACTATATAAACCACACCAAAGTTTTATAACTTTTCTATGTGGAACAAGTGTATGGAAGTTTTCCAATAAATCAAATTCTTCACTATTTAATAGTTCCAAGGGGTTTCTTAGACATTAAATATTTCATTCAATATTACATGATTTTTGATAAATAAATATATCACGTTAATCATCTTGCGGAGTAGAACATGAATATGCTAGGTCCCATTAAAGATAAGGCACGGGTCCCACTGGAATTTGGGCTCAAAATTGACCCATTTCACAACTATAAAAACTATTTACCAACAATCCCCCACAGACACCAACGTGTTTCCTTGACCACTTTCCTATGAAGAAGTATTCAACAAATCAGTTTAAGGTTCCCCGAGCCAAATCTTGCCAAAATCTCGCACTTGTATGCTCTCGAAGATCCACCTAGTCTCCTTAAGAGAGAGACATGTTTTTCCCTGAATGGACTGCCAGATAGAGGATGAAATATAGGAAAACCAGGCCGTTGCAGGCATAAGAACGAAAGCACAAATGAATCTGTTTTCATAAACTTCGAAGTAAATTTGTAAAGCATTGCCCGGTTAAGAGTTGCCAGGTTTTTTATGCCTACACCTTCAGCCTTGTCGGAACAACATTTTTGTAAATAAAGCCTGTCCACCGGAATTTACGAATTGTAGCATTCATTTCTTTGAGAAGTGAGATTGGAAATTGAGTGTGATCTCCTTCATTCCTTTCAAAGTTCGTTATTTATTACATTTTGTAAGTTACTCAAAAACTAATAAGTAAGCAGCTTTCAAAAAAGTTACTTTTTTACTAAAATGTAGACTGAAACAGTTATTGAAAAAATCAAAATTCAACGGTAATTCACAGATAACAATATTTTAAATTAGTACATTACCTTCCTTATATCCTTCAATGTTTTTTGGTAATTAGTATCAAGAAGAACGATACCATGAATCTGACTTATCCCAACTTTCTCTATGAAATTGTCTATCCTTATCATAGTTCGAATGAGGATTGAAAAGAATCATGGGAAGAATTTTGTGAAAAATCTGCAATTTAGAAATGACAATTTTTATCACATTCAAGATGGACTTATTCTTTGTTGCAAAGAGTAGAGGTATAATTTTAAAATAGACCAACTTTTTGCGGGTTGGAACTAGTTTTTTCTTCTCTCTCTCTCTCTCTCTCTCTCTCTCTCTCTCTCTCTAAAGATTTGCACCCTATAATATTTTTTTTCATAAAAAAAAAAGTCTAAAAAATTTCTTAAATTATATACGGTGCCTCTTCCGCATGACCTTGGGGTTGTCCCAAACTAGTGCTTTCTGAAGTTGATCTTTGAATTGTAAGGAATATTTCTACGTCACACTAGGGCCAAATGGATTGGCTTTTCACTGTCTAGCTCAATTCTCTGCCACCATTCTTCCATTAAGGAGGTCCTCCATTATTGTTGAGTTTTTGATTATTTGTACCTCCATAACGATCTGCATAGGTAAACCCTCTTCCTCTAGAGTTGAATCTTCTTCAGCGAATGGCCCCAAAAATCCTTACAATAAAGACTACATCTTGCAAGTCGAAATTTTTTTATTGATCTCCTCTATTAAATGGAATGATTTTGTCTGAAGGGTTACAACTCGATCAGATATTTGTTGTTCGAACAAAGATGTGGGGACATCTTTAGACATTCGTGCAGTCTCTTTTAAGATCAATTCACCGACTAATCTGAGTGGCACGGCACGTCTTCCCATGGAACTCATACTTTCATCTTGCAGTACCTTCAGCCTTTGAACACATCTTCCATACGCATGCATAAGAGAAAACTAAGAAATGAAGATGATTACTATTTCCCATGCAATGTAATTGTTGATCTGAAAGGGCATCGGTTATTGATCAATATAGAAAAATATAGGCAGAAATATTGTGAAGCTGTCTCACATTGTTATTATGCCTTGCCTTCAAAGTCTCGCTTATAAGGTCCTGGCAGATACTTTCAAAATATGAGTATCCTTTTGAGGAATACGTAATAGCAAGTGAAAGTATTAGAAAGAGAAGGAAGAAAGAGTTTTTCTATGATATATATAATTGAACTAGAAGAATATTACAACCCTTCAATACACTACAAATGCTTCATATTGCATATACTTGTCAAGTGTATACATAATGTAGCCACACAGAAAAATAAAAGCATCAACATCTTCGACAGATCAGACAGCAAATGACATTCAAGTTCAGAAACGAACACAAATAGTATTTAGTGATATACTGATACTCGTAGCAATAATATATATCAGCTTGGGCTGTCAAAGATGGGTATCCAATTTTTGCAATTGGATCAAACGGCAGAGGTACAACTTTCATGCCATGCCTGAAAATAGAACTACCCCGATGCAACTTAGTCCACAATCCGTATACTCCCTCCATAACCTGGCCATGCATCATGGCCCCAACCTGTAAGGACCTTCACCCATATAATGACCTTCCATGTAGAGGGCTGCATTCTGCGGATGGAGGCCATCCATCACCATGAACTGCATGTCTTCCGAAGGTTTCCAGTGCCGTTTTCTTTGGTTAATGAACCAGTTATTTATCTGTTTCTGGTCCAAACCAGTTGATTCAGCCAATGCCACTTTCTCGGACTCCTGTGTAATTTATAAGACCAAAAAGAAGCAAGACAAATAATTTGGTTTATTTCACAAATCATATAAGAAAGAAAATATCCAGACATTTGAACCTAAAAGGCATAAAATTTAAGCATGATTGAGTACCGATGGATATGGCCACTTATAGTGTGATTCCCACCAGCTAAGGAGCTTCTGTCGGGCATCTTTGGGCAGTTTTCCTTTCTTCTTTTTCTTGGAAAGTTCTTGCTTTAAACTACTTAAATATCCACTATATTTTCTCAATAAGTGGTTCTTCAGTTCACGGTCTTCAGCACGTGGATCAATCTCAGGAAGTTCTGTTTCTCCACCACTATTGTCTTGATCTTCTTCGGATGAACCAACACCCTCACACTTCTCCTCTGTTTTATCAATTGATTCCAATATAACAAGAGATGAAATATATGGACAAGTTATTGGAAAGTATGTGATAAACAGACAGGCAACAGTTTAAAAATATATAGCAATGCAAATCAAAATTCTAGGCATTTATTTTCCCTACACAATTTTATTTTATCCATTTAAGCTTATATTTGATTGTAGACAGCTAATAGAACAACTGGGGAAACAGCAATAGCATGGTTATGCAAAATACTGGCTGTTTAGAAGCACTCGCCTAGCAGGGAGGCGATCATGCCAAAGTGTATCAGATCGACCTTCTAAACTTCTGATGTTTCTATAACATCTGTTGAGCTGATTATGTCCGGAATCAGTTATGTGCACTTCACTTTTTTGTGGACTACCATTATTTACTAAAAAGAATGAAATAAATTTAACACGATCCTCTCTTGAATATTTACATATCTTGATACTTTGATTGAAAATTTGCAAATGGAGGGTTGTTTTTCAAATTAAAATTGCTTCTAGGCTCTAGCAGTCTAACTACTGTCAAGATTGCATCTAGCCAAGAGAGAGTGACTGAATTTTAATAAACAACAATTACCATGCGAAATTTTTCTTTTCCTATAATGTTACTATGTGTAGAATACATTAGGAGGCATTTATTTCGCTAAACAGCAAACTATCAAATCACTAGAGAGAATAAATAAATGTCATATTCTGTTTTTCATGAATTTCTAAATATAATATTATCTTAAGCATTTTTTCTTTAACCCAAAAAAAAATGTTGAATAGTTCATTATCGAAACTGCAAAAAAGTCCGTAACTAAGATGGAGGATGAGAACAGAATGCTGGACTTATAATTAAATGAAAAGGTATGCATCCCATATAACTAGATAGCTTATCTTTCATTCTTTCTATATGTAGAAATAAGAATGTAAGATGTGGTGCTCCAGTAAAAGCTTTTCCTAGTAGTCATGTGCTCCACCTCTTCCAAAAACTTTAATGAATGCTAATATCCCATTAACATTTGTAAGTTTAAACTTGAAGGAACAAATGGAGGTAAATTCTATCTCAGATCCATCAGCAATTCCTTCAGGTCCACTTATGATCATGTCTTAGATTTTCTAATTATTTGATCTATTGATTTATATTTTCATTTTTTTTTTTTTTTTTTTTTTTTTTGTGTGTAAAAAGTTGTAAATAATTTGATACTTTAAACTTCCATTTTTATTTTATTTTTTGCATACTTTTTACTTAGTATTCTATTTACATATTTTGTGCAAATTTAAAATAATTTAAAATATTAATGTAAAAAAAATTCTATCATCATAGACATATTTGTGACTTCAAAATCCAATTGGTAAACTGTATTTGAATTATTTTCTCTGACAAAATACAGATTTTGTCATCCATGACAAATTATATGATGGCATTACTATTGACACCAAGCTGCAGGTCTATCAGTAGAGACCCCAAAGCAAGATATGATCAAATGTGTTTACAATTATTTCATGTCGATAATTGACCAACAAATTATTATCATACCAATGGATTATTCCATTTGTATCTGTTATTCTAGTTCACTGTAAATTCTAATGCATGTCACGGAAAGGCAAGTGTAATAGGTTGACATTAATGTATTTTCCCCGGAAATACATAGAGACAATGATATTTACAAAAATGCAACTGAAAATAATTTGTAACAAAGCACAAAGATTTGGGAAGAATTCGCATAAAAGAAAAGTTTATGCATTGAACAATTGATGCATTGAACCTTTCGTCTATATTTTCTAGAAATCGAAGTTCAAGTCTCACAGTTTTAGCCTCCTTAGCTACGCTATACTCCATCTCTCATTGGTCGAATAGTTGTCAACATTCCCTCACTTCTAATTACATTTTTATTTAACCTGCTAGCTCAACTTCAGATATAAATACCAGAAGCGGCTAAAGATCACATATAAATTAATTAATATCCCACACCAGCTAATAAAATATTCCCACAATATTCATAAGGTTAATGTTAGTGCATTTGGGTGGTAAATAGAGGGAGTCAATGACAAGAATTGACAGGTCTTGGTAGATCAATGTTTCTATTGCAAATGCTTGGGAGATGAGGTGGGCCTTAGGGAGATAGATAGTAGCAACAATGGAAATGGTAGTTGGGTTATGCATGAAAGCAAACGTTGAAAGCATCACTTTGAACATGTTCATTCATAGTACAGTGGCAACAAGGGAAGATTGTGGTTAGGCTGAAGCTTGGAAGATGTCGTTGAATCTACCAATTTAACATATTAATTGAACAGCAATTGATAGTGTTTATTAAGTTTGACTATTTGTGATTGAACATTTTCATACCACATTTGGTAAAATGTTAAACCTTGACTGTAGAACATGATAAAAGAGTATGAGACCAAAACACTTTGATCAAAATTAGTATAACTGGACATGTAAATTAAACTTTTTTTATTATTCTTGCTCAATTGTAGCAAGAAGTTGTTCCACTAGATTGGTTCAAGATAATAAACATGATTGCCCATAATTGGATAAGCATGTTCAAATTAGTATGCTCAATGACATCAAATTGGTATTGAGAAAGAGAATTAGAGAAAGAATGAATGAATGAATGAATGAAACTCCATATAAAATTGCATGTTTTAATTATTTATAGCTGTTTGTAGAGGGCTATAGGTTTAGTGGGAATAAGAAGCAAAATATTAAAGCCCTATTCATCTTCCATTTTTCCAGAATTCTTTTTTTCCAACCACACATTCACGTAATAATATATTTTACACGTAAAATCAAAACTTTTTCAAACTTTTAACCACGTATTCACCAAAAATTCACTATTTAAAGCAATGTTTTCTTCCAAAAAAAAAAAAATAGCCTAGAAACATGGGCTAAGTGAGTTTTTGGTATATCAAGGATTTAAGACTTGTCTTATAAATTTTGCACTTTGAACTTTGAACGCAAATGGAAAGTGAACACAATTAGTTGTAAAATTAGTCTGGAATCTCTTGATGTTTATGGCTTCATTTTGATTTGAAAATATGTGAAATGGGTTTGGGCAGAGGGTGAAAACGGATTTGAAACAATGATGAACAAATTAGACAGGAATAGTGTAGCAATGAAAAGATTAGACAGGAATATATATATATATATATATATATATATATATGAACACAAATTCTGACAAAATGGTACAGGCTATACATGGGGTAGCACTGATATGAACAGCATCCTATGTTTTCAATTTTTATCAAGGCCTAAAATAAAAAAAGATATGCTTATAAATAGCCCAGACGAAGATGGTGGGATAACGGGAACTAAATTCCACATTAAGAATAATAATTCTGACAGCAAACGTTTGATTTCATCATTCTTTATATATTCTAAGAAGATGGATTTTTTTGTCTTATTTTCTATCATTGTTTATTGTATAATGGAACCAAATCATATCTTATTACTATAGACTCGTAATTAGGGTTTTTGGCTACTGTAACAAGGCATTGGAAAATGATGTATCAGTCCATATATTTTACACAGTTTTGGTGGGCACTGGATGGTCAAAATACTCAAATTTTTAAGACTGGACAGTTTCAACTATCAGTTTTGCACTGCACAACCACATTCAATCACTGCAAAACACTCGACTTTGGGACTCAAAATTACTATTCTCCAGTGTTTTTTTCTTTTCATGCTAGGCAAAGACGATGATTAGGTTCCTTGTCTCTCGCTAAGAATTAACAAAAATGAAAAATGAAAATACCAGAATTGAAGATCCGAACGGGAGCACTTGTTAGCATGTTCAGTTGCGTTTCAATCCTTCGCATGAATTCCATAGCTTCTTGTAAAGGCCTTGTGAGCTCCTCTCGGTACTTCACCAGCATGTCATAGTAAGCTTCCTATACACGGATCAGAATTTAGAGATCAAATCTGTCAAATCCCATGAAGCCATACAGTAGGCAAATCCCAAATCAGCACAAAATCTCAATGATAGATCATGGAAATAAATTACTTACCATGAATTGGTCAAGTTCTGGGTCTTTTGACACATCTCTACTGGCCGCTGAAGCTCGCTGTCTTGTCTCAAACTCTTGGAGAACCTCCGTGAGCCGAGCCACCACCTCAGGCGGAGCACCCACCTAGAGAGAGTGTGTAAACACAGATAATGAATGATTTCATTCAGAATCCTATTACTTTCTATTCTTGTACTTAACGATGAAAGGTTACCTTTTGACAATCCATATATGCTTCCAAAAGGTTTGAGTACTGAGGATGAGCAATAATCTTGGCTTTAATGGCATCAACTTCACTAGAATTCTCACTTTCTTGTTGCCTTGGGCGATGATCTTGAACCGAGTAGTGCCCTCTAATTATAGAAGGATAGTGAAACTTGTGAGCATGAATTTGAGAAGTCCCAGCTTCAGTTTTGACAGAAGTATGACCTTGCCCTTCAGATTGATCATAGCAATCACTTGATTGAAGATGAAAATTGTTAATTGGCAACTGGCTTTGCTGATTATTCGATCCACTGTTTGTTCTTCCATATAAAGAAGAACTTGGTGCCAGAATTGGACCCCCATACAAGAAACTGCCCCTTGAAGATGCGTTTTCACCTAGTTGATTATATTCATCCATATCCCAACAAGCCCAAATGAGTAAAGATCAAAATCCTCAACCCTAAAATCAATTAAGAGCTCCACAAACAGTTGGAGAAAAATGAAACCCTAAAGAGTGGACAAACCAAATCATTTACTATCTAACAACATGAAAAAAGAAGATGAATCGAAGACAAAGCGAATAAGCAACAATAATCTCTTATTTCTTCTATGAGAGAGTAAACTATTGAAAAAAATTCTTGTTCACTTATTGGACCATGAAATGATCATGACGGGCACCAAAAGTTGATTTGCGTGAAGGAAAATGACGAGGCAGGGTAAGGGAGACTGATTGGCTGGAAATCGGCAAACGGAGCGTCTCTTGGGTGGGTGACAAGATGTTATTCATTGACGAAAAAAGAGATATATAATATGAAAATAAGAGGAAAAGGCAATGAAAGACCACTGCTGCAAGTCTAGATGACAATTAAACCAATTAGATTTTTGACTGTTCTCTTTCTTTTTATATTTTTTCACTTACTTTCACGAGGCTTTTTTTCATTGCACTGCTTTTTTACTTTTCTGGGTTAGCCAGGCATGAACATTTAAAGGAGTTTTTAATAATAAGTTTTAAGAATAATAATTTTTTTGAAGATTGCGTGGTTAATCAGTAAAAAAAATTATGGGCTTATTGAGATAATTTATGGTTGAAAATGTTTGAAAAAAAATAAACTTTAATGCATATATACTAAACAGGAGCTAAATCTCCAATGTTGTAATCGGTAGAATGTTATATGAAATTGGATTTAAATTTGTGAATGTTACATGATATTTAAAAGTTAATTATGCAAATGGTATATGAACTTTACCTCTTGTATCAAAATCATACATATACTGTACTCATTTTATCATAATCATGCATGAACTCGGCTTTATATCAAAATCATATATTGACTCACAAATTTGTATTTGATTCATAGATGTCAAAATAAATGGAACAAGTGTAACGCCCCGAAAATTTTAGAATAAAATTTTATTTGTTTTATATAGTATATTTTTAATATTTTGTAAAAAAATGACTAAAATTAAATAGGTTTTAAATTCCTATCTTATTTGAGCCAAATAATTATGTATTAATAGAGTAATAAATGTTGATTTTGATAATGATATTCTTTTTGTGATCTAGATAGAGTTTGATTATAATCTTAATTTGATAAAGTTTAAAAGTAATCATAATTCTATTTTTTTGAAACTCAATTCTTATCCAATTTTATAGACACAATTTGCCATCACAATTGTATCATGATTCAACTACTATTTTTTTTTATATATAAATAGTGTAAAATTGTCTCAAAATTCACCACCAAAGAATTTTACACGAAAGCTTTCATATAAAGCTGCTGTAAATTGCAAGTATATTTTTTTAGTATTAAAAGCTCGTTTGATCAATCAAGATAAGATACTTTTATGCAAACGGTTCGTTTCCTTATTCTTTTATATTTAGTAAATTTATGCATGAATTGTAAATGGACCTTCATATTCTTTATAGATAAGAGATCCTATGAAAATTTAAGATGACCTAAAATGGATGTGTCGCTTCGCTTGATTATCGATATACTCCATAAGAGAATAGTGGTGTGAAATTTTTTATATTATTGCTATATAATTGTATATGAAACTGCACGTATCTTATTGGGTATTTTTAAATACTCACTCTTATCAAATTTTATATTTTAGTTCAGGTCGATCGGAATAGCTGCGGGATGGTGATACGACTACCAAGAGGAATCGAAAAGATAAAATATTAAGTTTTTTTTTTTAAAAAAAAAGTTATTGATCAATTTAATTTGTTCAAAAACAGATATTTAATTTGTGAATATGTTTTCATTATGAATATTCTAGTTATTTTTATTTAAAGAATTTTTTTTATCGTTTCGTGAAAATTAGATTTTTTGTAACACTCTAATATTTGTGAAATTTTTGGGCATTACAGTTTGGTATCATAACAAAAGTTTTGCTTTCCTTCAGACTTTGTAGTAAAAAAGGTTGTTACTATTCACGTGCACCGTTCACATTAACAGTGACGAACAGTACGTGTCACTGTTCACATGAACAGTGACCACGCTGTTTTAAAAAAAATTACAGATTTTTCTTTTCTTTTGTTCCATAAACGATATTAATAATTGTTTTAATTAATTAAATCATAGTTTTTAAATGTGACTTCAAATTATGATTGTGTGTTTAGATCTAGCCTTCGAATGGTATTTTAAAATTTACCAATTAGAAAATTCATATTTTAAGAAGTCTCAAGTTTTATTTATTGTTTGAGTTCATCGATTTGAGTATCGTAAGATTGAAAGGTTTTGTCGAAAAGACCTAAGCTGTCGAAGAATAGCTTGGGATTTAAGCGATCCGCTTGTGGCCCTCATCCTCATTTGGAAGACCAAGATGAAAAAGGATATTTTCAAAACTTTCCAAATTTAAGAATATTCCATTTTTTAGAAACTTTCATTTCGAGAAAATCTTATTTTAGAAATTTTCTGAAAAAAAAAACGGGGGTATTTTCATAAACTTTAAGAGTTTACAGATAATTTAAAAATTTTAAAGTTTTATATATACAATGTTGTAAAGAATCATTGACACGTGACACTAGTTATTCGACACTCTCCGATCGATCTCAATGTATGAAATGAAATGTCGTTCTTTTATCATAATTATGAGTTTTCTTGATTTATGTTATGTTATATGGTAATTATGTCAATGATCAAGTATTTAGAACTTTTCAAGTAATTGAGATAATTTCGCGGACGAAATTTTTTAAGGAGGGGAGATTGTAACGTCCCGAAAATTTTAGAATAATATTTTATTTGTTTTATATAGTATATTTTTAATATTTAAAAAAAACGAGGACTAAAATGAAATAAGTTTTAGATTCCTATCTTATTTGAACCAAATAATTATGTATCGATAGAGTGATAAATGTTGATTTTGATAATGATAATCTTTTTGTGATCTAGATAGAGTTTGATTGCAATCTTAATTTGATAAGGATTAAAAGTAATCATAATTATATTCTTTGAAATTCAATTTTTATCCAATTTGATAGACACAATTTTCTATCTCAATTGTATCATGACTCAACCACTATTTTTTCTATAAATAGTGTGTAATAGTCCCACAGTTCACCACCAAAGAATTTTACACTGCAACTTTCATATAAAGGAGTTGTAAATTGCAAGTATATTTTTTTTATTAAAAGTTCATTTGATCAATCAAGATAAGATACTTTTGGCAAGTGGTTCATTTCCTTATTATTTTATATTAAGTAAATTTATGCAAGAATTGATAATGGACCTTCAGGTTCTTTAGAGATAAAAGATCATGCGGGAATTTAGGATGATTTAAGATGGGTGTGTATTGATATACTCCATTAGTGAAAGAGTGGTATGAAATATTTATTTTATTGTTATATAATTGTATATGAAAATTGCACATATCTTATTGAGTATTTTTAAATACTCACTTCTATAAAATTTTGCAAGTTAGTTCGGATTGATTGGAACAGTTATGGGATGATGATATGACTGCAAAGAGGAATCGAAGAGATAAAACATTTAAGTTTATTTTTTTAAAAAAAATATTTGTTAGTTTAATTTGTTCTAAGATAGTTACTGAATTTGTGATTATGTTTTCATTATGGATATTTCAATTATTTTAATTTAAAGATTTTTTTTTATCGTTCCGCGAAAATTAGATTTTTGGTAAACCCTCTAGTGTTTGTGAAATTTTGGGGCATTACAAAAAGTGGGTGCAAAATGTGCACTTAAGTTGAAATGTCATGGTAGACTCTTAGCATTGTCAAACCACATCATTTAAATTGGATTTTCTAAAAAATTAAATAGCTTTTAATTTCAAAATATCACTACACACTTCAAAAAGGTTGGGTGAACATTTTCTTCTATTCCCAAATTGCAAATAAATGGATTAGATTGTTGTAATATAAGTGAGTTTCTCATTCAATTGAACCTTTTAGGAGGCTGGAGGGCAAATGTTTTAATTTTTTTAATTCTACAGTTTGGAGTTTATTAAGCATTCTAAAGTTCTACAAACAACAGAATTAAAATAGATAAAATAAATAAATAATGTCATATAATTTCTTAAACAATATGATATTACATTTAAGACGAAAATTAAGAAATTGAACGTATTTGTACGATTTCGAGCAGTTTTCTTGAACTTTGTTATTGTATTGTAAGTGATAAGTATATTTTGTACATTTATTTGAACCGTTTAATTAAATTGGTTATTATTGATTTTGATTAATTATGGCTTAATTTAGTATATATTTCAGTTGTTGGGAGAAACTCGATGCAAATATTGGAATTACGCAAAATGAGCAAAAAAATGGGCCAAAATGGAAGAAAACTAAAATTTGGGGACTAAATCACAAGCTTTCAAAAGATTATTCTGGCTACATATCAATGCTTGGAGAATGCTAGGAGTCAATTTGATGTAAAAGAAAGGAAAATGACTGAAAAGGATCACAATGTATATTATGAAAAGTTGGGGGATCAAATTGCGAAATTTACCTGTAACTACCTACCTCGCGCATGCGCTCTCTTTTATAAGCCTAAGGACAATTTGGCCTAGGGATGCCATGACCAACCCTGAGAATTTTGAGGCACTAAACGATTATTTATCATGATGCTCTTATACATAATTTTTCAGAAGCATAGTATTAAATATTTAAGTAAATAGCATACTTATACTTAAATGAAGAGTTTGTACGAAAGGAATTATGAAAAGACTTTAAAATAAATAAAAAATTAGGAGATGTACTTTCAATTTGTTTTGTGTAATTTACATATGAATATACTAGGCTAATTTTCCTCGTGTATTGGATGAATATAAACTATTTTGCTCATTCATTTTAATTCAAGACAAATAGTTTAATTAAATATTTGTATTCTTGATTAATCATCTAAGCTTAATTTTATTATTTGATTGCCCATCACCAATTGAATAATTTGTTGGTTGTTGTAGTTATAAAAAGACTCATAATAGATTTAGAACTTTGCAAGGTTATGCTAGAAATAATATGTATGACGTGTATAATCTATGTGATAATCATGCATCTGAATGCGTTCTACTTATAAGAATTCGGATTAAGAATATGATCGGATCGTGCCTATAATAGACTTAATTTATATTGAAAAAGAAAGTTAAATACATTAGAATTACCGATTGTCAATAATGCATAAATAAATTAGATTAAAAAGTTTGGAATTCAATTAGACTACAATAAGCGAATTCATAGTCCAATACACTCATTCCACATAAGTACAACCCAACGCTTTACATATTTCTTAGAATAACTTAAAATAATTACAAACTACAAATCTCTATTGTCACATACTTTAAATATGATAAGACGCTAGTACACTTTGATTGAAATTTACTCATTGTGGGACGATTCTCTAGATTCACTAATCTATTACTTTTCAACGATTACGTACACTTACGAATTTCACTCGATCACCATAGTTGCGATTTGAGAACAACTCGATATCATATGTGCTTAAAGAAAATATTCCCTCAATCTCTTTAAAGCGTGTTGAGTTCTTTTAAAATTAAATGCGATTTACATTTCCTAAAACTACAATTTAAATGACGCCATTTGGTAATGCAAATGTTGTCATGCCATTTCACGTAGTCACTTCGTTTGTCAGGTGAATTATTCGATTAATTTTGATCGATGAAAGTTAATTCATGTATGAATGAGATACAGAATTGTGAGTCTATATATGATTCACTATGAAAATAAGTCCATGTATAGATTTGATACATGAAATAAAGCTCATGTATGATTTTGATACATGTTATAAAGTTCATATAACATTCGCTTAATTAAATTATTGTATACCATGTTAGCACCCCGTTGCCCATGTGGATTTCCCCATTAGCTTCGACTGACAGAAGTTAATTAATGTATCGATGGGATATAAATTTGTGTTTCATGTAAGATTTTGATAAAAAGTTGAATTCATGTATGGTTTTGGTACATGTTATAAAGTTCATGCTCAGATTGTTTATTTAACCATGAAGCCTAAAATATTTGTATTTCAATTTACCTTCCAAATAGTTTTATAGGTGAAGGTGTAGGTCCTTTCTCAGTAGGGCGCCATGAGAGGCTTAATTTTTGGATCCTTATTTAATTCTAAGTGCAATAGACTTCTCTTAGCCTATGTTTGTCTAGCATTAATAAATGGTCAAATTACTTTATATTTATATTTTATTTGAATCCATAAGTACTTACGTTTCTCCATCACTTAATTCTAATTATGTATAATTTAAACAATTTATAAGCACTTTCCAAATAAGCTAGTTTGGGACATTGATAACACACTTATCTAAGCCTATAAATATAAACATTTAGGAGTTATTTTATTTAATTATGGCCTAATCTCTTGTATATTTCATTTGTTAGGCAAAACTCAATGATTAAAAGTGATTTAAAAAAAAAGGAACGAACAAGGGGGCGAAAAAGGACGATTTCCAAAGTTCAAGGACCAAAGTGCAACTTTTCAATAATTGATTCGAACCATAAAACAATAATTAAGGATTATATGAGTTCAATTGGATGCAAATGGGAGATAAATATTTGAAATTGTATGAGAAAATGACTTAAGTGAATAAAGTATGAAAACTGGAAACCAAAACATACATCTTTAAAATTGGCGGATGCACACGTGCCACATAAAGCGACGTGTGCACGAGACTTGCTTTCAAATAAGCCACGTGACACGTGCACGAGACCTATTTTCAACCAACCCATGACTTATTCGAGCCACGGGCATGAGCGCGGCTCACAAACCATTGTAAACACATGGTAAGATCTTAAACATGAAGTGCAGTTTCCCCTATTAATCAAAACTTTGCTCGGAAACCACTTTGAATACGATTTTGACATGAAATCCGACTCTTATAAATACAAAGCATCTTCATACACTTTATAACACCTCTCATAAATTATATTTCATGAATTATTCCAAGGAAATGGAGGTCAATTCATCAAACTTTTGAGAGAATTAAGAGGTAATTACAAGAGTTCCATAAATCGAAAATCTATTCTTTTGATTCATGGGAAAAGAAGAAATGGTGAAATTGGAGATCAATCAAGAAACCAATAAAGAGACTCAAGATTTCAAAATTCATCTTCTTCTTCTCGATTTATCAATAATTCTGATGATGTTCCACAAATTAAACATGATTTCTTGTAATTTTGTAATGTTGGGAAAGGTTAAAATTTATTAAGACGTAGATGAACCTTTATAATGAGATTTTTAATAAAAATTCAATATCTTGATGCCCAATAAGTATGACTTCTTGTATGCTTGTTATTGTGTTTAATGATTTTCAACTACTTGATCACTAATTGGATTGAATTGTGAGTTTTATTGTTATTGAAAAAGACAGTAGGATAGATAGCACCTATAACAATTGTCGTGATGTCCGATAGAGGATGTACATAAAACACAATGCCTTGTATGATTTCAATGGACATTCTAGTGTTTTTAATGTATACTTTCATAGATATAGGAAGGTCACATGAGCTAATATATTTAATATTACTTGAGATAGATTATCGAATGATTTAGGAACACTGATAACAAGAATGCATAAATAGTGTGGTGATGTTGAATTATATTAAAATAGAGTAATAAGGAAGATTCGAATTCTTTGCAATAATCTCACATAGGTTTACATAAAGCTCTCATAATTTGATCATTAGAATATTTAGTTCAATTAATTAAGTAGCATAATTTTTTCATACAAAATTGGCTATTCGATTAGAGTTAGAATTAATTGATCATAGATTAAGTACATAGTACTTGTGGGAACGATATTTTACTTATCAATTTATTACTTTTTCACGATACCATGCACTTGTTGGATTTCGTACGATCAAATTTTTGGTGCAGTTGTCAGGACTATTGTATTTAATTAGTTTTATTTGTTTTTAGCTTTAATCTGAATTTTTATTGCTTTCTTAGCCTAGGTTTGGCCCCCATTTTCTCAAAAAAATCGTTTTTTCAACATTTTCAATTACACATTCTTCTATAAAATAATATTATATGTAAATCGATAACTTTTTCTTATTTTTCAACCATATATTTTTCAAAAAATCATTGTTTCTAAATGCATTTTCTTACAAAAATAGAGCTCAAACAGGGGCTTAATTTTAAAATTTATATTAGGAAAAAATTACATGGTTTTATCTCCTTTTTAGGATCTTGTACGATAGTTTATAGACACGGTGATTTTTCTCCATTTGATTAAAATTGAATAAACATTCAGATTGAGAAAAAAAGAACGGATAGAAGCACGGCAAAAACAACAAATGGAATCAATGAAAATATTTAAAGTTTGTTGGCTATTGTGGTGAATGTAAATGCAACACAGCTGGTTGTGACTGCAGGTAAGGAGAATGAAATGTTAATGGGATAATACATGGTTCCACCAAAGTAGAAAGTTGATCAAGCATAGCTTATCCATCATTCGAGCAAGCTAACTTCCATTTGATGAGGATGTAATAAACATGTTCTAAAATGCATTACAGTTCTTTAGGAGACCCACGACAATCCAAATTCTTATCTTTCGAAATTCTTTGATATATGTGTGACAATTGAATATTTGAGGATTTCTAGTGATATAATTCAAGAAAGATTCATTTGAAGAATGTTTCCTCTTTATCATGTAAGGATGGTTTCAAGGTTCTTCATTACCTTAGCTCAAATAGTTATGGAAGGTTATGTTATATTATCTCCACCAATTTCCCTTCCCATAATTTTTTGTTTATCCTTATGTCCCCTTTTGTACACATTAGGTGCAAATTTTCCCCTCAAATGTGAGTCTTTTAGTATATCCTTCTTTAGTGTCAGTGTGGTCCACATTTTCATCAACAAGAGATGCATCATCGGGTGGTGCATCTGCAAGGGGTGTAGTAGGTGCCTATAGTCATGTAAGTATACCACTAGTTCTTCACCTATAGGAGAAGGTACGTATCAAAATGGGGACGAAGCATCAATGGCTTCGTCAATAGGTGATGCATCAACATTAGCATCATGTTGTATTTCAGCAGGTGTCTCATGTTGTACTGCAGCAGGTGACTCATTTTCAGGTAAAGCAAGTGACTCATTGTGATCTATAACAAGTGACTCTTCATTGTAATCTGCAAGTACATGATCTTCATTTACGTGTAAGTTTCTCACTCTACATGTAGGAACATCAACATAACTCCCTACATCCACTTCTATTTCATCAGTCGCACCATTACTCTCAACCTCATCCACAACATACAAGTCATCACCCTCTAGAAAATCAACATAAACCTCTAATGCATAGCATACATTATGCTCAAACTGTTTGTTGCTCAAACTGTTTGTCAACATCTAGTTTCCCTTTTTCTTCCACCTCCTCCAATACCTCACCAGTGTCAACATCAATCACTGAAATATCATGTCTCACTTTGTCGTCCCATGACAATTCCAACACTTCAACTACATGAACGTAGTCTAGATAGGCTATTTTCCTATGCTCATATACACAATTTCGCATCTTTGTGAGAAATACACCGTCGTAATATAGTTTTTTGATGAAATAACTTGAGTTTTTTTGGACAAAAAAATCATAACAACAAACCGCCATCAACACTAAACCCTAGTTGAATGAAATGAATGCAAAAGCAACACGAATAAATATTGTAAATTTTATGATTCCAACTCAATAACATGAGTAAAATTATGGAAATACGCACTATATGACCACACTTCACAATCCATTGTGAGGTAAACATGTCGACAACCTGAAATTTTGAAAAATTTTAGAACTTATCGTATACAGCTTCGGAAAGATAGCCTTATATGTGGCACGCAAAATCTTTTGAAATGTCATTAGATTGCTGACTATTTTTGTTCAACATTGTAAAATATGAATTTTGGGATTTGTACCATGAAAGCGAATTTAGAGGGGGTGAGATTATAACTAACCAAATGATTTTTAAAAGGGGGAAATAGAATTGGACGAAAATGCCCCTGTTTAAATTGGCCAAAATTTGCTTTTTTTTCTCATTTTTGAGGTCAAATGACTGTTGAATTAACGTTTTCCGTCATTTTGGACTGTATCTGGTAATTTTTCAAAATGTTTGGAACATGTGATGGTATAAACTGAAGGTTGCAAAAAAGAATAGATTTGGGACCATGGTTGCAATTTTCCCTTGAAATAATCAACCAATAAAAAGAAACAAGTCATTTATTTATTATTTTTAGATGATTAAGTTTAATATCATATTAAATCCTAAGTGTCAATTAATATAAATCAAAAGCAATAAAAGTAAAGACCGCTAAATTGGTAACGAATGAAAACGCTTAAAAGACTCTTCACAGCGGTCAAAAACCTTGCGGCAAACCTTGTCAAAACAATCAATTAGAATAGACAATTTACAATTGGTCCAGGCATAACTAAACCTTAGTACACTCTGACCGCTCAACCATAAACACTAAATAATGTGTTTGATTTTGCAACCTGCACTTTCTAGCAACTCAAACTTCTTTTCCCTCCACGTGGATCATCAAGAACGAACTCGTTCTGGAACAACTAAAACTCCAGTTGTCTCTTCTTTAGAACTCTAAAGGCTTAATGGTGAAAGTAATGATTTTTAGTGTTTGATCTTTTGATCTTTTCTATTTTGATCTCGTGGAGGAATCAAGAGATTTATAAATGTGTTTATGATCTTTAAATGATGTTCTCTTATATAAAATAATGACTTAACCCCCTTTTGGGATAGTCTATGCTCTTCTATTTATAATATGAAGTGTTAGATGTTGAATATGATTGTAAAATTTGTTAAAAAGTAAACATGATTCTTCTCAGATAAGCCCACCGCTAGAGCGACTTCTTGTAGGTAGCGAGAAGTCTCACGACCGGTCGAGTGCCCAAGGTGCAGCAAGTGAACGTATTCTGAAAAAGACTCGAGTGCCCAGTGTGCATCCAATAAGCGGTTTCACAACGAATTTTTCCCCTTGTTCCGTCTTTGACTCCTTAAGAACCTACTTCGCCAACCCCCGACTCTTCAATTACAACTCAATAACTAAGATTTTGAACACGGCAATAGCCCATTAGACCTAACAAACTCCCATTTTTGGCATTCCGTGACAAAATTATTTGTTTCAAAATAAAAATCAAAATCAACACAATCTAACATTATTAACTCAAAGACTTAATTTCCAAACTTCAACCTAACAACTTGTTATACCTATTTCCTGAAACACATGAAATCACCAATATCACGTGTAAAAGCAAGAGGAAACTTGTAATAAAGCACACAACTAAGTTATATAAAAAACACAAGCGAAACATGTATAACACCAAAGCATGTAGTAATACTTGCATCCATAACTTAGAATCTAAAATATTACAATTTGAGATACTGAAAACACAAAATATGATATCAATATTATGCAAATCACTTAACATAATATCAATTTGGTAAAATAACACATTATGCTATATAATTCAATTGAGCATAGAATTCATCAATGGAATCGTCATCTTTCATCTTAATTTCTTCAAACCTAGTGGTCAACATCTTATATTTAGAGTTTTTTCACGATCTTAGTTCCTTCATATGTGATTTCTAGATTATCATGCTTAAACTCTTCTGAGACATAAATATGGAATGGCCACTATGATTATTCCAACCACACTCAATTAATTCATCTTTAGTCCACATCAGCAACATATGTAGATAGGACATCCAACCCTTATCTACACTAACCTAAATCCGTTCATCAATTGATTTAAAAAATGCTCTCATTCGAACCTTTAGTAGGCATAATTATTACCATCAAAATAAGAAAGAACAAAAAGTGATTGACTCATAAAGACAAAATTGGATCATGAATTACAATTAAGCTTTGGACTCAACAATACCCAGATGTATATAATGCGGAATAAGAATAACCAACAAATAAAGAGCAACAAGTCACTTATTTTTATTTCTAAATGATTAAGTTTAATATCAAATTAAACCCCAAGTGTCAATCATGCAATATAAATCAAAAGTATTAGAAGTAAAGAACACCAAATTTAGAAACAAATGAAAACCCTTTGAAGAACTTTTCACATGAATCAAAAACCTCCGGACAAACCTTATCAAAATGATTCACTAGAAAAGATAGTTATAATTGGTTCAGATACAACTAAATTTTAGTAGACTTTGATCATTCAATCGGTAAATTATCAAAAACCCTTTTCAATTGTGCAACATGCACTTTCCGCAACTCTGGACTTCTTTTCCCTTTACGTGAATCACAAAGAACAAACTCGTTCTAAAACAACTAGAACTCCGCTACCTCTTCCCAACTTCAGAACTCTAAAGACTTATTGGTGAAATGGTTTTTGGTGTTTGATATTTTGATAGTCCGTGTTTTGATCTTATGGTTGACTAAAGAGACTTATGGAATGTGTTTATGATCTTCAAATGATGTTCTCTTGCATGAAATAATGATTCAACCACTTTTTGGGACGGACTATGCTTGGGTATTTATAATATGAAGTATTTGAGATTGAGAGGGTTGTTAAATATGTTAATAATACGAACAAGATTATGTCCGGATGAACCCACTGCTCGAGCCGCATCCTTGCGGGTAGCGAGCAATCTCGCGTCAACTCGAACTTCCAACACGCTTCCAACGAGCAATTTTGCAATGACTTTTTCTTCTTATTCTATCTCCGTCGTCTTTGACTTCTTCAAAATCTATATTAATAACCTCAAACTCTTTTGACTTTAATTACAACTCAATAACTATGATTTTGAACATGGAAATAGCCAATAACATTGGACCTGACAAGTTTCATTCTAAAAAAATTAAGACAATCTTAATTAAGTCAGTTTTAGTAAGGAGTAATTTCTCAATCATTTTTGACAAAATAAATAAATTAAAAGCTAAGTTGAGGATAACAAAAGATGCTCACCCAAGTTGGTGAAATCACTCGATGCGGACTTTCTACTTTATCACTCCTTCTATTAAAAGAGTCATCCTTAGATTCATTATTCATTTTTGTCACACTCCTTTTCACACTTACCCTCTTTAGAACTGGATTTGCTACAGTAACCGACCTCTTCTACAGTGATTGAGCCTTCTTTGTTGACTATTGGGTTGATATTTTAAATATCTTCTTCTATCTTCTACCGCCATTAAATTATTCTACCGCCTTTCATTTATTCTTCCTTAAATATCTTACATGTTTTAGTGTTGGGTTTTCAAATTATTAATATTTTCAGTTTTCACCGTAAATTTCCTTTGGTAAAGTTGCATTTTTTTTTGAGATAATTTCTCGTGTTTAATATTTGTTCTTTTTTGTAGCAATTGTTTTTTTCCATTGGAATAGCTTTCTGGAAGTTCATCTGAAATGATTTGATGCTGGGTTTTCAATTATTAATCTTTTCACTTCTCACCTTCATGATTTTATTACTTTATTAGATAGTTAATAAGTGAGGATGATAAACATGCATCATTGATGCAATTTTCCTATGTAACAGTATGATGAATTTAAGCGATTTGATATTTCCTGTAAAGAAAATCGAACATGGATGCAAATATTGTTTACAAGTGGAGAATTCTATTTTGATTGTATTAATGGAAATGACATATTGAAGATTACTGGCAAAAAAAAAATTCAAACAGGATCGTGTCTCTGCAATATCCGGACATGAGCTCCGCATTATACAGAGACCATGCTTTGGTTATCTCTGCATAATGCGGAGCTCATGAACAGGTTGCTCCGCATTATGCGGAGACAATGCTTTGGTTGCTCCGCATAATATGGAGCAACTTGTTCATGAGCTCCGCATTATGCGGAGACGAATTATGAGGAGACAATGGAAGCATCGTCTCCGCATAATGCGAAGCTCATGATGAAGGATATGTCTTCACCTTTAAGTTGGGACAATTTTGAAATTGACTTAACTAAGAAATTCATCTCTAGATTCTTGAATTGTGGAGTTCTGTAAGTATGTAAAAGAATGTAAAAATTATAAATACAGAAGAGCTCATTTTTGTGTCAATTAAATTGTTTTTTTTTTTTGTTATTCGTAAATTATGTTCTTAATTTTTCCTTTACCATATCCGGGCAGACTTCCAAATTGTTTTAGATGAGCAAAATGAGAACCGTTCAAATGTTGAGACAACTGTGTGAATATTGCTCATTAACTAATTAATTCAAATTCCAAATGAAAACTGAAAGACTTGCACCAAGATCCTGATTTGCATCAAATGGAACAGAGGGGCTTCTCCTATTTGAATTATCGAGATCGCCTAGTAGCTTCTTTTTCAGTTGCAGTATTTGTTCACTCTCTGGAATTTACTTATAAGTTAGTTCAGTTTTGATATTAAGACATTTACTACAATTGATTAAGTGGATAAAAGTCCAATTTATTCAACAAAATACATACCTAATTTGGACCATATATTAAAAGTAATATAAAAAAACATATATATTAATTATTTGATCATCTGCTGCTCTAATTAAACTCATAAAACTCCAACTCCGCATTATGCGGAAAACACTCCGCATAATGCTGAATTCATGTTCCATATCTCCAAATTCTATGGAGATGTCTCCATAGAATTTGGAGACACAACACTTTGGATCAGTTTGTAGGCAGCCACCATTTAAAAAAAAAAAAGGAAAAAACGGGCTAATGCGGAGATATCGGCACTTGGTGTCCGCACACCACCAGACACTAGCGTCCGATGTGCGCCTGGTGTCTGCACACCAGGCACTGGTGTCTCCGCAATGCAGAGCTGATACTCCGCATTATGCGGAGTAACTTCGTAACTCCACATAATGCGGAGACACTAGGGGCTGGTGTCTCCGCAATGCGGAGTTACTCCATATTATGCGGAGTATGCATAATGCGGAGTAACTCCGCTAAATGCTGAGACACCAGCGCCTAGTGTCTCCGCAATGCGAAGCTGATACTCAACATAATGCGGAGACACCATGCGCCTGGTGTGCGGACACCAGGCACTGGTGTCTCCACAATGTGGAGCTGATACTCCGCATTATGCAGAGTAACTCCGCATAATGCGGAGTAATTCTGCATTTTTTAATTTTTTTTTTGCCGAACATACTACTTATTTACATTTTACACATAACTATAAATATAATTTCACTTAGTAATAATTTAATTCAAAAATATTAGAAAATATTCAATTCCATACATAAATAAAAATTAAAATTCCTTTCGGGGGCACTGCCCCCATCGACCCCCGCAATGTCACCAGTATCCATGTCTATTTTTTCCTTACCCAATGGTGAAAATGCTGACATACATGTACCATTGTGATTTGTATTCATTTTCTTCTTTGTGCTATTTAATTCTCTGAAAAATGTAAAAGAAAAATATAATATCAATTGAATTATTGTCTAATAATGTCACATTTTATTAGAAAAAAACTTTACTTAACATCACACATCTCTGTATTATTTTCAATTCCATTTTCAAAATCAGAATACATTTTTTTAGGATGGCAAAAATCAAACACGTCATTACACCGATCATATCGAACTCTTCAGGTGATTTGGTTCATTATCTCCCCACCCACGTCTTTTTAGTTTTATAGTGTGCAATAATTTTTTGTTAATTAATGAAAAGAACATAAATAATTATTTACAATTTTGAACTTTGAAAAATTTGTATTTGAAACAACGAAAATAGCAAGAACAGGAATGAGGAGTACCACCGCATAATGCAGAGTTGTCTCTAACTTCATATATTTTCACTGGTTTTGAACCGAATTAGTGTGTTAATATTATACTGTTGAACAACAATTTATGGAAATTTTGAATTAATGGGCACAAATAATCTTGAATTAATGGGAATTTTTGCTTAGGGACTCAATTTAATGCATTCAATTAATGATTCAGTTCATGTCTGGAGAAATCTATGAGATCAACATCCGATTGTCCAGTGTGCAAATTTCCATATCAACGCAGAGGTTTTATTTTTTTTACTTCTGAGTTTATCATTTTTTTCTCTTTTACACTTGAGAAACTCAAAGTAGGATTAAAATTCAAGCACCGGTATTAATGACAGTGATTGCCCTTGAATTCCAGTTTTGACCCAAATTCTTTGTAGAGGATAGAAGTTTTCTGGGTCCATGTTATTAGAAATTCTAACCCTTCTCAAGGTTATTTTGGATATTATTGAAAAGTTTGAATTGTTGATGACTATATATGTATTCTTTCTCCCGTTTTTTATTTTAATTGGTTGAATAGGTAAGAATCTATCCAGAAGTAATTTGTTTAGTGTTGATTTGCCAGGCTGAAAAATTTGGGGTCACCCAAGTATAAATATGAATAATGCAGACTTTCTGATATCTTCTTGAATATAATTTTTGTGTACCTTTAGTGAAAGCTCCCGACCGTCAAGTGCAGTTCCCACTTAAAATAAGGAAAAGAAAAAAGAAAAGATTGCCTATGCAGCGATGAATTGGAGTGGGGTGGGGGGAATTGGCTTTTAAATCTGTGTAGTTAGGAAACTTTAGATAACTATAACTATTCTCAGATGGTGACTATGAATCAAATATCTTGTATGCAAAGCCGATTTATTAGCTCTTTCTTGAATCGAATTTCTTGTATGTGAACCTGATTCATTATATTTCTCCATCGACATTGGTAGTAAAGTGCAAATTTTGCAGGCCATTCAAGATTCATTGTAAATATAACCTGTCAAAACTTTTGAACTTTTTACATGATTTAGACATAAGGTTCTGCTTAAAATAATTCTGAAAGCTTTACAATGAATTGCGTTGAAAATGCAAGAATCTTTCTCGTTGCTTAATCTTCTAGTATTCACTTGCACAATGACATGTAAAGATATTTCCCGACGAGGTCAGTTTCTATTCGTTAATGCAAGAGTTGCAAGTTGAACTTTCTCTATATGAGGTATTATCATCATTTTTAATAATTTCTACTGATGGAATTGCGAAGTTTTACCTCAAGATTGTAAATGAAATTTGGGAAGTTCATTATATCACTATAGGTTAAAACTATTGTATTTGATTAGTTGAAATGCCTTGACACAGATGAAGACATGGGTTCACTAGGTACTCAACGATGCTGGCAGAGAACCTTGTAAACTCACCAACTCTTCAGAAACCAATCAACTCATACTCTGCTCAAGAGAAATTGAGTATTCAATGAACCAACGTGTTAGTAAGCATTTCAATTTCAAACTTATCATAGAAGCTTTCTTCCTAACCTCAAAGTAAATCACAAAATTGCCTTCTAAATCTATGGTTTATCTTATGTATCCAGCCCGGGATTGCTCATCAATAGGTAGAAGTGCCTTCACTGAGTTGGGTCCCTTCTTTCCTTGAGGCAACGGTCAAGACCTATAAACGAATTCTAAATCATGGAATAAAGGTGCATATCCAACCATTTCACCTTGCCTCAATATGTCAAATCATGTTATGGAATAATTTCTTACTGTTCTTTTCATCACTAATATCTATATACTTACTAATTTACACCCTTCATTTACGTAGCAACAAATCTTCTTTTTCTTGATCTCTTGTTGGTGTAAGTTGGTTATATTCAAATACATGCTTAGACTACACTTGTGATAATGTGTCCACGGATGAGGAAGTAGCAACAACAATGAGTTCGGATTCCTTATATTTCACATTTTGCGTAGTTTATTATAATTGTTGGAAGGTCCTTGGATAATTCCAAATGGCGTTAACGTAGAATTTGTAGTGCTTCTATTTAACATAAAATGCATTAATTTAGAATTTGTAATGTTTATTTTGGAATTTGCTTATTTTTACCTGAATTCTCTTCATCCAAGACGTACCTTTTGGAATTCGAACAAGCTACATTAAATAGGTAAAATCAGGCTTGAGTGGAAACCCATTGTTTAATAAAACTATGTTTTACAGATTCAAGTCTAGAAACAATGGGAGCAATATTATTCATTAGCTTGCTTTTGTAATGTTACAAGTACTATTCTACATGCTTACACAACCGCGCTGTTTTTTTACAACAAATCTCTATGGACGAATAGTTTATTACATACTCAATCATTTCTCCTTTCAAAAGCCTTCTATTGCATAAGATAAAAAACACTTTTTCATAATCTTAACAACTTCATATTCGTTACATAATTTGCAGTCTTTCACTATATTAACGAATTTCTTTTTATTGGATATTTTATTAACTTTTTCCTTATTAAATTATTCAAAAAATGCAGATTTAGGTGATATTCGGAAAAAAATTGCAGAGATATTCTTCCGTAAAGTGAAGTTCTGGAAAGAAGTTGGCAAAGAGGGAGCACCACATGTCTTTGTAGGTTTTTTATGCTATTGAAACTACAAGACACTAATATACATTTTCTTTGGTAATATTTTAAGTATAACTTTTATAAAGAAAATATATTTCTCTCATGAGCAACTTCAATCCTTTTTGGCCAAGTCATTTGTATAGAAAGATGTACATCTGTGTGAATATATCCATGAATTTCCTTTTAAAGCAAGTGAATTTTTTGTTTGTGCTCATTTTCTTTAGCACTTCAAAACTGGAAACATCAAATTTGACTTTCTTGCTGTGGGGGTCTATTTAATCAACCAGATCTTTTGCTTCTAATTATTAGTTATTTTCCACATCTTTCATATTTTCCATATTCTATTACTACTTTTGTTGAAAAAGAATAAGTTCAACTTGAAAGTAATTGCTATAAGTTTCCTAATCTTAAAAAAATTTATTTGCATTCAAATGCGTAACTTAAAAGGTCTGTTGCTATATGTTAAATTCTTAAATTATATTGTGAATTCCTATCAATTTTTAACATTACACACGCTAACATTACTTTCGAAATAACACAGCCCGCATTGCACGGGCATAAAACTAGTAATTTGAAAATATGCCTAATTTTGTTATTTTTCGTAAAATTTGAAAAATCTACATTTTTAATGAATGCTTAGTATCATCAATTGATTTAAGGCTTGATTCTGTATTGCTGTGATCTTAAGAAAATTATCTTTTGATATGCTAAGCTATGGGAATAATAATTAAGTCTTTTCAAAATCATTTTAACGTTTCTGGAAATAAAAAAAAAAAAAAGAATTTATTGTTGTGAATGTATACAATTACTAAAATAGACATTGATTATAGTTATGCACTTTTATATCATTATTAACATCCTTGGTAGTATTGTAAACTTTTTAGCAATATTTCATTATCAAATATTTTTCTAAGATACTGTATTTACTATAATTATTTTAAAATGAAAAAAATTAATATATGATTAAGTCTCAAGATTTATTAAAAAAAAAAAAGCATAGTGAATATAGTAAAAAAAAAATTCTATTTAAGTAGTAAGGGTAAAAACCAATATTTTGGTTATAGATAATTGGAGAAATTAAAAGAAGAATAAGAGAAGCTAAAAAAAATAAAAAAAATACTTGAGACAACTTATGATTATCAAATAATTGATATTTGAAAAAAATAAGCAATTCTTTAACAATCCTTAACAAAAAAAATTAATAAATAGTAGTGAAAAAAATAAATATTATAATCACAAAAAGATAACATAAATATATAAAGATGATGATTTTCCTAAAACATTTTTTTCATATAATATTGGGAATAACTTTAACAAAAAAAGGGACTCAGAATCCCAAAAAAATAAAAATAAAAATAAAAATTTAAAGAGGTAATAATGAGAGTTCATCAAAAGTTTGCACATTTGGCTCCAATATTTAGAGTCTGTTTGGTACGGCTTAAAATTCAATTAAAATTGAAAATATGATCGTTATTGGGTCTCACCCGTCTAATAAAAGTCAACAATAACGGCTATATTTTCAATTTTAATCTCTATCAAACACCCTCTTACAATCACACAATATTTACAATTAATAATATGATACAAACACATTTCCCCAAAAAATGGTGCCAAACATGGGCTAAACTTATCCCTTTTTTAACAAACATTATTTGAGAAAAATAATGTTTTCAATAGTAATATTTAGGATTATATGAATTTAATTTTTTTAAAATAAATTGACTTTACGTGTATAATATTTTATTGCGTGAATGTGATTGAAAATAAATATGTAAAAAAAATGAATTTTCAAATAATGATGATCAAATACTTATTTCATTTGAGACACGGAAAGTACAACAAAAAAACTCAACCACTACGCCTAGTTCGCTCCATTTCAATTAGATTTTGGGAAAATGTATATTAGAATAATATTTTAAAAAAAAAAAATGTGGTTAAAAAAAGAAAAAATTTAAATTTACGTATAATATTATTTTATTGGAGAATGTAATTAATAAAATGAGAGAAAATAAATTATAATTTTCATCACTCTTCGACATGGCAACATTTACATTCTTGATTTTGAACTCATATATCACATCACTACACAAATTTTCTCTACTTAGGGGATATCAACCAAATTTTCATACAAGATGTACATATAGCATTATTCACTATTACGTAAAATGAAAAATTACTGAAAAAATAAACAAAGGTTATGATAATTTCTTCTTATTTTCTACTAAGGGTCAGTTTGATAGAAAGATGGAAAATGGGTGGAAAGAAAATGTTTTACAGGGAAAAGATTTTCTTAAAAATTATTTTGCTGAGAAATGTAATTAATTGTGTTTGATTGGTATAATTTTCCATAGAAAATATTGAAAGTTTGGTGTCCGTTTGATTTCATTTTTTATGAAAATTGTCCATTAAAGTGATAATGTTTTCTACCATTGGATCTAGAATTTGTTCCAATTACCAAAAAAATAAAAATAAAAAATAAAAAAAAATTGAAAAAAAAGCATACCGAATATCATTCGTTTGACTTTGTTTTACATGAAAATTGTCAATAAAAGTGAATTTTGTTTTTACCATTGTGTCTAAAAAATTTTCCAATTGCAAAAACAAAAAAAAAAAAAAAAAAATTGAAAATTTGGAAAATATTTTCTCACCAAAACATCAAGAATTTATTTTCCTCAAAAAGTTGGAAAATTTAGAAAGTTAGAAAATATTTTTCCGGGAAAATTTCGTCAATCAAACACTACAAAAATTGAAAAAGAAAAATGATTTTCCAACTTTTCTAAAAAATTTTGTCAATCAGACGGGGTCTAAATTCCCAATTTTCTCAAAGTTGAATACATTTGAAAAGTTGAACTACGGGAAATGTAAGTTGTGACGTGACATCTGCCATCGCTTGCAAAGGGATTTGTTTAAGAATAGATGTAGCACTGCTCCTGCATAATCGTACAAAATTTCAACGGTAAACAGTGAAAATGTCAGTGATAAAACTGGTTTAGAGTGGGTCATCTACTGTTTATGATAAACCCATGTTTCAGAAAAACCACATGGCACATGCACACAGAAAGATACACAGAGCCATTATGTATTGCCATTTGCCAAGAGAGAGACTGTGCTTGTTCCTGCAGTGTGTTCATGCTTTAATGAGAGACAAGAATGACATAAAATGCTGGATGATATGTCTCGTGTGGGCTTTTGTATTTGTATTATAGCTGGCGGCGAACACCTCATTGTTTTGTGTACTCAGAGTCTAAGTTTCTTTCATGCAGAATTACAAAATCCTAAACCCACAAAGAAAGATGTTTTGTTTTAAACTTCTTGAATCCACAAGTGCATAATAGAGTTTCTTGAAAACGTTGCTCTCCAACTTCTCATGTTTGGATCCTAATTCTCGGAAATGAAGTTTTGGGTCCACAACCTTTCTAAATAGGGAATTTGAATTCCTATGTCACAGGAATTGTCTATGTAAACATTAGCCCCTGTTTGAAATCCATTTTGAGCAGAATAGAAATTTTGGAATGGTAATTGATGTGAGAATGTGTGGTGGAAAAGTGATGAATTTTTTTTTGATTTGTGTGTAATATTATTTTATTTGGAGAATGAGTGATTGAAATGAAGAATAAAAATGATAATAAGAATGAGAATGATAAAGAAAAATTAATGGATGTCCAACGAGGGAAATAATTTGACGATTTTGACATGATATAATCTCTATGTAGCTTCATGTCTTAGATATCCCATCCAATTAAATAAAAAATACATATAAGATAAAGGATCGAACAATGATCAGCATAGATAGAACCTTTTGAAATGTGGTTTATAAATAGATTGTGAAGAAAAGAGGATTACAATTTTCCGTCAATCAAATGTAAGGACTTTTTGTAGATAAAATAGTTTATGGTAAGTACTCTGTGGTTGAAGTTTTCTTTCTCGATAGTACGGATCGATGCCAAAAAAAATAAAAATACTGCTGCTTAGTTATTTCTAAATCAAGTGAAAGTAACGTGTGATTTTAAGGATTCAACACACTTAGATTCACTGATTTAATTTACTTGAAAATTCAAAACCTCATTTTTAAAGTTCAATGACTCAAAACTGCAACCCAGATTTTCGATTTCATTAATCATTAATTAGGTTTAACTTGGGACAAAATTTCAATCAACATTTAAACTGTGAGAGAGAGAGAGAGAGAGAGAGAGAGAGATGTGGGTGGCGTGAGTTTTGGGACAGTGAAACGGGGCCTACTCCTGTTAATACGCCCGGGAGTATCGCGCTACAAAAGTGGAGGGGCCACGCTATTGAAGGCAGGAAAACCTTTTCTCCAGAGATTGGACGTTTCCAGCAAAGACCAACGCTCAGACTTTCAGACCTCAGGTGGCCACGTTCATTTGTCAGTTGTCACTCAATATATGATTCTCTCTTTATTGCCTATTTCCCATGCAGACTGATCAGTTTAGTTAAAAACTAATAAGATTAGTTTTATGATTTAGGCCCAAATCAAAGTGAATAGATATCGTAAGCTTCAATTATAGTCTGTAGAACACAATTAATGGATTTTTTTTTATTTTTTTTTTGGGTATAATTCATTTCCTTTGCATCAGTAAATGATATCCTATTTATGTACATGATTTACAGTAATGCACAGAAAACGTACTGCAACTCATTAATTTCTTGAAGCACTGTTTTGACAGAAAGATGATGAAATAAATTAACATATTTTCAATGCCTCTAATGATTCTTGATGTTCAATTACAACATTATAATATATCTTTGCCAGTCTCACGTACAGGAAAACCAAGTAATACGACAACTTCTGCTATAAAGTTGACATTTTTTATATAGAAAAATAGAATTATATAACTGGAAAAAATGAACCTTTTTGTTTTCTGATTGATGCCCGAACCAACATTTTGCAAAGATAAAGGGGGAAGAAACATTCTTCAAGAAACTCAATGATTTAATGCAAATTATGAAGAAAACTTTGGGCAATGTTTGGGTCATGAAATGAGGGGAGAGAAGAAGGTATACTTCCACTATAACTTAGGTAAAAGTATGATTTGTCTGAACACCGATTACAATATTTTAACGAGCTGGGATTAAAAGGTTATTTCGAATATGAAGTCATTTGTAGTATATGATCATTGTGATGTCTAAACATTTTAATGTAAAAAGTCAAAAGGGCATACCCCTTGATTTATAGGCAGTCTCTTTTTTCTACCTGTCAAAAGTAAAGTGGTGTGAAACATGAACTTTTTCTTGTGAACACCAAACTCATCTTTACCTACAAGAAAGTAAAAAATATTGGGCTCTGAAGCTTGTTCGAATTAATAATGCCATATGAAACTAGGGTTAAAAATTAAAATTGTTAAGATACATTTTTTTTTTCTTTTTCTCTTGGGATTGATAAAAATGGATTCAGGGTTTTACTTATCCAATGAAAAACTGTATAAAAAATGCATTTTTCTATGGAACACCAAAGTTGGTCGCCTTGAACTGTAAATATGAGGACAACTTTTCTGTGGAAGTGTCTGCATTGAATCAATTATAACAAATCTGAAGCACTTAATTAAAATATAAACCTAGCAATATGTCAAAGGAAGAATTATTAACCTAGTTGGTACTGCCATGAATTGATATATTAATTATCCATCAATAATAATTGAGCAATCAATCAAGAACAGTATCAAGAATCAAAGAAAAAATTGTTAAACTATGTCGTCTACTACTACTACTACTACGTGGATTAGCTTCCTTCACATAATTAGTTTCTTTTAATCTATCATCTAATTGGTCTAAAATCCTCCATACAGCTGCTTAGCATTATTAAGAAAAAGTTAATCCAACTGTCCTTCTCTTTTAGGTTGTAATAATCTCCTTTAATCTTTTTTTTTTTTTTTTTTCAATTACCTTTGATTAAGACAAGAATAATCATTTCATCCATTTAATAATCTCATAGTCATATCTGGAAGAAATTAGCTGTTGATAATGGTTCGAGTGTATTGGTATTTTTTAATTAGTTCTATAATTAGTGTGATTATCAAAGATTAAAAATTGCACGACGTACTATAAATACAATTTTTTATCAAACGTGACAAAAACAACTTAACTAGCCTTTAAAATATGTTGTACGAGTAACTTTTTTCCAAACTTTTTCACAATTGTATAATAATGGATATAGAGGTGACATTGATGGGTTTTTAAATTTATTATAGCTTGATTTATTTTATTTTATACACTTCAATTTTTAAATTAATTAACATAAATTATACCTTTTGCAAGATTAGGGTTTTCTTTTGAGGTTTCCTATTTAAACTATCATTACATATTTTGTCGTTTCTAGGTTGTTTATAATTTTTTTTTTTTTCAATTGTTTTGATCTAATCTTGATATTCAATTTTGAATTAACGAGTTTGTTGATTAATATCAAATATTTGGTATTTTTTGCAAAAACCAACAAATATTATATTTTTAAATTCATGGATATTTTAAGTACGCACATATTGGATTGCTTTTTCATTCACGTAATCTCTCATGGATGACAACTATTTATCGTTAAGGAAATTAAGCATAGGTATAAATGATAAGCGCTCCATATTTTTTACAAAGTGCATTACAAATTAAAACTTTAAATTATGAGCTTACAAGTGTGTCTACTTACTTTTTGAAAAATCAACTTCTAAGCTATTTAGTAGACATGCATGGAAGCCTATTTACGTTTGGAAAGCGAATCATCATAATAAAAGCCCCACAAAGAAGGAAAAAAAAAAAACGAAAAGCAACTATGGTTTGAATGTTTAGGATTATTTTTAAGAACTTGAGAAATGGGATTTAGTGTCAAATAAAATGAAACAAAAACAAGTAAATAACCAATTCATGCCTGATCAATACTTATCTTTCATTCATTTCTTATACTCTTATGAATTAACGTATTTTTACAATTGTTGTTCACAATTGTAGTTGACAATATTGATGTTGTCAAAATCTGGATCATTGATTTAAAAAATAATTTTTAAAACGAATGAATGTGATGTTGTCAAGTGTGAATTTGTCAACTAAGATGGCAGAACGATCCAATTTAAGTATAAGTTCTTAAGACCGGAGGATCAAGATGACCATATTGGTGTATCCTAACGATCCTCCTCTTTTATCATTATAGAGTTTTCCGACTTTTTTTTTTTTTTTTTTTTTTTTAATTTAGTAGTTGGACTGTTGGGCACTTGAATCGAGTTTCATTTTGAACTAAAGTTCAAGACCAAACTAAGAAAAGGAAACAAAACGAAGATGGAAAAAAATCAGAATCCCTAATTTGAAGTATGTTGTCTTCCATTCTTTGTTGCCTCCTATGAAAATCCGCCCGGTGGAATTCTTTCTTTCGCGATGTTTTTGAGCTCTTTTGTCATTTCTTGATCACTTTAAGATAGTTTATTTGCATTTCGGTTTTTAATCTATATGTATCCTATTTTTTCCTCTTTTGATTTTATATTCTAATTAGCTTATTAAAAATCAGTAATAGAAGTGTACTTGCTTCTCTGAGCTCAAAATGTTGTGATTGTTCAGCTGGGTTTTGTATAATTTGTGCAGATAACCATAGTGATAATATGTGTTTGAAGTAATTTGCAGCATACTTTAACATGAATTTCGAGTCAAAATGTTTACTTGAAATGATGAATTCCAATAACTTTTGAATGGTTGAATCACATTGCTTTTCAAAACTCTAAATCTACAATTATTTTTTCATTCCAAACGTCTCAATCTTGATCACAATGGAAGGGGACTATTAGCCACAACCTAAGTGTTAATTTTTGTGAGTTTTCATGCCAAATAGTGGTTCCAGGTGCCTTTCAATTTTAATGACATTTTTCATACAAATTTTTAAATTTTATTGTCATTTTTTCCCTCTCTACTTGAGTGCAAGACAAAGTTATGGGAGTTGTGTAAAAAATTGGAAGTTAGTGGGAGTTGAGAGAAGTTATGAGTTTGAATTCTATTCAAACCACTCCCTTCAATTCACTTTAATAACTTGTGAGTCGGGTTACTCCACTCTAGTGATCAATAACCCATATTTTCTAACATTTTGTGATGAGCTTAATCCAAACCACGAGGGACAACGAATGTCACACACGTTAGATCTTTCTCAAGATCTATCTCACAAAAAATCATATGACAAATAGATCATGCGACTAGCGAGTGTATTAAAGCTCACGGTACTATAAACATGTTAGATCTTATCATTATTGTGTCTGATACCCTAAATGATTAAACATAATTGTCCGATTGATGAATACAAAAATGTTGGTTAAAATAATCTTCATTTTCTACTTGTATCTTTCAACTTTAAATAAACTTCTTTCCTAAACATGTCTCATAAAATCGAATCAATCATAATTATTGGTAACATGCTAAAGTAGTAATACCGAAATAAAATCTCAAGAAACAGTCAAAAATGGTATATGTGATGTTATATAAATCTTAAAGTCTCACACAATGAGTAAGTATGGATCCATTCACTCATTTACCCAATATTGGTCGTAAAAACACACGTGGTATGAAGCACGTGCTACAATATTTTCTCCCATTTTTAGGAAGTATGTCATATCCTTTATAAACAAATAACATCGTACAGATCATAATTCAGGTATTTCCCGATATCTAACTTGTGTTCTTCTTAGGGTCTGTTTACGCAGATATATTGCAAAGACAATTTCTTTGCTAATGTCTCTCATAAAAATACTATTGAATGTTTGGTTTCATCATGATATTTGAGACCCTCAACACATGAGATAATTGCATAACTATCATGGATCTCATATTCACAACTAGTATCATTAGATACACGATACATCCATACCAAACAATTTCTTCAATTGTCAAGATATATACAACAAGATATGCTTCTTGCTACTCTACATAGAAAGATTGCATAAGTCTAATAATTATTTGTGCTCGACTAACTCTCATCTTTAGTTGATATTTTCATATCTATTCCAATCACAAGTTATTCTTTCGACGACAAATAGAATAACTAACAACAACATTTTTCAGGTATCACAATATTTTTCTAAGGACAACATCAATGCCTACTGACTAGATCCATGACATGAAAAATATTAGGACAAATATACATTATAGCATGCTTCTAAATCCTAATCATATTAGATATGGTTCTCTGGATATTTCTTTGTGCATTTATAAAGTCCTTGGACATATATGAAGACTCATATGCTCACTTTTCGACATAAAAGCATCAACAAGATAGCAATTCCACAGTTAAAAATACATTAGAATCTTTATGGTATACGCTCTTTTGACAGAGAAACAAAACTAGAATAGTTTTTTAACACAAAATATACAATTTGTAAACCCATGTCTTTTGTCTCTAAAATTAAGGACAACAATTTCAAAATGGTCTCAATACACTCCTCTCATGCTTAGCCAATATAGTGTCATCAACATCAAAAATTAGAAATTACAACCTACCTTCAGACTTTTACACAAATATAGTAAACTTCATCCACATGATGAAATTTTGTACGAAATTTAAACCCTGTTAAAACTAAAGTACCAGTGTCAAGATAACTGTATTAAGTTACACGTGTAACTAAAAAGTTACCATAATACTATAGAAGCCTTCAATATGAAATGTACAAATCGATTCATGTAGATCTCTTCAATCAATTCTCAATCGTGAATGAAAATACAATTTATAAGTCTATTTGGTGCAATCTAAGTTTAAACACACTCTCATGGTTAGCGTCAACGTATAGAAGTGAATCTCACCGCTAAGAATTTTTTTTTTCCATATATACTTCCATCACTTTCCTCATATTTCTCCACTTGTTTTTTGAACCAATAATCATTGAAATTAAATGAGAGTACTTCAAATAATAGCTCCCACTAGCCAAATATAATTTAATAAATATTCTTGATTTTTTTTTTAAAAAAAATCAGAATTTACTCAAGTTAAAAAAATATTTTTAATACTTTTTACAAGTTTATTTCAATCATTAAATACATAAAAAATATATATATGTTTTTAACTATCCAAAAATTAATTTATTTATATTGAAAAATCAAGAATAATTCAAAGACCAATCTACAATTTTAAAATTAAAATTGAGTTCCTCACCGCCCTCACCTGTGGGACTAATTTGCAATGATTTTCTTAAATTAATAAAAAAAAAAAAAGGGGGCGCGTTAGTGCCACCATGCTATTCTCGATTTTTTTTTTCAATTGGTCATCCCAACTAATTTCAACGTTGTGAATTCATTTGTTTAGTCATATTTTACAAAATCAATGTTTAAGGCCACGTTTGAGACATTTACAGATCTGCCCAAGAGTGAAAAAGGCAAAAAAAAAAAAAAAAAAGAAATCATGCAAAATTTTCAGATTTTCGACTAAATTTTAAGAAATCGTAACTTTTTCATTTTGGGGCCACAATTAATGAGCATATTTAAGCATGTATTACAACAAGTAATTCAATCTTATGACGCTAATACAAATGAAGTAATTTGCAACATACTTTAACATGAGTTTCGGGTCAAGATACTTATTTGAAATAATATATTCCAAGATCTTTTGAATGATTGAATCACCTTATTTCTCAAAACCCCAAATCTACTATTTTCTTGCATTCCAAACGTCTCAAGATCACAATGGAATGTGACTATTAGCCACAACTTAAGTGCCAAATTTTGTGAGTTTTCATGTTAAAATGGTGGCTCTAGGTACCTTTCAATTTATGTGATATAGGGATTACATGACTTTGATAGGTGCGGAGAATAAGGAAACACTTTCTATCATATTAAGAAAAAACTTCCGAGAAAGCATTCTGATGAGAGGTTCGGTTTCAAACACCGGTTCGAATAGGAGGAGTACGCCATGCTAATGTGCCTTAGATGATCCACATCTCAGGGTGAGGCACCGATGAACACATTGAATTATCCACGTGGTTGAGAGTTCACACAGCCTAAGCACAACGACTCCCTTCAATTCACTTTAATAACTTGTGGCTTGTATCACCCCACATGGTTGACCCATGACCCATATTTTCGAATAGTGTTTATAACTAAGTTTGTTATATAAAATCCATTCCAGTTAAAATATTTGTCTTAAAAGTAGAGTTTACTTTAATTTCGAGTTATAGATCAATACCGGATGAATTTTTCATATCGTTCTGGATTTATTTGATTTTCTTTGCATTTCAAAAATCAATAAGGAACATTTATAAAATAGTTGCAACCTCGATCTTACGATTTGATTTTAGTAAATCAAATATTTTTTCAAGAAACATAAACTACTTTATTAAGAAATATCACCTAGAGCTGTCGGTTTAGTTAATTATAGTAGTTAATTTGTTATTAAAAATATTTGACTTTTAACTCTATTTTAATATTTAATAGAATCTTATGATTCTCGATTTAAAAGACCTCTTAACCGATCAAAATCAAAATTAAAATTGACAAACTAAAACATATATTAATTTTTTTAATTTCATGGATTCAAATCTTCTCTACTTAAAGTGAGCAAAGAGTGGAAAAATATGGAATGATGGTGTTGACCTCAAATTTTTAGTAGCCAACTTTTGTAGAAACTCCGACGTTATTCTGGATAGAAAGTCCTTTTTGATTGGAGAATATTTGAATTTCTTTAGAACATATTTTATGATCTTGTTGACGATTTTGGCTTGGCCATTAGCCTACGGGTGGTATAAACTTGAAAACGGGCAAACGGCTATCAAATTTCCTAGTCGTTTTAGAGCTTTCTAAGTCACTCATATTAGATTTTATTAAAATTTTAAATCTCAAAAAATTGAAAACCTAAATATTTTCTTGTCAAGATCCTCTAGTAAAATCACCAAGAAAATTATAAACTGCGCAGAACATACATTGATTCGTTGAGAATAATTCTTTAATACTGGATCTTAAGTTTTGAGGATCAACTACAATTTCTTCATATTTTGTTTTTTAGCCCCTGTTTGGTATATATTAAAATCTTCATTTTCATTATTCTATTCATTTTCAATCACACATTTTTCAATAAAATAATATTTTCCATCACATCAATAATTTTTCATTCTTTTTCAACCACACATTTTTCATCAATTTACTATTTCAAAATACATTTTTCTAAAATAAGGTGGCTCAAACACACCCTTAATCTTTAATTTTGAATATTGACTTTTAATTCTTGAATTCTTGTTCTTGACTTTGGCTTATTGCTCCATAATCTTAATTGTCTCAATTTATTCTTCTTGATTGTTGATTTACTGTTCTCGATTATGGGTTATGAATCTTCCTCTTCAATATGTTTTCTCATGTATTCTTGTGTTGATGGGATGACACAAAAAATGAGAATTACATATGAATTGGAGACCATAACTCTATTTATTGTTTACATATGTATTTCGGCGCATCATTAAAAATACAACCTAATAGATTCAGTCTCTATACAGATTTAGGTTCATACTTTATTTAGATACCCAAATTTCACAACTTTAATTTCTCATTAGATCACTTTAAATGTGTTTAACCTTAAGATAACATTTATATACAATTAATTACATATGTATGCCCACATGGCAAATCGAAACACAATAATCTTCCACTGGGTCACATATGTTACCTTATAAATGTGCATAACATTATAATGTCAAAATTTTTGCTATCATAATCAAAAGCATCTTCGAAAATTTTCGTCCATTAATTATGCTAATATAGGATCAAGATGATCTTTGTTACAAATATCATAACTAAACTCATCAATGAACACGTATATGAACACAATCAAATGTCATGTATCAAGTATGAATATATAGCATGAAAGTTACATGTAATGTGATCCAAACATGTTTATTTCCAACTAGTCCTCGCTTATTTTGTAATGGGATCAAACCAAAAGTTTAATTAGAGTAGAATTGGATATTTCATTTCTAAAGTAAACTAAATATCTATGGATAAAATTATATGTCTAAAACAAACAACATCCAAATACAAATTATTACTAAATTGCCATATTATCAAAATATGCAACACCCATATGAACAGTATGTTCATGAAAGACCTTGGTAGTAGCTCTTTAGTAAGCGGATATGTAATCATGGAGTTTGTCTTAATATGCTCTATAAAAATTTGACAACTCTGAATTCTCTCCTTAACAATTTGGAACTTAATGTTTAAAAACTTTAACACCATGTAGCTCTTGATGGAATACAAAACCACTATTGTTACATAATAACTTAAGTGGTCTTTCAATTCCAAACAAAATGTACAACCAGTAACAAAATTTCATAGTCACATTCCATGAACAGAATTAGAATCTGAATATTCAATGATCTCCAATCTAAATATTATTGTTTACATATGTATTTCGGCGCATCATTAAAAATACAACCTAATAGATTCAGTCTCTATACAGATTTAGGTTCATACTTTATTTAGATACCCAAATTTCACAACTTTAATTTCTCATTAGATCACTTTAAATGTGTTTAACCTTAAGATAACATTTATATACAATTAATTACATATGTATGCCCACATGGCAAATCGAAACACAATAATCTTCCACTGGGTCACATATGTTACCTTATAAATGTGCATAACATTATAATGTCAAAATTTTTGCTATCATAATCAAAAGCAACTTCGAAAATTTTCGTCCATTAATTATGCTAATATAGGATCAAGATGATCTTTGTTACAAATATCATAACTAAACTCGTCAATGAACACGTATATCAACACAATCAAATGTCATGTATCAAGTATGAATATATAGCATGAAAGTTATATGTAATGTGATCAAAACATGTTTATTTCCAACTGGTCCTAGCTTATTTTGTAATGGGATCAAACCAAAAGTTTAATCAGAGTAGAACTGGATATTTCATTTCTAAAGTAAACTAAATATCTATGGATAAAATTATATGTCTAAAACAAACAACATCCAAATACAAATTATCACTAAATTGCCATATTATCAAAATATGCAACACCCATATGAACAATATGTTTATGAAAGACCTTGGTAATAGCTCTTTAGTAAGCGGATATGTAATCATGGAGTTTGTCTTAATATGCTCTATAAAAATTTGACAACTCTGAATTCTCTCCTTAACAATTTGGAACTTAATGTCTAAAAACTTTAACACCATGTAGCTCTTGATGGAATACAAAATCACTATTGTTACATAATAATTTAAGTGGTCTTTCAATTCCAAACAAAATGTACAACCAGTAACAAAATCTCACAGTCACATTCCATGAACAGAATTAGAATCTGAATATTCAGTGATCTCCAATTGATCTGATTTCCTATATGTGATCATATAATTTTATTTCTCTATAGATATCGAATAACTCGCTGACTGGTTTCCAAATATCCACCCCAGAGTTACTTAAGTATCTGCTCAACATTTCAACAACGAATACTATATCCGAATTTTTGCAAATCGCACAACGAATCTTCTGTATTTCATTTTCTTTAGACATTGATTGAAACTAAACTTGTCTTTCTTAACAATAAGGGTATCACCTATTTACATTCATGCATCTGAAATCTCTTAAGAGCCTTATCAATATAGATCTTTTGTGATAATCTAAGAATACGCCGAGAACGATTCCGGTATATCTGTATCCTTAACACAAAAGATGTGTCACCAAAATTCTTCATTTCAGAATTTCAAGATAGAAATATCTTGCTCGTGCAATAAACCACTATTAATGTAGGCAAATAGTATGTCATCGATATATAATATCAAAAAAATATCCTTACTTGAACTTGTGATATACACAACCATCAACTGCATTCATCTCAAAATCAAACGAAATAACTATTTTATGAAATTTGTGATACCATTGGCGAGAAACACGCTTAAGCTCATAGATGAATTTCTTTAATTTGTAAACCATTTGACGAACTTAAGATCAAAATGTGTCATAAATGTCATAATAGTCCAAAAAGAGTTTTTTCATAGAAATCGGAGAGAGTCTTTTTAAAGTCAATACCTTCCATTTGAGTAAAGCCATTTACAAAGAAAGGTCGTGTATCTCTCCATATCATCATTCGAATCTCTCTTAATTTTAAATACTCATTTACAATCAATGAGTTTTGCACCTTCAAGCAATCATATAAGTTCTCAAACGTCAGTCTTTCATGGACCTTATCTATTTATTCATAGCATCAATCTACTCTTCAGTATTATTCCTTTGCATAGGTTGATGAAAGTTGATTGATCAGATCTTATTCCATAAATCCCATGTCATCCTCATGTTTTTGGAAAAATACTATAAAGTTATCAAAATTGCATTTATCCTTTCCCTAGTAGATTTCCTTAATGACATTTGTTCTTGACATTGTTGAATTTGTTTTTTGGAACAATTTCTTAATTGTGTACATGGGGTTTCGTAATACTATCTTGATCCGAAACTACTTTTGAATAAGATCTGGAGTAAGAATGTGTCTATAGTCCTAATCATTGTCAATTGCAACAGAAATGATATATACATATTCTTTCTCAAAGTCAAAATTCTTAACGTAAGACCTTATTTTCTCTTGCAAACTCCACATCCTCAAAGAACTAGGTATTTTCCATTTCGAAAAATTGACCCAATAGTAGGATCTTTAAAAATTTGTAACCTTTTAATAGTTGATTTACTTGTAACTTCATTGAGAATTTAAGTTGTAGTTTTTAGTGCTTCTTTCTAGAGAGATTATTGTAAGGTGAAATGACTAATTATATTCATTACTATGATTTTAAGTGTTCTATTTCATCTCTCAGTAACACTCATCATGCTAAGGGAACTTGACATGATGTATTGTATGACGATTCCACATTCCTCTAGTTCGCAAAAAGCCCTAGACATTGTTCTCCTAATTCGTTATATATGTCATAGTATTCACCATAACGGTCAAATCTGATGTATTTTATTCTTTGTTGAGATGATTTTCAACCACATCTTTTTAAGCCTTGAGCATGTCCAATAGTTGGGATTTCTCATGAATGAGATACATGTAACCATAACGAGAAAAATTATATATGAACGTAATAATTGACCATTCCATGAAGCTGAAAGGAATGACCCACAGATATCTCTATGAATTAGTTCTAAGACGTCCCAAATTCTATTGACACCAATCTCTTTATGTTTCTTTGTTTCCTCTTAATGTAATTAACATAAACACTTAAATCTGAAAAATTAAGGAGATCAAAAATTCCCTTTGACACAAAATTTTTCATTCTCTTTTGAGATATGTGACCTAAACGTTTATGCCATAATGAAAATTAATTTGCTTTTCATATGTTCTAAATTCGCATGCAACTTTTCTTTATAAGAAGCAATGGATTAAGAAAATATAGATTATTATAACCAGATAAAGAATTGATACTCACAGTATTTGAATTAAGAAAAAGACGAAATTGATTATTTTCAATTGAATAAGAGTAATCGAATTTGTCCAATGTAAAAATAGAAACCAAATTTCGCCTGATTCAAATAATAATTAGTCTTTAATGATAACCTAAAAGTACATATAGCCTCAACTTTAACTGATTCATCATCGCCCATATACATGAATCTGTCAATATCAACCGACTTTCGGATGTTTAGGCAACCCATATAGACACACTTATGTAAGTAATGACACCAAAATTTAAACATTAAGTGTGTTTAGGTACTGAAACTAAATTAATTTCAGAACAAACTAAAGTGAGAAGTGTACTTTTAGTCACACGTCAAGCGTGGTATTTAGTACAGACATTCGTCACGTGTCAAGGATTTCCACAAAAGTAAAAGCTAGATACTTTATCATTTTTAGGCTTTTGCTATTTCTGTTGAACTGAACTAAATGTAGCTTTCTTATCCTTCTTTCTTTTCTTAAACTCGTCCTTAAATGATATTTGTCAAGTGAGTACTTCAAGTTCTCTCTCACTTTAGACTTTCTTCTTCTTGTACACGATGTGAAATGAGTTTATCAAGAGTCTACTTCCCCTTTTAAAATGTGTAACTGACTTAAATTAATTGAATTTTGTTGGAAGAGAAATCGAAATCAAATGTACGAGCAAGTCATCAAACATCTGAAACTTTAATGTATTTAGTTTTGAAATAAGACGAGACATACTCTCTCATGTTTTCTTTAGCTTTATACTTTAATAAAACCAAATTCGCCAGAAGAGTACTGGTTTCGATCTTATCGCCTTTTATAAAGCATTTTTCAATTTCTTTAAAAAAATATTTTTTAGTAGTACCTTATCGGACACATCACCCCTGAATGTTGCTGAAATTTCACGTTTCATGATCATAAGACTTATGCGGTTTGAGTTTTCAAACTTATTCGAGTTATTTTATTATTAGCGGAACTGTAAGAGTAGTGTGTTCTCCTGTCCTTCACGCAAGATCTAGATCCATGCCGCTAACAACGATATAAACGATCTCTTTCTAGCCCTTAAACTTTGGTTCAAGCGTATGAATTGAATTGATGTTGGCTGATATTACAGAAGTAGATAGATTAATTGAATAGAGAACTTAAACCCTAATGAATATGTTCACATAGGAATCCTTATTGGATAATCAATAAATTCAAATAATGATAGCCTACCACAAGAGACCCCGACACAATATTGATATTTAGTTTTTGGACAGAATTATCAACTTGTAAGTGGTACTCTTGGTATAGTAATCAAATATTGACAATAAACAATGTCAAACATAAAGTCTATATTTGGACCGACTCAATCTTCACATAAAATAAATTTTATAATTGTCACATATTTGTTACCACATGCGTGCAAATAATTTGGCAAAATATTGACATTCCTTTGAGTCGGTCAATACCCACATGAATTACATACACACAACATTCTTACTATTCCAAATAAGTTAATTTAGACAAAAGATGTAACTTTGGTAATACGTTGCTTCAATTAATCTATTGCTTCAATTAATCTATTTTAGAAAATTAGTAATGCAAAAGAAACTTTAATACTAAGATTTGAGTTTGATTACTCCATCTTTTTATTTTTATTTTTGTTTTTGTTTTGTTTCTAAATAAAATTCTTACAAAAGTCGGACATTGCAGCAGCACTACCCAAGTAGTACTTTCCCAACGTCGCGATGTTGTCGAGCTACAAGAGGGTAGTCTCTAAGTGCCGCAGTGATCAGACATGGCACTGTAGCATTCCAGCTACCACTGTTCATCATTTTTTTTAATAGAAATTTTCTCTAAAAAGTTCTAAAATTTGAAATCTAGGGCTTGAAATTTACACTCTAAAATTGAGAAATCTAAAGTATGAATTTTAACTCTGAAATCCTTTCTTTATTTTCAATGGTTTAACATAGAGTTGGTTCTAATACCATTTGTTAGATTTTTTTAAAACTTTAAATCTCAAGAACTTGAAAACCTAAATACTTTATTTCCAAGATCCTTTAATCAAATCACTAAGAGAATTATAAAGTGTGGAACATACCTTGACTCATTGTTAATGATTCTTTAATACCGGATTTTGAATCTTAAAGATCAACTGCATTCTCTTCATGTTTGATTTCTTAATTTTTAATCTTGATTATTGACACTTTTGATTCTTGAGTTCTTGTTCTTGACTTTGGCTTCTCGGTTCATAATCTTGATTATTTCAATTCATTTTTCTTAATTGCTGATATCTTGTTATTGATTGTGAGTTTTTGATCTTCCTATTCAATATATTTTTTCTTATATTTTTGTGTTGATAGGATGACACAAAGAATGAGAATAACATATGAATTGTGGATCATGATCCTATTTATTGTTTTCATATGTATTTCGGCCTATCATGAAAATGCAACTTTAATGGATTTGTTTCCTACACATATTTAGGCTCATACTTAATTTACATGTCCAAAGCCTATAATTTTAATTTTTTATTTTATCACCTTAAATATGATTAACCTTAAAATAATATTTATACACAATTAATTATATATATAAGCTCATGTGACCAATTAAAACCCTACATCTCATTGTCCTCTACCCTCCCGTCAATTTTGACAAAGCCACACTCTTTCGAAAGAAGAAGGTCCATCATTTACTGTGGATGAAGCTTTACCATCTCAAATGTAAGCAACTACAGAGCTCATTTCCTAAATTCACTAGAAGACCTTTTGCAGTAGTCAAAAAAATGTAGCGGTAGATCTTTTGCAGCGTTTTAGCGTATATTGCGAATGTCGGTGTTGCCGTTGAGGGAAGACTTTTTGTAGCGTTTATTCACTATTGCGAAAAACCATTTTGCAACATTTTTAAAACATTATGGTAGACCCCTTTTTGCAGCGTTTTTCAAACGTTGCAATAGACCCCATTTTGGAACGTTTTTTAAACGTTGCGGTAGATTTCCTTTTACAGTGTTTTTTAAATGTTACGGTAGACCTTTTTTTGCAGCATTTTTTCAGCGTTGCGGTAGACCCTTTTGCATCGTTTTTTCAACGTTGCCGTAGACCTTTTTTTTAACAATTATATATGGTAATTGATCGTTAAAATTGAAAATGACACTTTGTGAACAAATTTTTGAATTGCATAAAAAATGATAATTTCATTATAAATTTTTGAATCAATACAACATTAGAATGTGTTACAGTACAACCTATCTAAAAATGAGTAATAATTAAAGAGCGAAACTATAATAAACTAGTTACAACACAACCTATCTAAAGTTCTTGTTGCCGTATACAATATATTTCATTTCCTTCAGAATTATTAAGTACTTTTCTATCATCCGCCTCCTATTTTCATCTTTGGGCATGTGGACAAACAGTATAGGTGGGTAATCCTTTGTAATTTCCATGTGACCCAACACCGCTTCAGCAATCATTAGAATAATACCTCTGAATCTCATATATGTGGCAAATACTGAGATAAAATATCCGCCCGAGGAGGCACCTAATGCAAAAAGAGACAACTTTTCAAGATTTTATTTCACAATCCAACTCTCAATGATGTCTTTAACAATTCGTCTTTCATCCCAAGTGACCAGCATCTTCCAGCACTTGATATGGCGAGGACATCAAACTTTCTACCCAAAGCATGCATCACAATGAGCCTCTCTTTAGGTAAACCAACACAGTTTGAGCATTTGGGTGTCTTGCTAGTGCTACCATTACTAGAAGCAGCAATGCAACCAAAATTGGTAATCGAGCATTTAATGTATTGCTTGACTGCTTCAATAATCTTTTCCCATGTCTAAACATAGCTGGAAAACATGAAATGTAACACCATCATTTTCTCATGACCAAACTTTGTAATAAGTACCAAAAACAATAGAGAAAATCACAAAAATGCAAGTTGGCTAATGTTCACGCGTTTACAAACGACTATTCGCGGGTAACAAAAGTAGAATCTTTACTTGCATCCAAAAAACAATACACAAAAGAAATCCACATTCAACCTTAAAAATTAAAAATACATTCATAAGTTTAAAGGGTTTGGGGCTTTTATATTCAGAACATAGCTCCCCTAATCTATTTTGACAAAATTAAGCTCATTACCTTGAAGTGTAGCTAATCTTATAGTAAAATGAATGGGTGAAAACAGAGAAGATGACCTGCTATAAAATCTAGTGTGCACCAAAAATGCAATCAAAGAGAGGCACCCAAGATATACAAACTATTAATTTTCTCCTCACGGGTAACACAATTTCTATTAACTTAAATAATTTTAGTTAATTTGTCAAACAAGAGTCACCTCCCTAGTTTTCTCTTGAAAACAAAACTAGAGAAGAGAAGTGATCAAAAAAGAAGGAAACCAGGAGGGAAACTCAACTGGCACATTACTAAAGTGGTCATGTTTAAGACAAATGACTACTAAAGCACTTGAGAATAGAGATTGGTTCCAGATACTACCTTCCCTGATCTTAAATATCATCAAAACTAGGTACTCATAGACCAATTGAGAACACAAACAACAGTCAAACATAAGTCTGGAGATGAAACATTTTCCTTCTTCACTCCTTCACCTAAGATGTAACTCAATAGAACATAAAATGCAGAGCACATTACCAATTAAGCAAAAATGTCACATGGAATTCAGCATACATGTTCCATAATTATACATCAAATCTCATTTAATAAACAATAATACTAATCAGTATAACAAACCACTAGACCATCATGAGCCCTAATAACAATATGACTCAAATCATAATATCTCATCCTCCTCTCCTAACAATATAGCAATGAAATGAGAAAACAAATTGCGAATCAAAAAATTAAAATAAGAAATGAAATACCCTATTTTTCCCGTCAGCATTTTTCCTAGCCTTTGCATTTCCAGTAAACAAATTGGTTATTTTTTTTCTATTTTTCATGTAACAGATGAATAAATACACCTGCAGAGATCATTAAGGAGTTCTTGAGGATGTAGGGCGTTCAGAGAAGCGCTCAAAGATCGATGAAGCCCATTTGACATTGTCTATCATCAAGAATTAAAACCCTAACTTCAAATTTCAATTGTACAAAAAATCAAAAGTCTACATATACAGAACGGGAATGGGGTGTTTTGTCTGATTGTCTGAGTGCCGGAACTTACCAGGAGAATGAGTGCTGAGTTCCGGGAGACCGAGAAAGCTTAGAGAGAAGTGAGGACGGGTGGAGCCGGACGAGTCACAGAGTTCGGAAGTTGGAACGGGGGAAGATGCGGTCGCACAGAGCTTGGAAGTTGGAGTCGGTGTCGTGATTGTCGTGGGTGTGGCCAGTGACTGCTGTCAAGGCGTCAACCATGGGGGAGAGGACGGGCACAACGTTTCTTGAGGCTGCTGCTATTAAACTGAATGTAGGGGGAAGAAGAAAGGAAAGGCAGAGAGACGTGAGGAAAAGTTAGGGTTGAAATGATTTAGAGGGCTTGGGGAGTTTTTGCAATGTTTTTTTAGAAAACGTTGCAAAATTATCATAAAAAAAAAAATTACGAAAAACATCATTCGCAACGTTCTTTCGTAACGTTTTTTAAACGTTACGAAAAACGTTGCAAAAAACTGTCTTTAAAAAATTTTGCAACACTAAAAAAACGTTGTAAAAAGGTAACATTAGCAACATTTCCTTAAAAAATGTTGTCAAAGCTCAATTTTGTTAAGCAATGACAACATCCACGGATTAAAATGTTGCGATAGACCACTTTAGCAATATTTAACTACAAAATGTTGCAGTTTATGTGTTGCAAAAGTTATTTTTTGGTGTAGTGATTTACTTTTACTAGGTCTTACACATGAAGTCAAAACTCCAATAACCAATGTAAATAAATTATTCACTCATTTGTGAAATAGACAACAACATGATCCATCAACACTTCACTTGTTTAGTGTGTATATTACCAGATGTATCATTTGCGAGTAAACAACTTGTTACACATTCTAAAACTATTACTACAAGTACAAAATCGTCGATATTTAGCACAAACAATAACTGGGTAGGGTAATTAGTTTTAAGATAAACATTTATTGATAATCAAAATGCCCTAATGCAATCAACTATAAAAATTAAATAAATATTTAAAATGTTGCAATAAAAATTTAGGGTTGTACTCATAAATCGTATTGAATTTTTAAGGGAAAGTGAGAAATCGGATTAGAACCAGAAAACATAAATTTGCTTCTATTCCTTTTTTTTTTTTTTTTTTAAAGTGGCCAGTGAAAATGATCATTAGGTGCACTTGGAAATCTCAACAGGATTGACACCTCCGTAGCACACTCATCATCTACCCCCGATATATTACTAATAAGAAAAAAAAGTTCATACATTTTGGAACAAATCAAAATTTATAAAAATCTACAACTAAAGCAACCTGACATGTTCGAAAATGCTAAACTAGAACACAAAAAGCAAAGGTATTCCACCTCGTGGTTTCTCGTAGTAAAAAAACACTTTATCCATCTTGATCTTATCTCACATTTGACAATTATGCTACACGTACACAAATTTTTTCACATAAGTTTTATAGGATGCCACATGGTGCAGATTGATTGGCAGATGACACAAAAAAAAAGAAAAAAAAAAAAAAAGTCTACAAGTCAGGTGTGCTATCACACTTTTAGGAATTTTGCACACAATTATGGTCAGGGGCGGACGCAGGACTTCAAACTTGGGGGGCACAATTAAACTTGAAAAAAAGTTGGGGGAAATTATATAATCGAAAATTTACGTCCAAAAAACTCATACTTATGTAATTTTGCATCTGACCATTTACATAGAATATGACTTTTTCGAAGGTAAAAAATTCAATTTTTTTTGTCATATTCCATATAAAATTTCCTAATAAAATGATGAAAATTACATTAAAAAATTTGTATCATAAAAATAATAAATATTAATGAAATAATTGAATTTTTTTAAAAAAAATATTCGAGTTGGACGTCTTTCTTCAAAACTCACGTTTAACGTATTTTTAACTATTTTCGATATCTGTTTAGACTATTTGATATGTCCATAATATAGTTCTCGAAATAAGTTTTGAGATGATATAAACAATTTGTAAAATCGATTAGCGTACGATCGTCGGAAAATTTTTAAAATTAGTTTTCAAATTTATTGTGATTTTGCCCCTGTTTGGTGGAGATTAAAGTCAAATTTTTAGTAAATTTTAATCAAAGTTATATATTTAAAGATTCAATGATATATGTTAATAAAATTAATTGTTAACTTTGATTTAGATTAAAATTTATATTTCAATCAATACCAAACATGACTTTATTTTTTTTTAAAAAAAAAAAATCTTCTCAAAAGTTAGTGGGGCACGTGCCCCACTAGGCCCTACCTTGGGTCCGCCCATGATTATGGTGCCTTTTTTTTTTTTTCTGTGATTTTTGATAAGAATCAATGATAATGTGCCAAGTGAAATATTGTAACAATTCTGTAAAAAAAATTCAGTATAACTCAAATTTCGATTTGTTGTTTGGAGTGGAAGTTAAAAAATGACTGATTATATAATTATTAATAACAAGAGTCGGAGTAATTGAATGCATGTATGTATTTAAGAGTACAAACAAGTACATATATGGTGTGTAAGTGTACGAGACACATTGGGTGATATCAGTAATGAGTGTAGGGTCTCTTTCCCTAAGGGCGCGCGAAAACAGCGCGGGAGCTGTTTCCCAATGCACAGAACAGACACATCATAACTCTCATGCTTTCCCACTACCATTACATTAAATTAAAACCAACCCTTTTCTTTTGTATACTTTTGGTTTCTACTCAATTAGGACCCTTGATTTTGACATTCATTAATGTTTTTATGTTCCTGCACCAGGAATTTGAGTTACATTCTTAAATATTTATTTTTTCTAAACTCATTTTTAAATGCACATTTTAATAACATATTTTTATATTTAAATTTAAAATTTTCCTTATTTTTAACCACACATTTTCTAAAAAATCACTGTTATAAAATCTATTTTTTTTTTCTCGAAAAACAGGACTCACACAAATTACTATACCCACTTGCAAGGATTTGTAGACACTTCATATTGCTAGCATTATTGTTTTGGACCATTTTAAAAATAAAAAATCTTTGGAAAAAATGTTTCAATATCTCCTAAAAGGTTTGATTTTTATTTATTTTTTAATAAAATCCAAAAACCTTGAACAAACTTTACTGAAATTTTCAAGAAGTTTTTGACCAAAATATTTGAAAACTTAGTTAAGAAATATCATATTATTATGGAATTTTTGTGTGATTTAATAATTTAATCTTTGGCTTTAACTATAAATTACATAATCTAAACCTTTAATTCTTAGAATTCAATAAACTTTAAGTTATTAGAGTTTGAATTTAGACCTTGTTTATCTCCTATTCTTTTAAAACTCTTTTTTTTTTTTTAACCATATATTCACATAATAAAATATTTTATACGTAAATCCAAAAAATTTCTAAAATTTTTAACCAAACATTATCCAAAAAATCAATATTCAAATAATATATATATTTTTAAAAATGGTCACCAAACATGGACTTATGTTAAATAGATTTTTCATAAATAAAATAAAATTTATACTTTATAAAATTTAGTTCTACTACACAACATATTCTAATTAAAAAATAGCATTTCAAGTATTCTATCATATCTTCCTTCTCGTTTTTATTTCACACCTACGTTTTCATAGATGATTAGATCAAACAGAAGAATTAGACACCTATAGAAATGAGTTTCATTTGATCAGGATATTTTTACCACTAGAACATATATATGAGGGTGTGTGGTAGAGATTAAAATCAGATTAAAATTGAAAATATAGCCGTTATTGTTGACTTTTATTAGACGGATGGGACCCAATAACGGCCATATTTTCAATTTTAATTGGATTTTAAGCCAAATCAAACAAGCTCTATATGTGTGTGTGTGGGGAAAAATTGCAGGAGCAGTTCCTAACCTTCCTAATTTTTGCAGACTTTATCTTAATTTTTATTTTGTATCAACGAAGGTCCCTAACCTTTTATAAATATCGAGCTGGAGTCCAAATAAAAAAATGGTAAGTTTAAAATTATTAAATAAAAAATCGTTTAATCTTTACCCCTGCCCACCCCAGCCTATCCTCTACAATTGAAAATCAGCTACCAACACCGGTTGACATCGCCACCAATTATATTCTTCCCCAACACCCATTCACACTACCCCCAAACACCCAAACCCTACCCAAAACTAAACCGTCGCCACCAAATTTACAACCGTCGTCGCCACCACCACCACCACCACCTCCACTGTTATCATCTTCTCCACTAGCAAAGGAAACTGAAATAAAAAAATCGAAATCAACGAATCTGTAGAAATCAATCTATCAGTCATCGACACCACCACCTAAACTGTCGGATCTACACACCACCGGAAAAGACCTCATTAGATTTTGATTTGCGGGAGTAGGGCGAGGTCGAGTGGAGTGGGTTTATATATTTATTTTTATTTTGGGGTTTTATAATTTAATTTTTTAACTTATTTAATATGAGGAAAATGCAAAGTACCATTTTGCCCCTTTTAATTAGGTTAAAATTAATCAAATAATGACTTTCTTGATCAACTAACAATCAAATGGATATTTTCAATCCATTTGGACTCTAGCTGCATATTTATGAAATGTTAGGGACTTTAGCTAGCATAAAATGAATATTAGGATAAAGTCTGTAAAAATTAAAGAAGTTAAGGATCGCTGCTGCAATTTCCCTATTTAAATATATATATATATATATATATACACACACACACATATAGTCATTATGGTGTCTTCCACCTTTAAATCAAACCCTAATTAAAAATATATTTGTCAAAGGGCAAGAGATCCGGCAAACTTAGCATGTAGCCATGTGGGAGTGGGGTCTAAATGTGAGACAGAGATGAGACTGCTATCAGGCCCAGCCATAGTCCTATCACGTATAGTAAGAGAAGTATATATTTATATATAATAGATGGTGGTGGGAGTCTTTCAGTGGATTTGACGGTGGGCCATTCAGCTTTAGGGGCCGTGGGGCCCGGTGTTGCTAATCAGAATTCCCAAATGATTGTCGATAGCATTATGCCCCTCTTTGGTTTGGTTTATTTAGATTTTTTTTTTTTTTTTAATTCCATAATTATCTTAGCATGTGTTTGACTCTCAGTTTTTTTTTTTTTTTAAACCATACATTTTCCTCGGAAATAATTTAATATGCAAATTCAAATTTTTTTTCTTATATTTTAACCCAATATTCCTCAACATTCAAACTTATCGCAACATGCAAAAGGATTAAAAAATAAATAAAATACACATTAATCTTAAAAGACTTGGCTGAAGTGTTAGTCTTGCTAGTGAATGATATTACAAAGGACTGCTGGAGAATTGGAAGTCTTAATTAATTTATGATCATGGTGGGTTTAATTAGAAAATAATACAAGTCCAACTTTATGAAAAATCTTGAAGATACTTAATTGATTCATTGAATTATCATCTTAAGCTCTTAGGCCACAAATGTCTTGTCGTCTTTGCTGTGTAGTCTATAGATATGGGACTGACTATAGGAGTCAAGATGTTTCCCTTTTAACCTAACATTTGGTATCCGTAGAAAATATGAATAAATACATAAAAATCTTAACGTTTTCATGCCACGTATCTTACCCAAGGTGGCATTATCACTTTGTTTACAACTCGGTACACAAAATTAGAATTTTAGTAGATTTTGATGAAATGTGTGATTGAAAAGTTGAAGATCTGATTAAAATTAATTATTTACTTTGATTTAATTTAAAAGCTTGATTTTAATTTACCGCAACAAATTAGTTATATATGAAAGTGAGGATTAAGTTTTAAAAATAATGGGGGTATATACATATGTGATTTTAATGAAAAATTTGATAAAGAATAAGATTTTAGATAATTAAATTAAAGTTACGACGACATGCGATATTTATATATGATTTTAAGCTACGAAGACATTATGTTACTTTTTAATAAAATGTGACTTTTTATGTGTAAAAAATTATTCTGCCATTATATGTGTTCAATTATTTTTTTTTTCCCCCAAGCATATCATTTTCCCCATCTCTGTGTCACAATTTTGATCACAATATTCCTGCCGTCCTGTGATTTCTTGATTGGGCTTGACTGTAGCAATTTGACTCGTAATCTTTAAGAAAGGATGAGTTAGTATGCAATGGTCCATTTGGATGAAAATCCTCTAATTTTTCGCTAGAGAGTAGTTAAATGACGATTTTACTCTTTATTTTAATTATAGTAAATTATAAGTATAATAAAATAAACAAAAATACTACAAGCACGAACGACACTACAAACTTGAAATAGTGGAGATCAACTTTCTATTTTTCAAAGTTTGAGGACCGAATTGCCAGAAGTTTCCCTAAATTTTTTACAATTGACAAATAAAAGTGTCTTTAGCTCTTCGGCTCTCAAATGTGAGGGTATCAATTCCTTACCCATTTAAGCATCCGTTTGTTTCTCATTAAAAATTCATAAAAATGAAAAATATGACCGTTATCCATTACATCAATTCATAAATTTTGAATTTCTATCTCTTGTGTGAGGTCAAATAACGACTATATTTTTCATTCTCATTCTACATTAATGAGAATCAAACAGAGCCTAAATATGTAAATATGAGTCCTTACAAGATAGAAAATGCTCATGTGAACATTAAAATTGCTCGTGAAAGTCACGTTTAATTCATGAATCTGGGACTCAATGTTACAATTTTTTACAATTTGCCCTCCACATTTAAGGCATTGTTTAATCCACATTTTCTAAAATTCATTTTCAACAACATATTTTCTCAATAAAATAATTTTGCACCTAAACTAAAACCATTTTTTTTTTTTTTTTTATCACACATTCTTTAAAAACTTGTTTTTTCATAAAATCTATCATAAGTTTTTTATTTTTTACAAAAAAAGGACCAAATTATGTGAAAGTCATTTGTGATTTTAACGTTCACATTGACGATTTTCATCATGTATGAACTTAGATTTAAAGATTTAAATAGGTTGAGGATTCAAAACTTAGAGAGCTAAAATCCTCCTAATTATAAGGTTGCGGAAACCAATCCTAGTTTTTCCTGCTTTAAATTTCAAATTAACAAATGATTGCAATCAGTATAAGAAAGTATATAAAATAAGTTCATGACTTTTTTTACGCATATAAACACGAATATCGAAAATTTCAACACAAAATTCTACATTTTGAATGTGTCAAGAATATGTATATATTAACAAGTCCTGGGGCATGGACTGGACGTGTCTTTGGGCTTAATCCTTGGTCCAATTAGATAGCTCCGGCCAAGCCCATGGGCTCCCCCATTGATGCATATAACATGTACATTTGCTTTAGAATAAAAAAATTGATAACTAAAATGTCACAAATTTAGATGGAAAAACCAAATTTTACTTGGAAAATATTGAAAGTCAAACACACTCTTAATTATTCGCCGAAGTTTCATTTATTCAATGACCAGTATCCTATTTCCTTCGACATAGAAACGAAAGGGGCGGGCCAAATTACGTGAGAGAAAGAACTTCATGTTGGAATCCAATCTCCCGAATAGTATTACTTAGTGACCGGGGGAGCCAGAAAGTTACGTTAGGCTGAGCTGAAATTTAATTTTTTTCAATGAATTTATACTATAAAAGATGCTACAAACCACAAGGTAAAACAAAAACTGAACCCAAAATTGGACAAAATCATGCACAGATAAATGATTATAACAAAATCATTCAAAACTCACTGAACCAACCAGTTTAACCGTAAACCGATGAACTAGTCGCAGTTTAGTGATTTTCCCATTTTTTTTTTAGTTTAAATTTTTTTTTTAATTTCATAAGTGGACCTCATAAATTATTATAATTTAAAGGCCCATAGAAAATTATTGGATGTCATGCTCATTTTATATATGCATTTATCTCAATTCTCAAATGGTTTCATAAACCTCCAATGTCCCAATATTGTCTTTTACAATTGCTCATCTCCAATAGTTTCATAAACTTCCAATCTGAGATAGTGATATAACAAAAAAATATTAAAATACCCATCAAAATCATTTTCCAAATGCATGTCTAATTGACTAATTTGATTTTGAATCTCAACTAATTAAATTGTAATATTCACCTTCATCCTTTTATTTATTTAATTTTCAAATTTAACTTAAATTGCACTTGATTATTAATATATTAATGTTAGATATCATTTTTTTATAAGTTTAAACTATTTTAATTTAACAAAGTAAACTATTTTAACATAATGATTTTTAATTTTTGAAGTATCGAGACTAATTATAGGATAATGAATCTAATTAACAAAGATAGATTTACTTTGAATTATTAATATGAAATTTGAAATAAAAAATTGTTTTCATAATATTTTATTATTTTTGTATGTATTTATTGTATTTGGTTCGATCCCGGTTCGACCCCGGTTGAACATTTTGACCCTTCACTTTTTCCGGGTCGATGGCCAAGTCGATTTTTAAAATATTGATCATAATATATTTTTGAACACTCGTAACAAAGTGCTAACAAATATATTTTTAAACTAATAAAATTAAATATATAGCATATTACTTATTTTGATAATAACATTATTTCAGAAGCAAATTCATTGTGAAAAACTAAAAAGAATAATATTGGCCCAGCCGAAAAACTAATTCCCCAACTCAGAAACAAATTCATGGTAAAAAATTAAAAAGAATAAAATTTTTTCATCCCAAATATTAATTTTAGCACAATTAACTTCATTTCCAACCCAAGTTTAAAAATTAAATAATCCACAATTAACCAAATATTTAAACACAATTAACCAAATATTAATAATTTTTTTACAAAAATTTTAAATTCATTGATAATATGAAATGCAATCTTATCTTCTAGAGCTAAAAAATGAAAAAAAAAAGGTAACTTGAAAAAATGCTGCTGGGTTGAGGAGCCCACCCCTCCCTCCGCCCCTGTTAGTGACTAAGAAAGTAATTTGAATAAATGTGACGGTAACATAATAATATTTTTCTTATAAAACATATATTTTTTTTGTCTAAAAGTTATTCTGTCAAATTTCTTAAATGTAAACAAAAAACGTAGAAAAAATGTAGATGAAAATACTACGAGAATTATTGATGAATTAGAGTTTGAGAGTCTCTTTTAGTGTTGAATGAAAAATTTTCATAAGGAAGTTTTGTGGATATAGCAAGAAGGTATATAATTAGGGATTCAGGAATGAGAAAAATATATTTACAATGTCTACTTTTCTATATTTAATATATGAATAATACTAAAACTAGAAAAAAAAAAAAAAAAAAAAAAACTAGTTTCAGCTTGATTTTATAGTTTGAATGAATATTGATAATGCCATTTAACTCAAGGCCCGACCTGTGGGTACTTGGGTCCCCAGCCTCTTTTCTCATGCGGCACAGCCAACCTCTATCCCCGCATGCTCTCATCTTGCTCGGGATTGGCGTCTTAATGACCTTTCGGCCATCCCCAGACATGTCCATGGAACCCCGTCTATTCACAGGCCCAAAGCCTAGTGTTCTTCCACATGTAGAGTCCTACTCTGTCATACACTGCGTCCTGACCACATCGAAAGTTCTAAGACTAAAGAGTCTGATTTTATCTTTGTTCTTTCAATGTTCTACAAGTGCTCTAATTCTTATGAGGCTACACCTCTCTAAATTCTATATATACCTTGCATTTGTTTATTATTCTGGTAGACTTTAAATTATGAGTTTATTGCTCTACACATACATTCTCTCCATCTATTTACTGGCTTAAATATCAGAGGGGCTATGAGAAAAACTAATGTAAACTTTTTGCAAGTAGTACGAAGGTTTTGTCCCTGCTAACTTCTCGTGTATTCCCAGTTTGAGATAGTGTATCTCCAACTACAATTTTTGGTAGTATTATTGATGCCCTGTGGGAATGTTACTAGAGTCAAAGTAGACATACGATCAAGAGTAATGCTTCTAGGTCTTCCAACTAGTACTGTTACAACCTATTTCTTTTTAATCAAAGTCAATGGTTGAATTGTCTAAGTCAAAGTCAATTATGGAGTTAAATTGGAATAAGTTATTTTCTTGGGACTTATTTTTAAAGTAGTGAAAGAAAAAGATTTTAATTGGATTATATTGGAAGTTGTGGACTAATTTAATTAGCATTGGAGAGTTAAGGGACTTCTTTTGCAAAAAGCCTTATATCTAGACATTTCCCAAGCCATTTTCTCATTTTCATCACACTTGCACGCAGAGAAGATTAGAGACCAAGACAGAGAAGGAAGAAACCGAGGGAAGAAGGGGAAAAAGAGAAAGGGAAGAGAAGAGAAGGAAAATGAGAAGAAGGTAAAGTGGGTGTTTTGAACTTGAATTTCCATTGTTATTCTTGTGATTTTCTTTAGAAATAGAGGATTATTATGATAAATTTCTAAGGTTTAAGTTGTGGTAAATTTTCAGATTTATGGGATATAAGATATAGTGGAGCTCAAGTTTATTAATCCTCTAGTTTTCATTTATATCAAGGTAAGAAATTCATTTTTTGGGCAAATCCTAGATTGTTTGATGCTTGAACTAGTATTTTTAGTGGAAATTATGGTGTGGATAAATACTTACTAGAAAGCATGATTTTATGGAAAAATAGGTATATTATATTGGTTATGGTGTTTGTTACTAGTTCACTAGATTGAAGTGGATAATTGCATTTATTCTTGGATGGAAGGTTATGTTGATGCATGAGGTTATTAGTAAATGGATTAAAAAGTGTAAATTGGTCCCACTTGATTAAATGAATAATGTGAGACATTTATTCAAGTATCGAGAAACTTAGTTGAAGCATTATAGCATTTCATATTAGAGGTTTCATGACTTGATCATGATTGTATTAGTTATCTTGTATGATATTTCAGGTGGTGACGAGAAAATTGGAAAAGCCTACCGACCTTCTTAGACTGTAGCTTGCTTTGAGTGAGTGGAAAAGTTTAGCTTTCAGAAATAAATATTTATTGAATTTATATCATATGAGAAAGTTAATTATTTAATATACTTGATTTGACGCATGACTTTCAAAATTTAATGGATTTTATAGCCAGTTCTTTCAAAATTAAATCCAGTTATTGAAATCATTTTTCTAGAATGTTATACTCATATTACATATTTCAGTATAGTTACAGTTATTTTAAGACCATCAGAAAGTACCCAGGTGATTTTACCCTAGTTTGCACTGTTGTGAATGTGTTTCCACAATGTATGACTTTATATGATTATTTTACTCAATCTGCACTGGTGTGAATGTGTTTTCACAGTGAATGATCAGTTATGGTGAGTTTACCCGCTCTGCACTATTGTGAATGTGTTTCCATAGTGTATGACTAGATTATAACTCTGTGCGCGTATGACTCAGAATTACAGAATTAAAGAATTTCAGAATTTCAGAATAGAATAACTTTGCTATGTATATCGGTATTCATCGATATATGAGTAAGGATATTCAGGGTACCTTTTTGGTGTGATATTTTAGTAATTCTACAGCTTTTTGGATTGATGATCATAGAATCCAGAATATTCAGTTTTCAGCATAAAGTTTTCAGCTTATAGCATTGAACAACAAAAAGGTTTTACATATATTCGTATATATGAGATTACTTTATTCATTATACTTTACAGTATTTATTTAGAAGAAAGAACGAAAGATTTTATGATGCTATCATGTTTCAGTTTTTAAGATTATTATCAGATTTTCGACTTTCTCAAAGTTTCAAAAAAGTAATAATTTTTAGAAAATGTGTATAAATGGAAGAAAAATATTCTTATTTATATACTATCCACTCACTGAGTTAAAATCTCATATGTTTTGTCAACTCTTTTCTTATCAGATAGTAGTTGAGTTGAGTAACATTCGAGCCTAGTGATCCACCGTGTAGAGCCACATTTTGTTTATTTACGTATGACTCTTTTTGTCAAATTTACTCAGTACATACTTCTTTTGGGGATACATGCATTTGTTGTTAGAAAGTTAAAGTTGTAATTCATGTATCCATGTCATGGGCTCATTACATATTGAGTATTTTGAGTACATTTATGACTTTTGTTTGTAAAGTATTTGTAAATGTCGACCTTCAAGTATTGTATTGTAAATAGTTTGAGATGTGAGGGGCTGGCGTGCCATGTTTTAAATTATATGTACTAGTTTGAGTATATTGATTGTGGTTTCAGGTGGTTTAGTCCATATTATAGGGAAAACTCTGTCAAACTTTTTATAAAAATGGGTCACAGTTAGAACAGGTCATAGTCACCTTGGTGGTGGGTTCGACATTTAGCTGGTATCTACCATCGGCGCACGACACTTGTCAGGTCCATTAGGGTGACTTAGGATGGGTCGTATCAGTTGGTATTAGAGCATGGTCATAGTGTCAGTTTGCATTGCATTTATCCTAATTTCTTTCCAACCTATCATGCATATTTTGTAGTTGGAGTTCATGGCTCGTGGTGGTAGGACTCGCAGGCTCCCAGATATGCCGCCTTAACCACAAGCTGCTTTTGATAGAGAGGATGTCAGAAGAGATAGTAGGGGTGAAGAATCAGTTGATCGGTGTCGTGAGCAGCCTCGTCAAGATGATATAGCTCAGGCTGATATTATAGCTAACAGGATTGCCACAGCCATTGCTTCTGCTCTACGCAGTTCCTGATAGAGATCATAGTATTAAGCGAGCAACAAATTAGGAGCTAAGGTGTTTACTGGCACAACTGATCCAGCAGAAGCCAAATCTTGGCTGGTAAAGATTGAGATGATATTTGATGTTATGGTTGTCCAGGTGATTGAAAAGTAAGTCTTGCTACTTTTCTGTTAGAAGGAGGTGCATATGACTGGTGGAAATCTGTACAGAGTAAGTATGTTGATCCTTCTGTGATCAGTTGGGATAATTCTAGAGATGAGTTTAATGAGTATTATTGCCCTCGTTCCTACAAAGATGATAAGCATAATGAATTTTTGAGGTTAGTGCAAACTTCTTCAGTGGTGGAGTATCAGAAAAAGTTTACAGAATTGTCAAAGTATGCTGCAGCCCTTGTAACTGATAAATCTGATAAGTGCAGAAGGTTTGAGTATGGGTTGAGAGAAGAAATTAGATCAGTGGTAACTGCGTCGGGGTATGAAAATTTTGGGAAGCTAGTGGAAGCAGCACTAAGAGTTGAGAAAAGAATTGCAGAATGACAGAGCAGTTAACCAGGGAGGCATGGAGTCGGTAGTAGTAATCAAACAGGGGCAGGAGTCTCTATGCATAGACCATCGTGGAGGGATCGCATGAGAAGTGGATTTGGTGTTTCCGCCTCTGGTAGCTTTAAGTTTAAATCTAGTGGGAGTCAGGGATCTAGATTTAGCTAGAGATCAGTGCAGCAGCCGAGGAGTAGTAGTACCCATACTCAGGGGCCAGTCCAGAGATCATTTACTCTAAGACAGAGTGATAGCTCTAGTAGTGCTAGATTTCCCCAGTGCCAGTCGTGTGGAAAATTTCATTCTGGTGAGTGCCTTAAGTGGTGTTGGTGTTTGTTATCACTATGGTTAGATGGGTATATGAGGATGAAGTGTCTAGTTCGCTTTCAGCAGGGTACTACATTGCAGGGAACACAACCCGGGGTTGGTATTTCTAGACAGAATCAGAACCAGGACAGGTTGGTAGGTAAAGTATGTACTATAGTGCTATTCACTCTGATATTGCGGGCAGCAGTGGTAGCAGACAGAAAGGTCAGTCAGGGCATCCCAGGACTCAGGGAAGAGTTTTTACTGTGACTCAGCACGAGGCCGGTGAGTTGCCAGATGTTGTCATAGGTACGTTATTTATTTTTGGTAGAAAAGCTCATTCTCTTATTGATTCTGGTGCTACGTATTCATTTATATCATGTGCATTTACTACCTATGTGGACCATATGCTAGTACTATTAGATAGTGATTTGGTGGTAGCGACTCCGATAGGAGATTTCCTTTTAGCTAATAGTGTGTATATGGATTGTGGGATTAGAGTGAATGATTAGGAGTTGAAAGCTAATTTGATTCCACTTGATATTCATGACTTTGATGTGATACTGGGCATGGATTTCTTAGCTGCAAATCATGCTTCAGTTGATTGTTTCCGCAAGGAAGTGGTGTTCAAAAGGTCGGGAAAGCCTAAAATTGTTCTTAGTGGTGAACGGAGAATATTACCTTCATGTATCATATCTGTACTTGATGATGGGAGATTGTTTAGAAAAGGGTGCTAGCTTATTTGGCCCATGTGATTGATACCCACATTGCTAAATTGAAACTTGAAGATATACCAGTGGTAAGAGATTTTCCTGATGTGTTTCCTGAAGATCTTCCGGACTACCTCCAAACAGGGAAATTATGTTTACCATTGATTTGGTCCCAGGGACTACCCATATTTCACAAACTCCTTACAGAATGGCCCCAGTTAAGTTAAAGGAATTGAAAGTTCAGTTACAAGATTTAGTTGATAAGGGTTTCATTAGACCCAGTACATCTCCTTGGGGAGCACTAGTATTGTTTGTGAAAAAGAAGGATGGCAGGATGAGATTGTGTATTGATTACGGCAGTTGAATAAAGCGACTATTCGCAATAAGTACCCTTTGCCTCGTATAGATGATTTGTTTGACCAACTTCGAGGTGCTACAATATTTTCTAAGGTTGATCTGCATTCAGGGTACCATCAACTCAAAATTAAGGATGTTGATATTCAGAAAACTGCGTTTAGGTCGCGGTATAGCCATTATGAGTTTCTGGTGATGCCATTTGGGTTGACTAATGCCCCAGCAGCATTTATGGATTTGATGAATAGGGTGTTTCACCGATATTTAGATAAATTTGTGATTGTTTTTATTGATGACATATTTGTTTATTCTCGCAGCCGTGATGAGCATGTCGAGCACTTGAGAATCATTTTACAGATTCTGCGAGATAAGCAGTTGTATGCTAAGTTCAGCAAATGTGAATTTTGGCTGGATAAAGTTATGTTTCTGGGTCATGTTATTTCAGCAGAAGGCATCTACGTAGATCCTGTAAAAATTGAGACTGTGATAAGATGGGAACGCCCTACTAATGTCACAGAAGTGCGGAGTTTTCTTGGGCTAGCAGGGTATTATCATCGGTTTGTAGAGGATTTTTCTAAAATTGCTCTTTCCCTGACTAGTCTGACTCGTAAGAACTCTAGATTTGTGTGGACTGAGGATTTTGAAAAGAGCTTTCAAGAGTTGAAGAAGAGATTAGTTTCTGCTCATACACTTACTCTTCCATCTCCTGGTGAAGAGTTTGTGATTTATAGTGATGCTTCACGCCAAGGACTGGGTTGTGTTTTAATGCAGAATGGAAATGTTATGGCTTATACTTCAAGACAATTGTAGACGCATGAGTTAAACTACCCAACACATGATTTAGAGTTAGCTGCAGTGGTCCTAGCACTGAAGATTCGGAGACACTATCTTTATGGTGAGAAATGTCAAATATTCACTGATCATAAAAGTTTGAAGTATATTTTTGATCAGAAAGAATTGAATTTGAGGCAGAGAAGATGGTTAGAGTTGATAAAGGATTATGATTGCAAGATTGACTACCATCCAGGGAAAGCTAATGTAGTTACAAATACCCTCAGTAGAAAGATTAGTTTACACTCTTCATCCAGTGCAGTATGTACTTCTTTGATTTGTGAGTTCAAAAAGTTGAATGCTCAATTGTCAGCTACTACTTCAGGAGCCGTATTAGCTCATTTTCAGGTAAGGCCTACTTTGATTGATAAGGTTATAGAAGCTCAATCTCAGGACTTGACATTAAAAATGTTGAAAGCAGAAGTGAGTGCGGGGTTAATAATAGTCTATGTGATCAAAGATGATGGTGCATTGGCTTTGAGTAATAGATTATGCGTTCCAGATATTCCAGAGTTGAAGAAGGAGATTTTAGAGGAGGCACACAGTTCTGCTTATGCTATGCATCTAGGTAGTATTAAAATGTATCACACGTTGAGAGATCATTACTGGTGGCTAGGTATGAAAAGAAAGATAGCTGATTTTGTATCCAAATGTCTTATCTGTCAGCAAGTAAAGCCAGTTTGTCAAAAAACAGCAGGACTTTTACAGCCATTGCCTATTCCGGAATGGAAGTAGGAGAACATCACTATGGATTTTTATTTGGTCTCCCTTGTACTCAGAATGGTCATGATGGTGTTTGGGTTATTGTGGATCGTTTGACAAAGAATGTCAGGTTTTTACCGATCAAGACTATTTATTCTTTAAATAAGTTGGCCAAGTTGTATGTGGATGAGATAGTGAGCTTATATGGTACTCCATTATCTATTGTGTCAGATAGGGATCCTCGATTTACATCGAAATTTTGGCCTAGTTTGCAGGAAGCCTTGGGTACTAAATTACATTTCAGTACAACTTTTCATCCTCAGATAGATGGCTAGTCAGAGAGGACTATACAGACTTTGGAGGATATGTTAAGGGCTTGTGTTTTGGAGTTCAAAGGTAGCTGGGATACTCATTTGTTCTTGATAAAGTTTGCTTACAATAATAGTTATCACTCCAGTATAGAAATGGCTCCTTTTGAGGCTTTGTATGGTAGGAAGTGCAGAACGCCAGTGTGTTGGGATGAAGTTGGTGAAAGGAAGTTAGTAGGCCCTGAATTGGTTCAAATGTCTTTAGAAAATGTAAAATTGATTAGAGCCAATTTGAGGATAGCGCAGGATAGACAGAAAAGCTATGTAGATAGGCGCAGGAAAGATCTTGAATTTGCAGTTGGAGATAAAGTATTTTTGAAATTATGGAAAGAGGTGTTGAGATTTGGCAGACGAGGGAAGTTGAGTACACGATATATTGGACCTTATCAGATTACTGAGCGGATTAGCCTAGTTGCATATCGGTTAGATTTGCCTGATGAACTATCCAGGATCCATGATGTTTTTCATGTCTCTATGCTTTGCAAGTATATTGTCGAAGCTTCTCATGTACTAGAGTCTCAGCCAATTCAGTTGAAGGAGAATTTGACCTATATGAAGAGCCAATGAGGATTCTTGATAGAAAGGTGCAGATTCAGCGAAACCAGACAATTTTACTTGTCAATGTACTTTGGAAGAATTAGACGACAGAAGAGGCTACATGGGAAAATGAGGACCAGATGTGTGCACAATACCCTCATCTATTTGCTGATTAGCCAGATATTCACTGAATTTCGAGGACTAAATTCTTTTAAGGAGGTAAGATTGTTGCAACCCATTTCTTTTTAGTCAAAGTCAATGGTTGAATTGTCTAAGTTAAAGTCAATTATGGAGTTAAATTGGAATACGTTATTTTCTTGGGACTTATTTTTAAAGTAGTGAAAGAAAAGGATTTTAATTGGATTATATTGGAAGTTGTGGACTAACTTAATTAGCATTGGAGAGTTAAGGGACTTCCTTTGCAAAAAGCCCTATATCTAGACATTTCCCATGCCATTTTCTCATTTTCATCACACTTGCACGCAAAGAAGATTAGAGACCGAGATAGAGAAAGAAGAAACCGCGGGAAAAAGGGGAAAAAGAGAAAGGGAAGAGAAGGAAAATGAGAAGAAGGTAAAGTGGGTGTTTTGAACTTGAATTTCCATTGTTATTCTTGTGATTTTCTTTAGAAATAGAGGATTATTATGATAAATTTCTAAGGTTTAAGTTGTGGTAAATTTTCAGATTTATGGGATATAAGATATAGTGGAGCTCAAGTTTATTAATCCTCTAGTTTCCATTTATATCAAGGTAAGAAATTCATTTTTTGGGCAAATCCTAGATTGTTTGATGCTTGAACTAGTATTTTTAGTGGAAATTATGGTGTGGATAAATACTTACTAGAAAGCATGATTTTATGGAAAAATAGGTATATTATATTGGTTATGGTGTTTGTTACTAGTTCACTAGATTGAAGTGGATAATTGCATTTATTCTTGGATGGAAGGTTATGTTGATGCATGAGGTTATTAGTAAATGGATTAAAAAGTGTAAATTGGTCCCACTTGATTAAATGAATAATGTGAGACATTTATTCAAGTATCGAGAAACTTAGTTGAAGCATTATAGCATTTCATATTAGAGGTTTCATGACTTGATCATGATTGTATTAGTTATCTTGTATGATATTTCAGGTGGTGACGAGAAAATTGGAAAAGCCTACCGACCTTCTTAGACTGTAGCTTGCTTTGAGTGAGTGGAAAAGTTTAGCTTTCAGAAATAAATATTTATTGAATTTATATCATATGAGAAAGTTAATTATTTAATATACTTGATTTGACGCATGACTTTCAAAATTTAATGGATTTTATAGCCAGTTCTTTCAAAATTAAATCCAGTTATTGAAATCGTTTTTCTAGCATGTTATACTCATATTACATATTTCAGTATAGTTACAGTTATTTTAAGACCATCAGAAAGTACCCAGGTGATTTTACCCTAATTTGCACTGTTGTGAATGTGTTTCCATAGTGTATGACTTTATATGGTTATTTTACCCAATCTGCACTGGTGTGAATGTGTTTTCATAGTGAATGATCAGTTATGGTGAGTTTACTCGCTCTGCACTATTGTGAATGTGTTTCCATAGTGTATGACCAGATTATAGCTCTGCGCGCGTATGACTCAGAATTACAGAATTTCAGAATAGAATGACTTTGCTACGTATATCGGTATTCATCGATACATGAGTAAGGATATTCAGGTTACCTTTTTGGTATGATATTTTAGTATTTCTACAGCTTTTTAGATTGATGATAATAGAATCCAGAATATTCAGTTTTCAGCTTATAGCATTGAACAACAAAAAGGTTTTACATATTTTCGTATATATGAGATTACTTTATTCATTATACTTTACAGTATTTATTTAGAAGGAAGAACGTAAGATTTTATGATGCTATCATATTTCAATTTTTAAGATTATTATCAGATTTTCGACTTTCTCAAAGTTTCAAAAAAGTAAGAATTTTTAGAAAATGTGTATAAATGGAAGAAAAATATTCTTATTTATATACTATCTACTCACTGAGTTAAAATCTCATATGTTTTGTCAACTCTTTTCTTATCAGATAGTAGTTGAGTTGAGCAGCATTCGAGCCTAGTGATCCATCGTGTAGAGCCACATTTTGTCTATTTACGTATAAATCTTTTTGTCAAATTTACTCAGTACATACTTCTTTTGGGGATACATGCATTTCTTGTTCGAAAGTTAAAGTTATAATTCATGTATCCATGTCATGGGCTCATTACATATTGAGTATTTTGAGTACATTTGAGACTTTTGTTTGTAAAGTATTTGTAAATGTCGACCTTCAAGTATTGTATTGTAAATAGTTTGAGATGTGAGGGGCCGGCGTGCCCTGTTTTGAATTATATGTACTAGTTTGAGTATATTGATTGTGGTTTTAGGTGGTTTAGTCCATATTATAGGGGAAACTCTGTCAAAAGTTTTATAAAAATGGGTCACAGTTAGAACAGGTCATAATCGCCTTGGTGGTGGGTCCGGCATTTAGCTGGTATCTACTATCGGCACACGACACGTGTCAGGTCCATTATGGTGACTTGGGATGGGTCATGTCAAGTACCCCATTGATGTTCATGTCCTTCGCGATCCTTTACTGGTGGAAAATCCTTCTAGACCACAATGCGGAGGAATATGCCCACTAGATCTGTAAGGTCAGCACATCCCTCTATACCAACCACACCTCAAGGTCCTCAACCACTGATAACTTTGGAGACGGTCAATGACCCCAGACAACAGATTACAACCTTGACTTATGCCTTAGGTCGATACACTTTGCCTCGGCTGCAACCTCTTCCATACTCAATTCCACCTCTATTGTACCCAGTGCCACCATTGGTATATATTGCCTAATTTCTAGGCTATTCTATGTAGCCTCAAGCATGTCTGGTGCTTTCTCATGCTCCTCCCATGCCACTTATAGTTAGTCGTGTAGCTAGGATATTTCATTTGAGTGGACAAAAATAGAGTAACACTACATTACTATAATTGTTTTCGACATATTTTCATATTTTGAAATCTTCGTATAATTAAATCATTATAAATTTCGTTAACTATATCAATATCAATATGTACAACTAAATTGTCATTCAACCACTATCTCCAATTCGATTGTGTAGTCGAGTTTTGACAACATTCATTGCAGAAAATACTCTCTCAATAGTAGTAGTTACAAAGGGAAGAATCATTGCCAATGTCACAGCCTATAAAGTAGTGGATACGTCTCATTTTTCTTCTTTACAATGAGCTTCTTTGTAAGATCACTAAGACCCCGTAATTCTTTAAAATTTTCATCTGTGTGCATTACAAAAATATATATTTCAAGTTGATCATCAAAGTGCATAAATATCTGTTAGTAAAAAATCTTTGAGATAATACTCACCAAGTTGAATTAATTTGTTCTTGTCGAAAGTAGAAAACGAATAATCCAGACACAAACATGCTACACAAAAGGCACAATTCACTGCCTACTTCGAAAAAAACAATATCAATGACGGCATAAAGTTAATCCACACATAAGTGATGTAAATTTGTCATTTCTGGAGTGTTACGTCGTGAACAACCTGAAGGTATATACGTATCCATGTTAGGAACATCAATGTGCTGTTTTAGACAGAAAGAACAAACCGTTTCAAGAAAAAAGCCACATCTATTGTCCTTCATTGCTTGGAGTTTTTCTTTACAAATTGTTAGTAACCTTATGACAACAATATCTTGATTTTTTTTTTTTTTGTAATGCCTTTGACATTTTATTTGAGATTCCTAAGATCCTTTTCATTAGATGGAGATTAACGGGTGTGTACTCAACTAAATCTTTAATGGATTTTTAATGATTATAAATCCTAATGAATTTCGTGGATTTGAATAGATTTCCATAAATTTCATAAGAATCTCATTAAATAAGGTGAACTTTCAAAACATTTGGTTATACGTATTTTTAAGCTTGAAATTCATCAAAACTTTTTGAAATCCCCATATTATTGAAATATTTATAAATCCACTAGTCATTAAGGACACCTAAACTTTAAAGGATTTTATTGAATTTCATTAAAATCTCAATTATGGATACCTAAATTTTAATGGATTTTATTAAAATCTATTAAAATATCAATTGAGGACACATAGATTTAGAATGATTTTTAAAATTCATCACAATCTCAATTGAGGATGCCCCTTAAAATATTTTGAACTTTAATAGAAACTGAAGCTTTCCTTTTAAAATATCTCTTCATAAATATTGATATTGAATTAAATACTATGGAAATAAAAATTTTCAATAAACATCATAAATTTAACAAAGTTTTAGCAAGTCAACTAATAGCATTAACACCAAATAACTTTAGCAAGTCAACATAAGTAAATAATTTATAAATACAAGTACTAACTTTCAATTATCAAATCGAAATAGGTATCCCACAAAATTGTCATCAAATCAATATTTAATTTTATAATCAGTTATCAAATAACAGTATTGTGCATTTCCTATAAGAGTTGAACTAAGGGTTCGTTTGATAAGTAAAGATCAAAATGAATTTCAATTCCATGTTAGTTGGAAAATAAAAACGCCCAAATCCATAGGAATTCGTTTTCTATAAAAATAAAGAAAATGCAATTTAAAGTGATTGTACCTTGGGATTCAGTTTCCATTTCCACGTTACAATCAAACGGCTAAAGTGAGATTCATTTACTTCGAATGTGACATTTTCCATGCATTTTGTTGCAATCAAACATTACCTAAATATAAAATTGGATTTAGTTATGTCTAGGGAATTGTCAACTAAATCCCTCAAAAGTCAAACCTATATAATCACCAACATTAAAACATGCAAGTTAATAAATTAAATGTCTATTGCCTAGTACATTATGCATCAAAGTTTGTACTTTGTACCTTCCATAATCTTATCCAGAGAAGCATAAATAACCCTCTTATTCCATTTTGCATTCTTCTTCCTCGACGACTCAATTATAATTACAGGTGCAAAAAACAGTGAAAAAGTTTGGAAAGGGACACAAATAAATCAATTCAAGAGCCCAACACAGTGATTCGCTGAACTCACCTTTTCAATAGAAATACCTCCCATGGAAGAGAAGAATCAAAAGATGTTAGACGAGATACAAACTCACTAGTGGTCGGTGGTGAACGATGTTGACAGTCGAACATCGATTGGAATACGATTTACAAAATATTTGAGAAAGAGAAGATGAATGGGTAGGGTTTTAAGTTATGTGAAATTGAAATAGCTTCGAAATTGGAAAAAGGGGAAATTTGCTATTAATTAAATCATCAATCACTCACATTTGCATCCGGTTACTACTTGCTCACTGAAAAATAAAAAGTTTATGTCTCCTCACCCACTTTTAAAAAAAATTACCTTTCCATCACCCATTTAACTTTCATTCATCCAACTAAGCAAAAATATCCATGTGACAGACGGATTTCTTACATGGCGGCTAACACCATTAAAATTTGACAAGTTGGATATTACACACTTAATTAATAACGCTTTCTTCCCCAAAAAAAATTCAAGAATCGTTATTTTCCTCCTTTAGCTTAGCAAGTCTATTTTTTCCCAATCCTCTTTTAAAAGTTTCCCTAAATCGTTTCTAATTTCTTAAGGTTTTGATTGCTTGGATTTTGCACAGTTTGTCATCATCAAATCCTTGAAATGGAAAACTTATTCAACAACTACAGCAAGTAGTTTTTGCACAGGCTTTGATTGGAGCTTGAATGGAGAAAAAAGAAAAGTGGGTTTGATTGTAATTTTTTTTTTACTTATTTACGAATTAACATTTTTAGATGACTTGTATATTATTCATATTTTGTCTGTCATATCATCCGACACCTAGACATTTTTTCCAAATGTATAGATGGAATTGGCTTCAGTGATTGATGGGTAAACTAATGAATAGTTTAATAAGCATTCAGTAACCGTTTATATTTTAGTGAGCAAGTAGTAACCATGGATAAAGTTTAGTAGGCAATGATTTAATTAACTCACATTCCTTTGGTAAGTGATTTTTTTCCCTTTTTTTCTTAAATGTAAAAAAAGAGAGAGTTTGAGCGGGCTATTGACCACCCTTGCTCATATCGTATGTGCCTTCACCACTGCTTATATATATAGTGGGTGGCAAAATCCCCAAGGATCAATGCCTCACCTCGACTTCATTTCTCATAGGTCCTTGAGAACACCTCAAACCTATAATCTAGGGACCACTATGTGGTTCATTCATTCTTACCCAAAAGCATCTCGCACAGATCAAATAACAATATTAGGACTTATAATCATGTAATTCTTTTTTTAGCCAGATTTACGTGTAAGTAGTTAATTAGTTAGTTAGTTTTCACCTGCTATTAATTAGTTAGGCCAATTGGCATTTCTTTTCGCTATTTATACATGTATAGTTGATTCATTTGTAATCAATTCATTCTGATCAATAAATGAGCAGCACATTCTTCTTCCATTTATCTCTAACATGGTATCAGAGCAATATTCATAGTTGTGTCCATCACCTTCATCGATTCAACTGATCCTTTCTCAATATCTCTTATACCTTTGATTCTAGTTTTCTATGAAATCACCACATTCAGAAATCAATTCTGGTTCGAGGTCATCCATGAGCAACTCCGCCATCGATGAACCTTCTAGTCCCTACTTCCTACATCATTCAGACAACCCTGGATTGGTGCTCGTGTCTCAACAGCTCACCAGAGATAACTACGCCTCTTGGAGTCGTGCGATGACAATTGCCTTATCAGTTAAGAACAAGATGTCCTTCATGATGGATTTATTGAAAAATCAGGAGCTACATATCCAGATTTGGTTAAGTCATGGATTCGAAATAATAATATGGCGATATCTTAGATTTTAAATTCAGTCTTCAAAGAGATCTCAGCTAGTGTGATCTATGTAAATACAACATATGAAATTTGGAATGACCTCAAGGAATGGAATCAACAAAGTAATGGATCGCGATCTTCCAGTTAAAGAGAGAACTGATGAACTTACTTTAGGATCAACACACTGTGAGTGTATATTTTACTAAACTCAAAATCGTGTGGGAAGAGTTGAGTAATTTTCGACCCAACTGCAGCTGTGGAAAGTGTACTTGCGAAAGGTGTTAAGGAGCTAAATAAACATTGTCAAATGGAGTACATTGTGTCATTCCTTATGGGGTCGAATGACTTATTTTCTCAAGCTTGGGGCCAGATACTGCTTATGGATCCTTTACCTCTTATTAACAAAGTTTTTGCACTGATTCTCAAGAGGATAATTAGAGGATAATTAGTACACAATCCATTAGAGCTGATTCAACTAGAGCGTCTGCTTTTGCTTTTGGAACTGATAATTCCAAAACTGCTATTCATTCTAATCTTCACAGTAACAATTCAAAAGTTAGTATCTCTAGCAATTTCAAAAAGAAGGAACAACCATATTGCACATATTGCAAGTATCATGGACATTCTGTGGATAAATGTTACAAAATCCATGGATATCTACCCGGTTACAAGCCAAAACCAAGAGAGATTTTTCAAAAATTGTCCAAAAATCTTATACTTCTAACTCTGTTAATCAATTATCTAACTCTGTTACTCAACAAGATGATGGCAAACAAATGAATCAGTAGCTTAACATTGAGAATTTTGTGTAGAATTTGAATTCCAATCAATATCAACAACTCATGACAATGTTGTCCACTCACTTGGCTTTAAGTGCAAATTGTACTTCAATTGATCACGACAACAATGCCTCTTTAGGTATATGCCATTCTATATCATTCAATCCTACTTTTACATCTAAAGATTTATGGATAGTAGACTCAGGGGCCACCAAACATGTTTGCTGCATTGCTAACGCCTTTATGAACTTGAGAACTGTTGATAATTTAAGTATTACTCTACTTAATCACACACGAATACTAGTCAACCTCTGTGGAGATTTAGACTAAGTCCAAAACTAATGTTGCATGATGTTCTATTTGTTTCCCAATTCAAGTTCAATTTGTCATTTGTCAGTGCATTAACTATTAGATCTCAACTTACCTTGAGAGTTTTTTCCATGATCAGTTCATTATTCAGGAGGTTGAAACCAAGAAGATGATTGGCAGGGGTGATAGAGTTCAGGATCTATATATACTTGATACTAAAGCCATTGATTCTGTTTGTATTGCTTTCGTTGGTACTCTTTCAGCTTATAGATGGCATACTAGGCTTGGTCATCTATCTTTTAAAAGACTAGATGTGTTAAAATGATCAATTTCTGTGTGATTTTACCAAATTAAACTCAAATCTTCCTTGCTATATCCGCCCTCTTACTAAACAGAGAAGATTCTCATTAGAATCTAATAATAATCTATCCAGCAAACCATTTGATTTAGTGCATTGTGACATATGTGGACATTACCATGTTGCATCTCACTCAGGCTACAAATACTTCTTGACTTTGGTTGATGATTGTTCTAGATTCACCTGGCTATATATGTTAAAGCATAAATATGATGCTGTGAGTGTTGTTCAGCAATTTTTCACTATGGTGGCTACACAATATAATGCAGATATTAAGAAATTTAGATCAGATAATGCCAATGAATTATCCTTCAAAGACTTCTTTGCTGAAAAAATGGTGATACATAAGCTCATTTGTGTTGAAAGACCACATCAAAATTCTGTGGTTGAACGTAAACATCAACACCTTTTAAATTTGGCTCGAGCTCTATTTTTTCAATCAAGAGTGCCTATTAAATTCTGGTCTGAATGTATGATGAAAGCAGCCTTCCTCATCAATAAAACCCCATTTCCTCTTTTACAACACAAAACTCCTTATGAAGTGCTGTACGGTAACCCTGCTAATTACTCTTTCCTCAGAGTTTTTGGGTGCCTAGCTTTTGCTTCCACACTCACTGCATGAAGAAATAAGTTTCAACCTAGAGTCAGACCTTGTGTATTCTTAGGATATCCTCCTGTGATCAAAGGTTATAAACTTTTTGATGTCTCTTCAAAACAATTTTTGTTTCAAGTGATGTAGTGTTTCATGAGGATATATTTCCCTTTCATACTGTTGTGGATGCTAACCAAATATTAGATTTTTTTTCCTGATTTAGTCTTACCATCCCCTTCATTATCTCTCTCTCATGGCATATCAATGCAGCCAAATCAGATTATTCTTCCTCTTATTCCACCTTCTATTCCCCACTTCCTCATCAAGGGAAATCTTCTCCTCCTAATTCATTCTCTTCTGAATTCACCCACACATTGATGTACACTCAGGTGTTAACTTTTGAAAATCTCAAAAAGTTTCTGGACCACCAACATATCTCAAGGATTTTTACTACAATCTAATTTCCCATTCTGATAGTTCTATCACTCTTCCTCCTTATCATATTAGGAACTTTATTTCACATAACCACTTATCCAACCCTCATAGACATTTTATGCTCAATATCTTTCCCATTTTGAACCACTATTTTTTCATCAAGCTATCAAAATTCCCTAATGGCGTGAAGCTATGGATTTTGAACTTGATGTTATGAAAGTAAACCACACTTGGCCCATTGTCCCATTGCTTATTGGAAACATTCAGTGGGCTGTAAGTGGGTCTATAAGAATAAATATAAATCAGACAATTCCCTAAAAAGGCACAAAGCATGCCTTGTGGCTAAAGGTTATACACAACAAGAAGGGTTGGATTACTTTGACACTTTCTCCCAGTAGCTAAAATTGTGACCGTTAAAGTGATACCTGTTGTTGCAGCCTATCATAATTAGCATTTGTTCCAGCTAGACATGAATAATGCTCTCTTAAATGGTGACTTATTTGAGGAGGTTTATATGGATCTTCCCCTTGGTTATGAGCTCTATAAATTCGTCAAACAGAGGGAGAAGCTAGTTTGTAAATTACACAAATCCATATACAGCCTCAAGCAAGCTTCAAGGCAATGAAATTCCAAGTTTTCTCATACTTTCATTCATCATGGCTTTATCTCAATCAAAGACAGAATATTTCCTATTCACGAAAGGCTCTGGTGATAACTTTCTCTTACATTGTTGGTGTCAAGGATATTGAATAAGATTCCAGAGATCGTCAAAGATTACAATTATAATATTTCCTTTTAGTGTAGGATTACTTTCCTTAGTAGTAGATTGCATAATATTTCCTTTTATATTTATTTCCTTTTACAGTTATTTGTAACCCTATAAATAGGGTCTTTTACTTTGTAATAGAAACAAGTTTATTATATATACAATTTATAATATTCTTCACAGTTGGTTTATGTTGATGACAATGTCATCACTGGACCTAACATTCAACGCATTGATTCTTTAAAGGTTTTCTTGCATTCTCAACTTAAACTCAAGGACTTAGATTGTTTGAAATTGCTCTTTCCACATCAGGTATTGTTATTTCACAAAGATAGTATACCTTGCAGCTATCGAAGATGCTAGTTATCTGGACTGCAAACTACTGAATAGTCCTATGGATCCAAAGACAGCCCTAATCTTACATGATAGAGATTTGCTACATGATGTTTCTCATTATAGGAGGTTCATTGGAAGACTACTCTACTTAACTTTTTCATGACCAGATATAACATTTGCAGAGCACAAGTAAGTCAGTATATTTCTCAACCAATGCTACCACATCTTAAGGCAATTCATCATCTTCTTCGATACATGAAAGTGATTCAAGGCCAATGCCTTCTATTTTCTTCTCACATAATTTCTCATGATGGTTCTCTAGATAAACCTCTCAAACTTCGGGCATTTTCTGATGCGGATTGAGAATCTTGCACTGATCCTCGAAAATCTATTACTGGTTTCTATATTTTAATTAGTGAATCCATGGTTTCTTGGAAATAAAAAAGACAACCTACTATCTCTCGTACATCAGCTGAGGCCAAATATAGAGCTCTTGCTGCCACAGTTAGTAAAACCATCTGGATTAATCAATTGTTAAGATATTTTCAAATCAATGTTACCCCTCTAGCTATCTTTTATTAAGATGATCATCTTGCAATTCAAATTGCCACAAATCCTATTTTTCATGAACGAACGAAGCACATTGAGATCGATTGTCATTTCATTCGTGAAAATATTACTGGTGGAGTGGTTAAGCTACTTTTGATTTGATCACAACATCAATTAGCTGATGCCTTTACTAAACCGTTACTTGCATCCATTCTCAATCCCTCGTTAGCCAAGATGTGTGTCAAGAATATATACAAAACATCTTGAGGGAGAGTATTAGGACTTATAATCTTGTAATTCATTTTGTAATTCTTTTTTTCCATCCTACTTCACGTATAAGTAGTTAGTTTTCACCTTTTGTTAATTAGTTAGGGCAACTGGCATTTCTTTTGGCTATTTATACATGTATAGTTGATTTATTTATAATGAATTCATTTTGATCAATAAACGAGCAACACATTCTTCTTCCATTTATCTCTAACAAGGGACAATTGAAGCCATATGTCGTGCTACCCATCCTCATTTGAATTATACAAAAGTAATCCCGTTTACTCCAGAGATTCTTGCTATCCTCTTCTTGAAAGATTAAAACAGTCCAGCATGAAGGAGTGTCAAGGAATGATGGACTACATCAACTACCTCGACACTTACATGAACATGATGACCTTATAAGGCTTTCCAAATCCTATTATATGCAACGATTTTCCTCAGATGTTGTTAGAGTCTTCGAGAAAGTGGTTTAACCTCCTAGGACCCAGCTCCGTTACCTATTTTGATGACCTCACATCCAAGTTTAAAGCTTGTTTCCATACCAAACAATTGATCAAGAAAAAAAAACTAGGGATGTAAACGAGTCGAGCCAAAACTCGAGGCTCGGCTCGAGCAAAAATAATTCGAGCTTTTTTGGCTCGAGCACATCCGAGCTTTTGCTTGGCCAAAAAAATCTAAACTCGAGCCAAGTGGCTTTTTTCCAAAAAAGGCTCTACTACTAGCTGCTGCCTGTTGGCTTTTAATTAATTAATTTATTTTTTTAGACTTGGCTCATCACGTGTCAAAAATAGTCCATGCCAAGAGCCGGACTAGGATCGATTCTATAGAGCCACGAGTCGGGTAGACTTGAGCTTTTTCGGGCCGAGCCATGTGCCACTTGAGTCAGCAAGCCAAATTGACATCCTTAAAAACAATAGCCTTGCTTTTGTAACTTGTGCAATGATATAATGATTTTTTCGTACCTTCATGATTTGGCTAAATCTAGAAAGGCTTTAGATCTTCAATCTTAATATAACCACAACCATTTCAGATCTAGGTGCGATTGAGCTTATTAAGAGAAGCAAAAAATATATCAAAATGGAGGAGATATGTATCTCCAGAAATTGAACTTGACCTTAGATAAGAATGATACGAAGAGGCCGTATGAGCCTACCTAGAAAATTGAACCTTAGTGCCTAAATGTAGAAGTCCAACTATGGAGAATGCATGACATAGTGTCAAGGATTGCAGCTTTACTTAAGTCCCTTAACCCTATTGCAGCCACAACTTGCCCAACTTCGACCGCACATTGTAAATATTAGTTCAAGTTTGAGTTGTAATCTTATTTCCATTATAATAATTTATTTAAATTGTAAAATAGATAGAAATTAGAAAAGTTTAGTATGATTCTACGGCATTTAAACGTCTACTCCCGTTACTTGGATTTTTGTTTCGAATGCTATTATAGGGGGTATTAGTCTTTCAAATATCTTTCAAGCTTTATAGTGTTCGCCACCTCCACTAGCCATTGTAATTTCCTACTTTCATCAATTGTAATTTCTATCTTTCAAGCAATAAATGATCAAGTTACTTTCAATGTATTTTAGTTTCATGTTGCAAGCTTTCTACAAATTGTAATCAAATTTTCTTTCATCCCGAAATGATCGAGAGAAAGCGAAAGGTAGTCTAGCGGAGCAGACTACTGCTGCACGATGTCCCTTTCTGTGTAAAAAAGAAAGGCAACGCATGAAAGTTGATATTAGAGCTGCGGCTCAAGACCCTCGATAGGAAAGCTATGGATCCAAATTCCTCGAACACCACAAATGTGGTAGATGTTCAAAAGAGGACTACGAAACAATGCGTGGATGTGCTTGATGAGATAACTACTAGGTTGTGCTATGCCGTAGAGGGCCTCGAAGAGAAAATCGAGGTGACAGAGATGAAAATTTGAGAATTACACATCTAATGGATGAAAGAAAAAAGGTTGACGCAACAATAACTGAAGTCGTTGCTATCATACTTGATCTGCATGATGAAATGGAAGGGTTGAGAGCTCAATTACTAGTGCTTTAAAGCATGGTTGGCAATGGGCAAGCCACCGTACAAGAGCATGTTCATTGGCTTAGAATTTCAGAACTGTGTACCTATGGAGGGGTATGTGATACAAAAGAAGTTGAGAACTTCTTGTTTGATATGGAACAATACTTTCTTATGGCTTCGATCAAAGACGGAGCAAGAAAGGTGACAACAGCTACCATGTATCTTGGTGGGGATGTAAAACTATGGTGGTGGACGAAGTATGTTGTTATTCAAGCCAACAAAGTCTGAATAGATTATTGGGATCTCTTCAAGGAAGCAATCATATCTCAGTTTCTCCCGAAAATTGTGGAATATGAAGCACGTCGAGTACTACGAGAACTAAAAACACAAGCTCCATAAGGGAGTACGTAAAAGCATTTTAGGACGTATGCTGAATATTCAAGATATATTGGAAAATAATAAGCTATTCACTTTCATGGAACCGTGGACACATACGAAACTTCAGAGATAGAAGGTCGCTGATTTGAGCGTGGCTATGGGAGCTGCTGAATGTTTAATTGACTGTCAAATGGAGTCAAGAATGGATCGACCTTCGAAAAATAGTCAATTTGTTGAAGGTGGAAATAGACTTAGATTAGTTTTAGACCACGCTGAAATATCAATGAGCGTAACAACACCATCAACAGTTGTTGAAGTTGGAGTTCACCCATTCTGCACACTTAACCATATGTGCTCATCCAACGCCTTAAGAAAAGCTCTCATTCTAACTTTCCAATAGATATAGTTGCTTCCATCAAAAAATGAAGGCACACACAAAGAACTACTCATCTAGATAATCAAAATATGAGTTAATTAAAAAATGAAGGCACACACAAAGAACTACTCATCTAGATAATCAAAACACGAGATTAGGTTCTAATACCAATTGAGAAACACGAGATTCGACCGAACTACACCTAGAGGGGAGGTGATTAGGTGTAAATGCGGAATAAACAAAACTAAGTAACTAGCAATATGTCACAAGTTAATTATGTCTAGGTGATTAGTCAAACAATCCAATTAAGCATATATTTAAATACCCCTGCAATATCAAAACAATAAATAAAGTAATAAACAACACAGAATTGCTCACGATTAAACCCAACGTGTGAAAAAACTTCAGGCACTTTGCCAGTCAAAGATCCACTATAAACTATCAATTAAATTACAGATCACTAGCAAAGTTGACGACACAAGCTTTCTGATCTCGTGTCTGAAGTGCGAAACAGTCCTCCTGGAATGTGCACACGAACACTAATTTCGGCTCTTCTTTGTAAAGCGGTCCTCATGGAATGAGCATACGAACTCCAATCCTGACTCTTTATGCATTTTATCTCATGTAGATCTTCCCAAAGAACTCCTCGTTCTTCAGTTCTTTTTCAATGTAGCACAATTGACTACACAATCTAGTAGCAGATCCAAGGGAAGAATGCAATTCAGTGTTTAATTTGGCTCTTTGATGTTTTCACAAGGTTTGTCGCATAAACAATGAAGGATTTAACTTTGAATATGATGAAGCATGAATTCTCTCAAAAATATAATGTGTTCAACCTATTCACAGCAGAAAACTCGATGCCCGAATTTATATATTGGTCAATTTGTTTACAGAATCATCAATACAAAATATAAACCTAGCACTTAGGTTTTGCAACATTTTACAAACGTTGCTAATGTGTTTTTTTGATGGTCATTTTTGTATTTTTATATTAACCAATATATTTAAATATATTTTTATAGTAAAATATGCAAATTAAACAACATAAATAAAATCTCTTTGGTTGTGCACCAAAATGGAATTCACAACCATGCATCTGGATATTCGGAACTTTCAAATGCAAAAAGAAGGATGTTATTCTCTATTGCTTTCACATGTGAACTTCATTGTTGCCAATTTAACGTTTAAACATTAGAATGTAATACACTTGAACATTAGAATGTGATACAATACCACCTAAATAAAAAGGATCTTCAAAATAAAATAAAATTGTAACTCTCCTAGGAGTGAATTTTCGTCACCTTTATATGCTTTCTGGAGAGATATAACAAAGTATACCAACATCAGATTCTTCGATGAAATTCATGCTATTGGCACTGTTGCCTCCCTCGATTGCAGTTCTTTTCTGGAGATGCGGAGCTCAGAAGCCACATTATTTATGGACAAATTTCAAGTTGTAGCAAGAAATAGTCAGGATGACACAAGTTTTGCATGTCCTCCATTAGTACAAGTTTCATACTCAAAACAGAAGCTGGCTTATGAAAAGAAATAAGAATAACAACATAGCATACTTAGTACGATATATAGAGTTAATTAGTGAAACAAAGCTACAAAGATAGTTAAATAATATCCTTGGCAGCAACACCCAATTCAGCTAAGGCTTTTATAGTTTCAATCATGAAAGAACATTGCCTATGAACAGAAATATGAAAATACTGAGAATATTAGTGAAATGTGGTTTCATTATGTCTTATAAGTGTGCACATAGAGAATCAAGTAACCTCATCATAATGGAAGGTTCAAGAATTACAATTTTACAAATGGCCACAAAATTTGAGATTGGAAGTAAATGAAACTTGGACCTAATGTCAACAAAATTATATGCAATGTGAAAAGAAGCAGGAATTTGCAAATGAATATTCTACTTATTAAAAAGTACCAAACCAGGGAGCCATTAGCACAACAATCAACTTAAAGTTAGCTTACCATTTGAAGGAAAATGTAGGTACAAGTTATTTACTAATTACTATGAAAATAATCCGTGATCTGTACCTATAATTTTGGTCGCAATGTCTCAGATTTTCCAACATAACCTTGGAAACAATATATTGCCATTGAGCATTTTATGCAATATAGATTAATCAATGGAAGGGAAGATTCCGGGTGAAGTAATTACCATAATGAAAAGTTGACCAAAATAGCTTTATGAATTTCGTAGGAACAAGTTTGTCAGGTACATTAATATCAAACACACCAACATTAATATCAGGTACATTTGGAGTAAGAACCTAGGCATGTAAGAAGAGCAAGTTGTACAGGCACAGGGAAGTTACAGATTACTATATTTATCTAAGTTGATTGAGAAGCATAAAATTGAACACAATATCTTTCCAACATAATTCACACTGGTAAATGACATAAAGTATCTAAAACATACAACTACCATATTCATTACAATGATAATGCTGCATATTGTTTTAGACCCCAAATGCAATGATATTGGTGTCTCTTTTAGCAGGTTCCATATCAATACAAAAAGGAAATCAGATCAAATGAGTAAGATAGTAGTATTAGCGTAAATATTGAATGTTTTGGGTACGTACTCCTCTCTCTTCAAACAATTTTATAAGAATGACTTAGTACCACCTCTATTTTTTATTCCAAAGAAATGTTGGCTTGGGCATACAATACTTTCTAGTTTAATAACTCTTTTACATTCCAATTTTCATTAAAATAAAAAAGATAGTCTCTTTATACATAGTACCGAGGCTTTAACTATTTTGGTAAGTCAAATACAAAATTCACTTGCCAAGAGAGAGTGAAAAAAAAAACAACAATACAGATGAGATTACCAGCTCAGAATTTTGGTCAGGAATAGAGGTTACAGGAGGACCAGACAAGATAACAGTTTCACCCTGTCAAACACACAAAATATTAACCTTCTTGTTATAAATAGGCAGACAGTGAAAAAAAGGCACAACATGATGAATATTGTATTACAGAGAGAAAATGGCAAAATGCAGGTCAAAGGCATATCTCAATTGGGAAAACCATTTTAAATGACACCACAGAAAAAGGTAAGATACATCCATATAGGACAAGATTCAAGTAATCGAATATTGAAAAATTGGTAGTAACTGACCTCCTTAATCTTGATGGCCATATGTCTAGGAGGGGGAGCGGAAAGTGCTTGTGATGGCAGAGAAACTGATTTACCCCACCCAATCTTCAAGTCATATTCATAAACCACGACTCCTAGATCATAAATAATATCTTCAGGCCACCCTTTACCAAGACCTGAATTACAAAAAAAAAAGTCAAAATTATTTTGGCTATTTACAAGTTTGAATTAAATTTCGTTTGTTTCACTGGTTTTGTAATCAAATTCCTGAGTAGAAAAAATATTATTATTATCAAGAAATTTCCAGCCGTTTCAATTTCAATCTTAAGTAAAAAAAGGGTGTCAAATTCAATTCAAGAACCACTCTCTTGAATTACAAATAGTGTCTCTTCTACTTGTCCAATTTCTTTATTTCATCCCATAAATATCTTAAAATACACATCGTTCATAACCCGATTTGAATTCTTCGAGAATAAGATTTGGTTGAGTTCGATATTGACTTTGAAGCACTTGGGTGAAAGCATTGAGTGGAAAAAGGCAAAGTGGTGAGCCTAATAGAGGGAAAAAGCCAAAGTGAGTAATACATGAGAGAAACACGTGAGGTATAAATATCTTAGAGTTAGGATGTTTGATAGAGAAGGTTCTACATCAAACAGGAATCAGGAACAAGCTGGCATGATGGATGAGATGTTTTAGCGGTTCGAGAGGTTGTTTGGTGACATGAAGGACAAGATGGATAGGCAAGATGCATTATTTGCTGACTTGCATAGGGATCGTTCTAAGAAAATTCCTAAGGCAAAAAGGCAAGGTATGCAAGGGCGTAGGATGAATCTTGAAAATTAAATTGAAGTGGGAAGTGGAATAGATGAGGAAGCATTGATGGATATTGACTTGGGAAGAACACTTGGAAGAAGTTAGCGATGAAGCAAAGACGGAGTATGCTGTGGGTGAGTTATTGGTCACGAAGCGAGCTCTTAGCGCCCAAATTAAGACGGATGACTTGAAGCAGCAAATGGTATGTAGTGTTATTATTGATGGAGGTAGTTGCACTAATGTAGCTAGCACCACACTTGTAGAAAAGTTAGGACTTGCACTGATAAAACATCCCAAACTATATAGAGTGCAGTGGTTGAATGATAGTTGTGATATTAAGGTGAATCGGAGGGTATTGATTAGTCTTTCTATTGGGTGGTACCAAGATGAGGTTATGTGTGACGTAGTTCCTATACATGCTGGGCATATATTGTTGGGAAGACCATGTTAATATAATAGGAAGCGATATATAATGGGTATAAGAATAGGTGCAACTTTAAAAAGGATGGGAAATCAATTACTCTTGCACCATGGACACCACAACAAGTGTTTAATGATCAAATTAAGTTAAAAAGTGATGAGGACAAGAGAGTGAAAGAGAAGGAACGTAAGACAGAAATTTGTGAGAAAATTTTTAGGTGCCTATTAGCGAGAAAAAAAGAGTAGAACCACATGAGGGGAAAAACAATGAGATCGGGAGAAAAGATAAAGGAGATGAGAGAAAAAGTGAGAGAAAATTTCTTTGCAAAAGGGAATGAGTTGAAAAGAGCGGTAGTTGATAGGCAACAAATGATTATTTTGGTATACAAAGAATCACTCCTCAATTGTAAGGAGCCTAACATATCCCTCCCTAGTTTGGCTACTTATTTGTTGCAGGAAGTTCAAGATGTATTCTCGGATGACGTGCCAGTAGGTTACCACCCATTCGAGGCATCAAACATCAAATTCATCGTCCTTCATTCTAATCTCTTCAAACATAGCGTTTAACATTTCCAATTTAGAATTTTTAACCGTTTTAGTTCCCTCATTTATGGTTTCTAAGATATCACAAACTTCCATAGCAGTTTCACACATCGAGACTCTCCTAAATTCTTTCGCAGACACGACCATGAACAAGGCATGAAAGCTCTTGCTGTTCCAATTACACTCATCTAAGTTTGTTTTAGTCTATAGTGAGATATCAGTTGGTGGGACTATACCAGCAACAGTTGTTGAAAGTGGAGCCTACCCATTTTGAACGATAATCCAAATACGTTCATCCAAAGCCTTAAGGAAAGCTCTCATCCGAATTTTTCAATAGGCATAATTGCTTTTGTCAAAAAACGGAATGACAGACAGTGAATGACTCATCTAGAATATATAAAAAGGGCCAAGCATTGATTTAAGGCTCTGATACCAATTGAAATTTACGTGGTTCGACCTTGATAATATCTAGAGGGTATGAATAGGTATTAATGCGGAATTAAAATTATGTTTAGATTTAATCAGCAACAAGTCACTAATTAAATTATTATTCTAGATGATTAAGCATGCAAATTAATTTTCCTATGTTTAAATACCGCAAATATGATAAGCAATAAATAAACAGTAATGAAAGTAGTAAATAAACACACGATGTGATCACGGAGAAATCCAACTAGGAAAAACATAGGACACTTTGCCAATCAATCCACTATAAATGATTTAAACACTTACAGTCCACCAAACTAGACGACGACACGTACTATCTGATCTTCTGACTGAAGTTCTTGCAGCTCTTCTAGAAACTTTGCTCCTTTGTACCAATCCTTAGCTGCAATCTTTAAAGGTCTCCTAAAATCTACTGCCCTGTAGTACTCTTAACCTTGCGGAATCGTTTATCTCCTGTGGATCACGAAGAATACCCTGTTCTTCATCGACTTGAACTCCAGTCAACTTTACTCGATCTTCAGTAACTCTAACAATGCGGAGGTAAAAACGATTTTGGTATGATCCGGGATGCGCCAACAATTATCAAGATTTTGATGATTGTTGGAGGAAAAGTAGAGCCAAGTTCGAGACTTTAAAGAGTTGATAAATTTGATCATTTACATATTTGAGCAACAGAAGAAATAAGTCAATGATCAAGTAACGTGTTGGGGACGGAGCTAGAACGGGTTGGAAAGCACTCGAATTCTCAGTCTCAATTTGAGACCCACTTTTGGCATAAAATACGTTTGAGTTTAAAGATTTGTACTTCTATAAGATTTGTAGGCCTTGACGTAATCTTTTTAACACATTTTGAGTCACCTCAATCGGATAACGAGGGTGGACGATATGACCAAAATACTGAAAGCTATCCGGATTCAGAAGAAAACTGTTTTGAAGCGAATTTCCTTTTTTATTTAGAATTTTAGTTTAGATAAGATTCTTGTAATCTTTAAAGTGATATTTTCATTTTTCCATATTTTTCTAGGTTTAGTATAAATAGAAAACTTTATTTCATTGTAAAAGAAGAATCTTTTTTGACATAATGAAATATGAAAATTTTCTCTCTTCTTGTTTTTCATGAACATTCGAACTTATCAAATATATTTTATATTTGTAGCATTCAACCCTAGAACTTATCAAAGGATTAAGCACCATTTGGTGACGTTCGCAAATTGAGGTTCGTTGGTTTTGTAATTAATAGGTCATTCAAACTTCATTTTTGTTTGGTTACTTGGTTCAATAATTTGCGGGTCAAGATTTTACTGTCTACAACCAAAATCTTGGGCTTTCCCAGCGTTTTCAATGAATTCCGCGATTTTAGGTTGATCCCGTACACGGGTTCGCGTCATTTGATATCAGAGCTTTAGCTCCAATTCTATCAAGTTATATCCTTTATTTTTTCCTTGTTGAGTCATTAAATTTCCTTTTTTTCTTCTTAGTTTCTTCGTGTTCTTGTGTCATGTAATTTGTTTTGAGTTTTTTATCCAAAAAATTCCAAAACAAAAAATTTAAAAGTTGTTTTGTGCTCAATTTGAGTCCAAATCAACTTCCGTCTGTTTCGTTGTATCGTAGTTGATTCCAGAGTTAAAAAAATTTGTTACTGTTCACCCGTACCGTCCGAATTTTTTTTATTTCTTGGAAATTGTTCAATATCATAATATCCATTCCAATTCCAAAGATCTATTTATTTCATTCCAATCTCAATTCAAGAACCAATTTCTTGAATTTATAAAAGTACAACCAAGGTTGTCCAGTTCAAAATCCTTTTGAGTCCCAATTCTCATACCATCCAATTGGAGTTTAATTTAATATAAATGAAATGGTGATTCGGCGAGTGGAGAGATTGTTGGTGAAAATGTAGGATGTGGGAAATAAATTGGATATGGTTGAAAGGCGGAGTAGAAGTTTTATTGGGGATGGTGTTGATATATGATATGATCCGGGATGCGCCAACAATTATCAAGATTTTGATGATTGTTGGAGGGAGAGTAGAGTCAAGTTCGAGACTTCAAAGAGTTGATAAATCTGGTGATTTACATGTTTGAGCAATGGAGTCCATAATATTGAAGAAAACAAGCAAATGGTCAAGTAACACGTTGGGGACGGAAGTTGGAACGGGTTGGAAAGCACTCGAATTTTCAGTCTCAGTTTGAGACTCACTTTTGACGTAGAATATGTTCGAATTTGAAGATTTGTAGCCCTTGAAGTAATATTTTCAACACATTTTGAATCACTTCAATCAGATAACGGGAGTGGAAGATATGACCAAAATTCAGAAATCTGTTCGGATCCAGAAAAAACTGTTTTAGCGCGAATTTCCTTATTTTGTTAGAATTTTAGTTTATGTAAGATTTTTGTAATCTTTAAAGTGATATTTTCTTTTTTCCATATTTTTCTAAGTTTAGTATAAATAGGAAACTTTATTTCATTATAAAAGAAGAACCTTTTTTGACATAATGAAATATGGAGATTTTCTCTCTTCTTGTTCTTCATAAACATTCGAACTTATCAAATATATTATTATATTTGTGGCGTTCAACCTTAGAACTTACAAAAGGATTAGGCACCCTTTGTGGCGTTCGCAAATCGATATTCGTTGGTTTTGTAATTAAGATGTCATTCAAACTTCGTTTTTGTTTGGTTCAATAATTTGAGGGTCAAGATTCACTGTCTACAACCTGAATTTTGGGCTTTCCCGACATTTTCAATTAATTCCACAATTTTCACGCTGATCCCGTACCCGGGTTCTCTTTGATGAAGATCTCTTAGTGATTAACCTTGTAAAATCACGTTCAGATATGTTTTGGTATTTATAGGTAGGTTAGGAAAGTAATGGGCTCGGGAAAAAGCCTTTAAAATGCGAAATAAAAATTTTCCGGACAACACAGTCGCTCGAGTGAGGGCTCAGCGACAGTCAAGTGACATGCTATCATTCGAGTGAAGGCAAGGCAACAGTCGAGCGAAAGAGGTTATGCTTTTGATACTCGAGCCAATCCATGGCGATAGTCTAGCAAGAATCTGTACCGTATTTTTTTTTCTTTTCCCATTCTCGAACCCTAGACCTAAAACCCTAATTTCATATAATTGCATATTACTCATTGACTTTTTAGAACATTTACAATTATGTCCATTTTGTCTACAGAATTGCCAATTACATAATTAAAAACCTAACAAGAGGGATCCATAATCGACTTGTTTTGTAAATCTTGGTACATTCCCACATATGTTGTACTCTCCGTTATGGAAGTTGGAATACCACCACATTTATCACTAGTCCATCTCCATACCCATTGATCTTTCTCATCCAATTCGAACTCATCCAAGAAACAAACTGGCATTACGACCATATTTGCAAGAGGAAACATAATTTTTTTAAGAAAATGTATAGTCATTCGGCTTGACTGGGGTAATAAAAATCTTTTTTTAAAAAAAGGCTGAACAACCTAAAAGCAGTAGGCTGTTAACAACCAAAATAGCTAGCTGTTCTGATTGTTACAACTGGCTATTAAGACTGTCTTAACAGTAGGCACAGCCGACGGTTAAACGTAAAAAAAAATTCGGTTGTTTTTATCGATTAAAACGTATAAAAATTTAACGAAAATGAAATAAAATATATGCAAATATACTTACCGATTCGAAGTGATTGATATTAAAAATATTTAATTATTTAACATTCGATAAATTTAAGAGATTTGAGGTTGATGCAGATGAAAGTTGAAGAATTTTTATCTGTGTTGGAATAGACAGATAAGAAAAGTTAAGTGATTTTGAAATCTTAAGTGGGAATTATTTGATTTTCAATTGTTAACTAAAAAGGTAAAATAGTCTTCTAAACAAAACAATATTTTTTGTAATTGTATAACTTATTTAATGACATTTTTTTCTTTTAACCTCTAATAGGCCAATGTGAACATATAATATAGTTGAAAAGTCAAAGTGGTAAATTGGCTTGTTGACTAGACCAATCTTAAAATTACTCCACCTTCAAAGCCCAATAAATTGTAAATTTCTCTCTGATGCCTCATTTCATTCAATTAATGCAATTTAGCCCCTGAGTCCATTTATTTGTGCAGCCAAGTCTTCTTCAATTCAATTTAAGCCCTTCAATTTTCAAAGTGTGAAATTTGATCCCCCAAACTTTCCATACAATGGTCAATTTATATTTCTTTCTTTTCTAATTGCTTTGAAACGAGTCCAACCTTAAAATTACTGAAAATTAATCAAAGTTAAGTAGAAATCAACACTTTGACGCAATTATTATGTTGCATAATATATTTTAAGACATTCAACATTTGTAGTAAAATTTATTATGTAACAAGTGATGTTTGTAATTAAATTTATTTCGCAATACAAAGAGTTTGTTGCATAATTATTTTTGCAACAATATATATAATTTATTTTGATTATTATTGTATATGTCACATATTTTATATTACAACACATAAAATTATTGCGCAAATTATCTCATTTACTTGATTTTTTATCTCTCTACAATAGCCAACCATATATCAAAAATTAACAAAAAGGACAAATTACAGTTTTCCCAAACATGAAGCTGAATAGCTAAATGTTAGATACTATAAATAATTTAATGAACATGATACAAAAGATATATAATTTTCTACGCCATGTTAATAAGTTATACTCTAAAATTTGCCGCCTTCATCGTTATGAAGCTTGACTGTTTGGGAATAATTTCTTTTTTTCTAGGCTTCCCACCGTTGGTTCCAGCTCTGCCCTCAATGGCATACACAATATCCATGCCTTCAATGACTTTACCAAAAACAACATGCTCATTGTCTAGCCTTTGCAATTATCCTAGTACTGAGGAAAAGTTGCCAAGAGCATATTGGAATACGTTTAGAAGTTACCATTGTCAATAGTACGAATTATTAACAACAAATAGCACAGTACATTTAAGTGTAAGAAATACATATGGCCACTGAATCCCAATAGATTTAATCTCAACCATAAAAAATATAAATTGATCTAACATTTTGAATATTAAAGGACACATTTAAACAAATGGTCCAGAGCGAGCGTACACATCACCCGCATTGAAGTACATGTATGTTAAGAAATATATTTAAAAAGGACAATTATTAATGAGTCGTTTTATCTAATCACACATCATTTATCATTATTACAGACAATAACATTGGAAGTTACAATACATATTCCTTATCTCAAGTTCGTAAGTTCTCCACTTGACATCAATAGTTAAACTCCAACTTAGAGGACTATTATGGACTAGACATTCTATCTCGCATGTTATCTAAAATAAGGGCACACAAAAATAAATGAAATAAAATTTTGAGTTCACATATTGCAAGAGCTCGTAATATAACAACAACAACAACAATTTACATAGGTTTGTAAGTTCACTCAAAAATTTGAATAAAGTTCTAAAGGCTAATAGGTAAGTCTCGAAGTTCTTGTTCTATTTGTTATATACAAAATATTTATCTAAATGAATATTCTAAAGAGCCCAAAAATATATGTGAACTCAATATGAGTTAAAAGTACTCATAAAAAAATCTCATAAGCAGCCTTCCCCGTACCTAGCCCTCAGAGCCAATCCTTTTTCGAAGGCTGCAGATCCATTTTATCAAGTTTCCTTACCTACATTGTTCCATTGACCAAATGTTTTTCACCTTGGAGAATTGATGTGGTTATGCGTACGACTGAGCGTGGACGGTACTCGATCCTCTGGATTCTCAAGAGCCGTTGGGGGCACATCGGACACCATGTGACGTGCAGTGCTCTTCCAGCCGCTGGACCCTACCTCCGGCTAAGCCGTTTCCAGGGTGGGCAGATTGTTAAACAGAAAAGATAACTCTTCTCGAGGCCCCCACTGATGTCTTCGAACTCTCTATCGTTGCCGTCAACTACCGCGTCTCAGTTTAAGAATTTTAACCCAATTTGCTTTTAGTGTGCTCACGAAACGCGCTCTCTGTCAAGCTTCTCCCGACTCTTAGGATTGACTAACCCGTGTGCTAGTGCCATTCACATGGAACCTATCCTCTCTTCGACCTTCAAAGTTCCCATTTGAATATTTTCTACTACCACTAAGATCCGCACCGACGGCCTCTAGTGCCCAAGGACTCTAATCCCAAAGGCCAATGGAATAGGATCGAAATCCTATAATGTTATCCCATGCTAATGTATCCAGAGCATATGCTTGCTTTCAGCATTCTAATTTCTTCAAAGTAACAGAACTGGAGGCACGACCTAGCCAATTAAGGCCAAGAGCGCACCGTGTGCAGAATGATAAAGTACTAGTTGCTAGACTGCAAGGTAAAACACCAAATGTTTGTAAGAAGGGTGTTTGTAGTGATGAGGGAGACAGAGATTTCACTGTAGTAGTAAACAAGAAGAAAATGTCGAGGAAGAAGCATAACACACCGGGGATCATCGAAGGTAATGTTTTCCCTACTGCACAAGACCCTCAGCTTGTGTGCACATACCAGGCCACATGTACACAACAGGATGCTAGCACACTGGTGCAGATTGTAGGCACGTAGCTCCAACATGCCTACACACAGCTTTCGTCTGTGTGCATATAGAAGTACACTACAGGCACGCAGCGGCCACCTAGGAACACACTATAGGCTATAGTTACACAGCTACTGCCTACTTTAAGAATTCACCATCGTGTAGAGGAGGCCTCCAGTAGTAAGCCAACCATCAAAGAACATAGTGCAGCAAATAAGGAGGGTGCTGGGAGGAATGTCACTAACGAAGGCAGTACACTAACATTGCCTCATGCCCTATGCAAGTTTGGGCTGAAAATCATGAAGTTGGACAGCAAGGAAAATATGCAAATGTCAAAAAGGCTGCAGCACAAAATGACGGAGTTGATGGGAATTCTGTGGAAAACAAGAAGTAAGCCATGAAAAAGAAAAACATCACACAGTTGATTATTGAGGATAACATCCCCTCTAATGAACATGGAGGTTCCTCTATTCCTAATGTAAATGGGAAACTGAAAAGCAAGCTAAATGAGCAGAAGGCATCAGACACTTTAAAAGAAAGAAAGAAGGGTGCCACCATTGCTTCAACTTCATGAAGATAGCTTCATGAAATATAAGGGGTTTCAACTTACCCCTAAAATAAAATGGAGTTCGAGAATTCATCAAGAAACATAACATCGATGTCTTGAGAGTTTTGGAAACGAAACTTGGAGAACATAAATTGAAGTGAATTATGCGGAATAAATTCCATGGGTTGATGGAGGTCAATAATTTTAACACACATGAAGATGGGAGAATTTTGATTTTGTGGAACCCCCACGAAGGTCCTCTTGGAGATTGTAGAGTCTACACCTCAAGCCATGCACTGTATTGCTACATGTAAGATAATCTCATACACCTTTCACGTTAGCTTTATTTATGTTTTTCATACTTCGGTGCCCACATTTTGGTCCTCCTGTTGTCCAAATGAAGCAACAATCAAATCCAAGCGAACACAGGCCACCCCATTTCTTAGTCGAAATCTGCAATTCTGTGTAAATTTGATTGTGCGTGTGTTGGTTCGGGGTCTTCGTTCAACTCGCATTGCAATTTCGTGTCCACACATGATTTGCGTCTTGGTGTTACTTGGAGGTCACCTGCCGAGTATCGTCGAAACAGCACCATCGTCGGACGAAATAAATACGTGATAGGAATTTGTTGATTATCATTTTAGGGTCAACCCTCTATATTATTTTTTAAAATATATAGCAAGAAATATTCAAAAAGTGAATATAGAAGAATGGAACTTTTGTTAAAAAAAAAAGAAGATAAAAACAACTGATGGAATGTAATAAATAAAGGACAATTCTATTTGTACCTAATTTTTTACCTAATATTTTATTGAATTGACAAGTGGTACCCTCCTATTGAGGGGGGTGCCTGTGGGCACAGGCGCCTCCAATAAGGGACCGCTACTTGTCAATTCGATAATTCATTAGGTAAAAAAATTAGGTACATGTAGCATAACTCATAAATGTAAGGTAGAATATCAAGTCTCAAACCTATCTACGCCATAGCTATATGTCTTTAAATTATTTCCATAAACAAATAAGTCATCACCTTTTCAAAAGTTTATAGTACATTGACTTCATTATTAAAGTCATTCACATCGGATGTGGAACATTGTTCGATGTATGGAGTAAGAACATTTTAATGAAAATTAAAATCAATCAAATGCACCCTAAAAGAAAGAAGTAGGAAACTATCAAAAAGGTGAAGCAGCGAACCTAGTTCCATATTGTCAACCCCTTAAAGGTTGACATGTGCGATGGCATGAGAACACTTTGCACTCATGTCGAGATATTACGAGAGTGGTGTGTTGATGGTACACACTTCGATCGGATTCGGAGCAAGGTAAATGTGGGAAAGGTGCTTCAGTTTGGTGATTACAGATTGTTGCAGTTTAGCAAGGCATGGGCTGATCCAGTTTGCTGTTCATGGGCAAAGAGTTGTAAGGCATGGGCTAATCTAGCTTACTATTAGTGGGCTACAGTCCACAAATTCGGATGTCCAATTGGAGCACATGTGTTGGGCGATTTTCGAAGTCTAGACTAGTGGAAAGTGTGGACAATTGCTAGGACTAGTTGAGGGATGCATTTTCTAGTAGTTTCGGGCCAACTGGATTGGTTTATTCCTTTGGCAGTTGGGGATGTCAACTGCATACGATTTTGATCTATAAATACTGAAGGTCGAACTTGTTGAGACACAAGAGTGTTGTGATCCTTCAGTGTCTTCCCTCGTATCTTGTATTATTGTTGAGTAATAAACAAGTTGAGTTCTTCCGTAAAGATTGTGTTCTTTATATACTGTTGCCTTTTACTTCGTGTGTGGGTGTTCTGTGAATTCGGGTTGGCTGACTGAGTGTGACTTAGTGCCATCATAGGTCGAAATTTGGGTAAGTATTTTACTTGAAATTTGTCCCTGTGATAATTGGTATCAGAGCCTCGTTGCAGTTGCTGGGTTTCGTTTTGTAAATTAGAATCTCAAGGATCGGGTTTCTGCGTTGGATGATTTCGTCGGTGCTCCTATGATCGACAGTGCAGTCGGTCTAGCTGCACAAGTACATGCACAAAATGATGTACACACGGAATTGTGGGCTCAATTTGAGGAGTTTGCAAGCGAAGTTGATGAAAAGCAATCTTCATTCATGAAGGATTTTCTAGAACTGGTGGATAACTCAAAGGCTCGTTTTGATGCCCTTGAAGGTGAAATTTCCTTGCTAAAGTTGGCCTTAAACAACACTACTATTCAGGATATAGTCGATGCTTTGAAAATCCATGTTCCTGAACCGAAGCAGTTCAACAGTGCTCACAATGCCATGGAATTGGAGAACTTCCTATGGGATATGGAGCAGTACTTCAAGGCTGCTCGTATTCCAAAGAAAGATCGGGTAAATATCACTCCGATGTATCTATCGAGAGATGCAAAGTTGTGGTGGCGGACTCGGGTAAAGGATGATGAAGCTATGTGTAGGTCGCCTGTTGTTACTTGGGAAACATTGCAGAAAGAATTCAAGGACCAGTTTCTGCCTTATAATACAGTCTGGGTTGCAAGGGAATCTCTCAAGAAGCTTAGACAGTTGGGAAGTGTGATGGAATATGTGAAGGAATTCAGTAGCCTAATGCTGGATATCCAGAACATGTTCAAAAAGGACAAACTCTTCAACTTTATGTTGGGATTACAAGATTAGGCACAAGCAGAATTACGAAGGCAAAGATTGAAGGACATTCCTTCAGCAATGACTGTAGCAAATTATTTTGTTGACTACAAGATGGCGGTACTTCCTTTGTTCCGAGGAAAATCGATGAGAAGAAGGCTGGTACATCGAAAGGCTGGAAGAAAGATAATAAAAAGAAGAAATTTGAGGGCCCTGAGTCTAAAGATGGTGTTCAGTGTCTCAAGTCAAAAAGATTCGATGGATGTTGCATTTAAAACGATCACCATCATGCAAATGATTGTCCAAAGAAGGAGAAGCTAAATGCCTTAAGATTGGAAGACAACGATTACAACTCAAAAGATGGTCCTTCGCGTGTGAGTCTGTTACAACGGGTGAATGCTATCGCTACACTACAGCGTGGCTTGACGTATGTTGAGGTGGCTGTTGATGGGAAGGAAGTTTTGGCAATGTTGGATACTGGTGCTACGAACGACTTTGTAAATTCTAGAATCGTGGAGAAGCTGAGTTTGGGCATGACTTAGGTGACCTGTGAATTCTACAGCATAGCCAGAAAAGGGATATGCTGAAGTCACCTTTCGTGTGGGCGAATGGGAGGAAAAGTGAAATCTGATGACTGTTCTCTTGGATGATTTTGACTTGATCCTTGGTATTGAGTTCTTTGTCAAGGCGAAGGCGTCTGTGGTACCACTTTTGAATGGACTATACATTACAGATGAAGGGAGTCTGTGTTTCGTACTAGCAAGATATCTTGACAAGAAAAAAAGGAAAATAGATTCGTGATGGCATGCAATTGCAAATCAGCTAAAGGCGGGTATAAAGAAAGGGGAGATGACAATTGTTGCGGCGTTGGTAGAGATCAAAGAAGATCAGGTTGTGGAGGTGCCTGATCAAGTTGCAAGAGTCTTAGATGAGTTCAATGAATGTGATGTCCCTAAAACTCCCAAGAACTCTCCAATCCCGTTGTACCGTTGATCACAAAATTGAACTCGAACCAGGTGCAAAAGCTTCGGCACAGGCCCCATACAGAATGTCTCTGTCGAAATTGGTAGAGTTGAGGAGATAGCTTGATGATTTATTCGATGCGGGATTCATTTAGCCTTTGAAAGTTCCCTACGGTGCCCCGGTTCTGTTTCAGAAAAAGCAGTATGGTTCCATGAGGATGTGCGGGGATTATCGTGCTCTGAACAAGGTGACAATGAAGAACAAGTATCCGGTGCCAAATGTAGTTGATCTATTTGATAGATTGGCAAAGGTTTCATTCTTCACAAAACTTGATCTATGGTCGGGTTATTGGCAAGTAAGAATAGTGGAAGGAGATAAATCAAAGACTGCATGCGTGATGAGGTATGGTTCTTTTGAATTTCTGGTGATGCCTTTGGGTTTTACAAATGCACCTATCACGTTCTGTAATTTGGTGAACAATATGTTGTATAAGTTCTTGGATGAATTTGTGGTCGTGCATTTGGATGATATCGTGATCTATAGTAGATCACTGGGTGATCATATTAATCACTTGAGGAATGTGTTCTCATGGCTTAGAAAATACCAACTATATGTTAAGAAGGAAAAATGCGAGTTTTATCGATCAGAGATAATGTTTTTGGGACACTAGGTCGGTCAAAAGATGATTAGAATGGATGGACAGAAGGCGTAGGCTATCATGGAGTGGCCGAGTCCAACCAATGTTGTTGAACTCCGTTCATTTCTTTGATTAGCTAACTACTATGGGCGGTTCATTCAAAGCTATTCCAAGAAAGTGAATGCCTTGACGGATTTATTAAAGAATGATAAAAAATGGAAATGGTCAAATGAGTGCCAACGAGCTTTTGAGAAGCTCAAACAGGTTGTTTCAACTAAACCGGTGTTGCAATTACCGAACTTTGAGAAGCCATTTGAAATACACACTGATGGATATTCGGTCGCTTTTGAGAGTCGAAAATTAGAGGATACAGAACAGCGATACTCAACTCATGAGAAGGAAATGACTACAGTTGTTCATTGCTTGGAGACATGGCGACATTATTTGTTGGGAACAAAATTCATTGTTCTTATAGATAATGTAGCCAATACATATTTCTGGTCTCAAAAGAAGTTGTCGGTAAAACAAGAGAGATGGTAGGAATTTTTGGCTGAGTTTGATTTTGAGTGGGTATATAAGCCGGGCAAGCAAATCAGGTTGCAGATGAACTCAATCGAAAGTCCGTTGAAGCATATGTTTCGGCTTTGATGACAGTCGAATTGGATTTTCTTGACATAATCAGACAGTGGGTTGAAAAAGATGCTGCTTATACTAACATGCTGTAGGAAATCAGCGAAGGCTTGGTAAGGCGGTATTGGATCGAGGATGGCTTGATCTATGCCAAGGGTGGTAAATTGTATGTGCCTTCAAGCGGGGGACTGAGGGTAATATTGTTGAAGGAAACGCATGATCCACTATAGGCAAGGCATCCGAGCATTGAAAGGATGTTTGCTTTGCTCTTGAAATCGTATTACTGGCCAAAGATGGGTAACGAGGTAGAGATGTATGTTAAGTCTTGCTTGGTGTACCAGCAGGATAAAACAGAAAGGAGGAAATGGTAGGTTTGCTCTAACCTCTGCCAGTTCCAGAAAGGCCTTGGCAGTCGATTTCCATGGATTTCATTGCAGGTTTCCAAAAGGTTGATGGGTACAAGTCCATTATGGTGGTGGTGGACAGATTCTCAAAGTACTCAGTTTTCATTCCAGCTCCGTACAAGTGTACATCGGACATTGCTACTGGATTATTTTTCAAAAATGTGGTGAAATACTTCGAAATGCCCGTAGATATTGTGAGCAATCGGGATTCGCAGTTCATAGGCAAGTTCTGGACTACATTGTTCAACATGATGGGTTTTGAGTTGAAATTTTCAACAACAAATCATTCAGAGACAAATGGTCAGACAAAACGGATCAATGCATTGCTGGAGGAATATCTCAGACACTATGTGACAACAAGTCAGAAAAATTGGGTTACCTTGCTGGATACGGCTCAGTTTTGCTACAATCTCCATCAATCATCTGCAACGAGGATGTGTCCAAACAGAGTTAACTATGAGGCATATGCCCAAGCCGCCTCTTGAAATTGTAAAGGAAGAGGGACGCATTGTATGTCCAGTTGCTTTTCGATTTGCTCTAGACAAACAAGAGATGGTAGAGTAGGCAAAGGACAGTCTTGTGAAGGCTGTCTCGAAGGATGAAAAAGTATGTTGATCAGAACAGACGGGATGTAGAGTTCCAAGTTAGGGATAAAGTGTTGCTGAAACTAACTCCTCAGATTTGGAAGAAGATCAGTAGCAAAACAGTGAATCATGGGTTAGTCCAAAAATATGATGGTCCTTTTGAAGTGATCAAACGGGTTGGGAAGGTAGCTTATCGGTTAAAGCTGCCTGATCGTTTGAAAGTTCATCATACAGTCCATGTAAGCTATCTGAAAGCCTTTAATGAGAGTTTGATGGAGGAAGATTGATTGCAGGCTAATAGGGCTCCTCCTATGATCCGAAAACAGTATGAAAATGAGGTGGCAAAGATCATTGGGCATCGAAGTATGGGGTAAGCAAGAAGAATCGAAGGACGGATTATCTTGTTTTGTGAAAATGTAGCACTGGGATTGATGCAACTTATGAAAGGGACGTTGATCTATAGCAATTTGAGGACAAGGTGAAGGAGTATCTTGATTCTCTTATGACGAGGACATCAGACTCTTCTGGTGGGGAAAGTTTGTCAGCCCCTTAAAAGTTGACATGCGCAATGGCATGAGAACACCTTGCACTCATGCCGGGATATTGTGGGAGTGGTGTGTTGATGGTGCACACTTCGGATTCGGAGCAAGGTAAACGTGGGAAATGTGCTTCAGTTTGGTGGTGTCAGAATGTTGCAGCTTAGTAAGGTATAGGTTGATCCAGCTTGCTGTTCATGGGCAAAGAGTTGCAAGGCATAAATTGATCCAACTTGCTGTTAGTGGGCTGTAGTCCATAAATTCGGGTGTCCAATTGGAGCACGTGTTTGGCACATGTGTTGGGCGGTTTTCGAAGTCTAGACTAGTGGAAAGTGTAAACAGTTTCTAGGACTAGTTGATGGATGCAATTTCTAACAGTTTCGGGCCAATTGGGTTGCTTTATTCCTTTGGCAGTTGGGGATGTCAACTGTATACGATTTTGATCTATAAATACTGAAGGCCAGACCTGTTGAGACACAAGAGTATTGTGATCCTTCAGTGTCTTCTCTCGTGTCTTGTATTATTGTTGAGTAATAAACAAGTTGGGTTCTCCCGTAAAGATTGCGTTCTTTATATACTATTGCTTTTTTACTTCATGCGTGGGTGTTGTGTGAATTCGGGTTGGCTGACAAAGTGTGACTTAGTGCCATCATATATCGAAATTTGACTAAATATTTTACTTGAAATTTGTCCTTGTGATACATAGCTATATCCATCCCCAATCACTTTTCATCGACAAAACCCAACATTTTATTGCATTTATATTTAAATAATACTACTTGTATATAAACAATTACAAAATTGTTTACATACAGATGATGTGTCAAAAAGAAAGTAAAAATAATTTTTTTTTTATTTATTTGATTGAAGAAATTCTGACATATTCATATATCTCCATATCATGTGTATGTAAACCTATTATCTACGTGTAGAACAAAAATCATGTTCTTTCTTACACTAATAAAAAGAATACAATTAATCATGGACCCCACCATTTACTTTGCTTGTAACACTTGTTTATTTCATTTTTACGATAAGAATATTAATTGGTATTTATATTTGCATTTTTAACTAGGAACATTTGAGCCAATAACAGTTGTAGGAATTTTATATTTGCATTTTATTGAATAATATTAATTGACAGCATACTTCGAAATGATTTATTTTGTAACCACGCCACCATCTTGGCGTTTAACATCAAAATTGACGGACAGGCTGGCCTTCATAATATATATTTTGGGTTGTAGAATAGGATATTCCGCTTAATAATTATAAAATGTATCAATTGCAGAAACAGTCCCCAATCTTTGTTTTTTTGGAGTAAATCCTCAACATATTAGTTTTGTGGCATCGTTAATCCTTGATGCCTATTCCCCATCATTTTGTACCTAAAATGAATATTTAGAAGTGATAGTTAGGTCTGAAATCAAAATTAAAAAATAAATAAATTAGAAAAATTGAATTTAATTGTCAAGAAAAAAGTGTATATGAATAATGGCCAGTAATGACTTCTATTATATTAACCAAATAAGTATTAATACTCGTACATAATTATTTATAGATTGATATGATATTATATTAAAGTTTAACTGATTTCATTCTCCCTCCCTCTCTCTCTCTCTCTCTCTCTCTCTCTCTCCCTCTTCCAAACTTTTGTTTTCTCTCTCGTAACATCAATCTGTAAATAATTATATACAAATAACATTAACCTAACCAAATTACCCCTTCAAAATATTGTAACTAAGGTACCCATGCATATCTCAATAGTCAAAATTAAGGATGATAAAAAAAAAATGTCAACCCGTCAAATAGAATTGAAACTATGATTTCGAAATCGTTGATTTGGTTTCACGTGGTTTAGATTTCGTCCATTTCAAAATAGAACCAAATTATTTGGAAATGGTTCGATGTAGTTTTGATAGTTAAAACCTGTTCGAAAACAAATCATATAGTTCATTTTTTTGAAGTTACAAGGTTTATTATTTATTAGATGAATATATACTTTAACAAATTTACTTGCCAGTCGACTTAAGAAAATATTCTAAAAATGAAATTGCAATCTATGTGTCTATTCGTCACTTATTAATTTATTTTATGATTTTCTATAGGATCATTTTTTTTACCACAGATTCATACAATAAAATATTCTACACTTATACTAAATTTTTTTCCTACTTTTTAACCATACATTCTCTTAAAAATACTATTAAAAATCCATTTTCTTCTCAATTAATAGGAACCAAACGGTATATTTTTTTTTTTTTATTGAACCTTGTATTAATTTATTGGTTTAAGATTGTATAGAAACAAATATATTAACATTATTATGCTTATATTACGAAGGCTTAAGTGTTATAATGAAATTTCAAACCAATATGATATTTTTTTACTTAATTAAAAGTTTTATTTTTATATCCGTAAAATTGTGGTTTAAACCAAATCAAATAGCAAAAAATGTTTGTTTGATTTATTTGGAAAATGAAATAGTTTTGTATGAAACTTTACTAACTCGAACTGTGTTGACACCTAATCAGAATGACGCAAAATATCATTAGGGACTAATGTCTCACAAAACTAATGCTTTTTAGACAACTCCTGTCAAAAAAAAAAAAAAAAAAAAAAAGGACTACATTGTTACAACCTATATTGGCTGAGGACTAAAACCGAAACTTTCTTTATTAAAATAGAACAAATCCAGCCGTTACCGACCCAAAATACCAAAGATAGAGGTGAATAAGATTTGAGAGAGCGAGAGAGATGTGCTACGAGGAAAAGTGTTCAACGTGCGGCAAAACCAGCTGGGGTGGCTGCGGAAGGCACGTTCCGTCGGTGTATCGACGAATTCCACAAGGCCAACACTGCCAGTGCAAGGGATGGCCCGGTGTCAAATCCGGCGATAATTCTGAGTCCGCCGGCGCCGGCACCGGCACCGATGAGTCCAAGGCTTCATCGTACTGTAATATTCTGTGAAGAATTTGGGTTCATAAGCAACTTTGTGTATTTTGTGGAAATTTATGCTGGTTTTGTTGCCTAAAAGGGATCTTTTTAAGTTTTATGTTTATTCTGTCTTGTAATTTTTCAATAACATAAATGAATCTTAATTATAAAACTGGAAGCTTTATTTTGTCTGGTTTTGTTGCCTAAAAGGGATTTTATTATTCTTACTATTATTATTATTAAAGTGTTTGGGTGATTATTAATAATGTTAAGAAAGCAAATTTGGTAAAGGTTCTAATTAGAGGCTCGTACAGTCATAGAGAAATTTCGTATTACTCAGAAAGTAAGAATCAAGTCTAATACACGTATCAAGTAAACAGTGACAAGGAATACTCTGTAATTCATAAGTAATAGAATTTCTTACCGTGTAATTATGTTAAAAAACTGAAGAAAGAGATGATATTAGGAAATCACAATAACCTCTCCTATTTTTCAGTTTTGAACATTATATATACCTTCTAGTAACTTTTTGAGCCACATATCCTTTAAGTAATATTGACATACTCAAATCATTTAAAGGCCTTTGGCACATGGGCGGATCCAGCACCTAGTCAGCCCCGCAACCGACCGTACTAGGTCCGTCAGGACCTTGAAGTTCTGTCGGGAAGTGTTAGAATATACCAGCTGAAGATAACGGATAGGAGAGCAATTAAATAGTGCAACATTACACCTCTTTATTTTCAGGAATGGAATATAAATTTGTTGGCTAGATAATACGTTTAGTTATGCATTGCTGTTAGCTTAAATTCTAAATTTTTCCTAGCTGCTCAGACTTGTATAAATTCGTGTATCCTCGTTGATTAAAAAATCAATCAATTCAGCATCTTCTTTCTTCAATTTCTAATTGGAAGAAATGGAGAAGGCAATCGGTGGCGGTGAATCATTTTTTTTTCCTTTGTAATTTTTTGTTTCAGTGAACTGCTTTCTTGGGCCTTTTTATGTAAAACAATAAGGCCCAATGGCCAATTTGCAACCCATTAGTACAAACAAAACCAAGTCCAAGATCCAAATCCCCAATTAATTGAAACTCAAACCGTAGAGGAGCTCGACGGAGAGAGACGACCGGCGAATCGATTGGCTGCATGAGTCCCTGCCTTCGCGTGTCTGTGACTGAGGGTTGTGAGTTGCCTTCGCGTGCCTCTTCAGTCGGTAGCCGTCTGACGCTGTCCTGGCCAGTCGGCAGACGACAGTCCAGGCGTCCAGCAGCTTCGCCTTCACTACTTGCTTGTCACAGTGACTCAGTGATTGCTCTCTCTCTCTCTCTCTCTTTTTTTTTTGTTCCTTTAGTTAATTTGTTTGATTTATTATTTATAGTTTATAAATTATGTTTATCAGTTATATAATATGAATTTTTTTTTTTTTTGTGTTATTATCTGTTTATGAGTTTTGAAATCATGATTTTGTGATAGTTTTCAGTTTGTTTGAAATATGATTTATGAATTGGAATTGAAATTGGAATTATGGTTTAGGGTTGGAATTGGAATTTGAAATTGAATTTGAATTAGAATTAGGGTTTGGAATTGGGGGAAAATAAAATTGGATTTGAAATTGAAGTGTGTTTCAAATGAAGAATATGAGTCAAAGGATTGCCAAGAATTCAATCCAATTAGAATTTTGTTAAAGTAATGTTGTACTTATTGTTGAAAACTAATATTGTAATCACATCTCTAACAAATTAACTTTTTAAATGAATAATTAGTTCAACATCAACGTGGTATTAAAATTAACAATCGTGTTTCGAAATATCAAATTTGAAAGTGTAAGGAACTTGACCAAAGACTAACTTTTTAGAGCTTGCTCCTTAATTATATATTCATTTAATTGTTTTTAATATGATATAATTCAATATTAATAAATGACATAATTTTTACGATCGCTGATTGTTGACGTTGACTGGTTGATGTTGGCCAGTCAACGTCCGCTCGGGTTGAGCTTAGATGCTAGGTCCACCAATGCTTTGACACGTATTGTTTTCGAAAATTTGAAGAACGTGTAAAAACAAATATTCAAAATATATCATTTCAATCAACATAAATTTATAGTTGTAGTCTATTTCTATAGGCCGAAACTGAAAATTTCAACGTTTCCTATCATCGAATCTAAAGTGAATTCGCAACTTGTACCATCATAAAACAAACTTAAGTTCCTGTATAGAAAGTAGATAATTTGCAAATGATTAATGCAATTTACATTTCTCTTGCTATCTCCTTCTAAGCTTCAGTTGTTCACATGAGGTGAAATATGTTTTTTCCGAGTATCAATTTCTCTTTCAAATAATCTGCAGATACTTACTCTTTCAAATTATCGGGACGAAATTTGAACAAAATAACAGGATGATCAACATGATCAAATAGGAATGGATGATCGAATGACTGAAAATAGGATCAAAAATTAATTCGAGCTCATTGACTTCACGATGTGTTTTTAACAAAGTTTGTTCCCTTCTGTATTGCTTGAAATCAGTAAGTAATTGTTTTCCATAATATAATAAGAAATTTAGTTGGATAAGAAATAGGACTGGTAATCATATAAACCTCACCATCACAACTATCGAAAATGGACGACAACACATTTACCACATCTCTATCATTATCCTTTTGCTTATTCTTCTCTTTATAGCAATCCATTGTAAAATGTCACGTGTTCTCATAGCCATATCATTTCTTAACCTTGGTCCTAGTTTTGGATCTAGGTCCGCCTTTGCTCTTCCTTCTACCTCCGTTACTAGTAGACTCGCCACTACTTTGGTAACCATCATGACTATTTTGCCTAAATTGAGTTCTACCCCTCATCATGTGTGAATCTCACCGCTTTTTTTTTTTTATCATGTTTCTCAGCTATAATCTCCATCTCCTTACTTCTAATAGAGTCAATGACAATTCTGGGCGTCAAAGTGTCTCTACCATACTTAATAGCATTTTTCACTTCCTTATAAGTATCAGATATAGCATTTAACAAAATAATAGTCTTATATGTTTCAGACACTATCTCTCCACAGTTAACAATATATTGAACAAGTTTGTTAAACACGTCTAAATTGTCATCGAGGTGTTTTGAAGAATTCATTTTGAAACTGAAAAAACGCTCAAATAAGTAAAGCTTGTTTGTAGTAGATTTGAGCAAATACAAGTCTTCCAATTTTTTCCAAAATTCTTTAGTGGTTTTCAGTTTACCCACTTTTCCCAAAACTGAGTCAGCCAAGTGTAAAATAATTGAGGTATCAGCAAGCTTGTCAACTTTTTTTTTTTTTTTTTGAAAAATCAACATGAAAGTTGCCATCAATAGCTTTTGAAACATTTTGTCGAACCAAAATACTTCTCATTTGTTTTGTTGCCAGATTGAAAATGAGTATTTGATACACTTTAACGGTCCTATACTCCACCATATGAGTATAACCACTCAGAATTATCCGTAACCTCCGAACGTTTCATCGAATACATGTTGAAACAACCCTGCTGATAGTTATGATGCAACTTTCCTACTGACTTTCCCAGAGATCTCATCAGCCATTGACACTACAATACCACAACATATCTACACACCTTGCATCAAACGTTAGTCAATGATATGTGTAAATATACTGATCTGCGCCAGTAAGAACACATCCTCTATCATGGCAACTGGCGACATGCCATGAGGATGTTCCCATCTTACTTTACAGCACAAGTACGTACTCCTCCGTCAGGAGAGACGCATTGTCCGAACCTAAGTAGTTAACCGACCCTGCTCTACTTTTCGGACAATTTCTCTTCACGTGACCAATTTGGCCGCAATTCCAACAAGTTACTTTCTTCCTCGTGGAATTGCCCATCATCCCCCTTTTCAGTCACAAGCAGTACATTGTCAGAAGGAATATTCTGTCCCCCTAATATTCTTTCTTCAGAGATCAATTTGCTTGTTACTTCTGCGAAACTCACAGTTTCCTTCCCATACATCATGAATGGCTTGATATGTTCATAGGTAGACGGAAGAGATCAGATGAGACGTAGTACCTTATCATCATCATCATCATCATCATATATCTTCACTCAAATAGCCTCCATTCATGAAATAATCCCATTAAGAGCACTCAGATGGTTTGAGATTTTTGTACATGCCTCCATGCGTAATGAATGAAATTGCTCCTTCAGGTACAACCGATTTGAGAGGCTCTTCGTTCAATATAGTTCTTTTAGCTTCTCCCATAGTTCCTTCGTAGCAGATATTCCATGAATATTTGCAAGAACATTTTTAGCCAGACAGAGATGTGTCGTGCTTCCAGCCTTCAAATCCAATTCGTCCCAAACCTCATCACTTATATTGGATTCACCTTCCTTGACAAAAATCTGGGTTGGTTTTCATTTCAAAGCCTTGTGTAGTCCAACGTGAATCAATAAATCCCTGACATGTACTTGTCACAAGTTAAAATTAATTCTCCCATCAAATTTCTACACGTCATATTTCGACGACATATTTTTCTGTTGCTCCAATACTCCGAACCACCTGACGCTTTGATACCACTTGTTAGGAGATTTTAGCTAATTCCTTTTATTTCTATTTACCCACAGGATCTTATGTTGTTCAAGAGAATATTAAAAAACAAGGAAAAAATAAAAATATAACGCATGAATTAAACGAATCGTCAAAACTTTTCACTATACGATAAATTGTTACAATCATATAAAATTTCACTCACCAACCAAATCCCAAAGTATTACAGAGGAAAAAAAAATTCAGTAGCTAAATCTCATTTTTTCCTCTCTGCTATGCGTGTCTCTGAATACACACACACACACACACGGCCGGCCATAGAGAAAAAGAGATAGACAGAGAGATAAAACAAAATATTGGGTGGGTGGAAGAGAGTCAAATATTATATGTGTGTGTGTGTGTGTTTAATCTCAGCAGTGGCAACCCTCTTTCTTCTCTTCTTTTTGGCCAAAATCCTGGCTGTTGGCTCTCTTATTTTCTCTCACACAGGCCACATCCTAAAATAATGGAATACATCCACTATTTATATGATCAATAATTATCTTTTATTATTTATAATAGAAGTCCTCCAACTTTGACTTTTGAGGCAATTACCTAACATCTTTGCAATATAGTCGATAAGCCCCCCTTTATGCATTTTCTTCCTCATCGTTTCTAAAAATTGTACCCATGCTAAACTTCTATTATTCATTCTCGAATGTAAATTGAAAAGTTAGCAAGCACCAAGATTTCAATTTAAGTTCTCTATTTTACAATGCAGTTCCTTCGATCTTTTACCCTTAATAGACAACTTTTAGTGTACATTAGCAACAATGTTAACCCTTTACGGGTGATAACGTAACTATAATTTAATCCTAATCATCGATGCTATCATAGGTTGTGCTCTTTTAGTGTGAAGAACATATTGGAAGAGCTTGTCATTTGTGATGATCTTGCAGCTAAATGCATATCCACATTTTCAATGCAAAGATAGTAGAGATGAAGTTTAAGCTACAACTTACATAGTTCTTCTTGCAGGACTCTATTTTTTTTTTAGTTTGTAAGAGATTAATTTGACATGTCGTGCTAGACCTAGTCTTTTCATAGAAACATGACTATAAATCATGCAATGTCCATTACTGGATCATATCTTTAGAATAAGAGCAAAACTAGTCGATTCAAGAGAGTCTAGTTTATGCATCATTCCATCGAAAGGGAATATTGTTCCATGGTGGAGCGGATTTAGTGTGTGGGCAATGAGGTCAGCTGCCCCAACACTAAATTAAGAATTTTAAATTTTGCCCAATAGTTTTTCAGAAAATCCTTGTAATTTTCAACTTTTTCCCCCAAGATTTTTTTTTTTTTTTTGTAATTCGCCCCCACAAATCTTTTCTTCTAGCTCCGCCCTTGATGTTGACTTCACAGCATTGAAATCTATAGAGAAGTCTTGCACGTTATATTTAGAGAAGTTTTCGTACGGACGTGATAGTATTTCGTGAAACCTAAGTAACTCTATTATTCACTGGACGTAGTTCTAGGCTCTTCCACTAATTTTTAGCCATGAACTACTGAGCTATCTTCGAGAAAATAGTGATAGCAAATTGTACAAAAATAAGATAGACTTCTTTAATTTTTCCAATCAATACATGAGATTGGTTTGTTTATTCTCATCTATCTACTCAATACTTTTTATCTGTTGAAATTAATGTCCCACGTGACCGGGAATATTTGAATTTTAAAATATTAAGGTAGTTATTGGCTCCAAAATGATAAACACATCTAATTTGGTGAGATATTTTAGTGGTTTTCAAGAAGTAATCCAACTTTTGGAAAACTATCCTCTCTCTACCCTATGTATCCTCTCTCTACACTATGTATGACAGCAGAATACACGTTCTAATGTCATTGAAACTCATGGAAAGAATGGTATTCTAAATTGACGATAAAATGCCATAATTGATATTTTTCATATTCGAATTTTGAAACGTGGAATTTTGTTGATTTCATAACTGTAGTTTGCTGGTAAATTTGTGACGAATTGCACTGAGAACAATTAATGTGGGCTCTAATTAGATAACTACCTAACCTTTATGTAACCAGTCATGAATTGTAATTCCCAGAATGGATCTGAATCCAGTAAGTTTTCATCATCACCCTAATTACACGCATAATCTATAGACTAAACATCATTTCTACATTTTCGCTGTATGATGGCTACTCTGTTTACGAATCGATTGTGATTATTGGGTTCATGTTAAACTGTTACAATTGTTGGATGTAGTATCGATGGGAGTAGATGAATTGAAATAAATCTTATTACGTATGAAAATGTCTTCATAATCTATACATTCCCGTTCAGTGGCGGACCAGCACAAAAAGTTTAGTCCGAGCGGACGGTGACTATTAACCGTCGACAATCAAGGATCGTAAGAGCGATATCATTATTAATATTTAATTAAATAATATTAAAATTATTCAATATATATGTAAACACACTAAAACGTAAAAATTATATATATATGAAAACATAATTCAATACAACCCAAAGTACTAAAGATATACGCGTTACAACGTACTTTGTAACTCTGATCTTAAACAACTGCATTCTGCAACGTCGAAAACGCTGCAATATTGCCGTATTCTCAATTTTTTTTCAAAAATCTCTTCAACCACTAAATTGTCATTAAACCAGTCAATCTTTCATTTTGTTGCGCAAATCACATTTGATTAGATTCATAGCAGAGAATATTCTTTCTAACTCAAATAATAATATCATTAATTGAACATAGAACTAGATAATTGGTTCACAAAAGAATTCACTACGAAATTTAAAAAACCAGAAAAAAATATAGATGAAAGAGCACCAAAGAATTTAATTATTGATTCTCAGCCACATAGGAACATGTGGCAGTGATTCAGTGAACCATCCCTACACCCAATTCTAAAATTCAAAATCCTCTTTTGACTATATTTCTACTCCAATGGCTTCACTACAAAATTTTAAAAACCAGAAAAAATATAGATGATAAGAGCACCAAAAAAACTCATTATTGATTCTCAGCAATAGGAACATGTGGCAGTGAAGCATCCCTCACCCAATTCTAAAATTCATAATCCTCTTTTTACTATATTTATGCTCCAACAGCTTCACAAGCTGCAGCTGCGTAGCTGCATTTTATCTCGGACTGAGGCGCCAAAGTAGAATTCGAGAATTCAAAGCACAAACTTGTGTGAGAATAAGAAGAAAAAGGCATGGAAATTTCTGGGTTTATGCCTTACAAGGAGAAGCGAAGAAGTGACCGTGAAGGGAAGGGCTGGAATCGAGTTACGTGTTCAACAATTTCTTGCAAGGAGAAGCGAAGAAATTTCTGGGTTTACGTGTTCAACAATTTCTTCTTGAAGTGTTGGGCACATATCGGTTGGATGGTCTACCAATGAACAAATTCCACATGCATTCGCTGTTTGCATAGTACATGTAGCCATTTCACGAATAAGAGTGGTTAGACTTGCTATTTGTTGTTCAATGGATGAGACATTTACCTCGTTAACTTGTCTAGAAGGGAGATCATTCGGGAGTTTTATTCACCAAAGCTCTTCCACTTGCAGCATCAATCATGCTCATTTCTGTGGGTAGAAGACATTCATAGAAGTATTGGATGAGAAGTTGCTCATTGATCTGATGATGGGGACAACTTGCACACAATTTCTTGAATCGCTCCCAATACTTATGTAGAGATTCCTTGTGATCTTGTCTGACATCACATATTTCCTTCCTAATATTTGTTGCCTTCGAAGCGGAAAAATATTTCTCTAAAAATAATCTCTTCATTTCATCCCATGTGATAATGCTTCCCGTTGGTAGATAGTAGAGCTAATCCTTAACTGAATCCTTTAGAGAAAATGGAAAGGCTCTCAGTTTAATCTGTTCTTCAGTAATTTCCATATGTTTCATACTTGTGCAAACCACATGAAACTCTTTTAGATATTTATAAGGATCTTTACCTGCAAGATCATGAAAAGTAGGCAAAATGTGTGTTAGTCCAGATTTGAGCTCAAACGTAGTAGTAGCATCTAAAGTAGGAAAAGTTATGCATAAAGGTTGTTGATTCAATGTAAGGGTTGCAAGCTCCTTCAAAATCCTATTTTCGGCCATGGTTCTTTCTCTTTCAAACTCCAAATCACTTGCAAATGGATTGTTGGGGTTGAGATTACTTTCTTCAAGATTTTGTTGGATGTTACTCCTTAACCTACGTAAAGTTCTCTCAATTTCTGGATCGTACTGCAAATCATTTTGGTTAGAAGATCGAGTTGCAGACATAAACAACATAACAAATGAAAAATAAATTAAAAAGAAAAACTAGATTAAGAAAGACAAATAAAATTTTATGCTAAAATTTCTAAAAACAATAAAATACCTAAAAACCTAGAAAATTATGATTTTTTTTTATCTTTTTCAAAAATAAAATAAACGATTAAGAAGCACAAAAATAAATTAACACTACTCCCCGACAACGACGCCAAAACTTGGTATGTTGTCGTAGGCACCCAAAAATAGTCCTTAAACGTCTAAAACTAATGTAGTAGTGGAAGTAAGGGTCGATCCCACGAAAAGTGTGTAATTTAGTATTTTATACTTCGTACAATGATTGTGGGGGGTTTTTTGTATGCAAACAATTGTAAATAACGCAATTAATAACAATGAAAATTAAATTAACGAAAACAATAAAGACTAAACTTGGTCCAAGTCAATATCCACCTTCAGAAATCCACAATTGATCATAGATGCAAGGATAATTCAATTCATATTTTGAATATTCACCGTTGGAATAATTTTCCTATTTCTCCTTAATTTTAGTTAGTTAGAAACCACCGTTCTAATTAACCCTAATTATTAAATAACCCCAAACCAGCACGTAAGACTCAATTTAATAACAGCTTTACACAATAGAGAAATAGATGAACTAGATAATACAAACACCAGCGGTTGCATTTAATCTATTTAAACGTTCTTCTTAAGATTCAATAACCTCTATCGCAGAAAATTATCAAATCATAGTGCTTCACAAGTTAAAAGAATCAAACAATTACTGATTTGATATTTAACTTAGCAGTATATTGCAACGAATAATAAACTAGTAAGCCTCCTATCAATTAAACAAAACAATCATGAAAATAAGTACAGAAGAATATTTAATACTAAAAAACATGAATTAAATTAAGAAAAATCATTTATATCTCACAATATTTGGTTCCAAGGGTTCAATCTCATTCGACCAAGTGTAAAAGTTTAGTTACAATTCATGAATCTAAGAGAAAAATAGAGAAGAATGAAGTTTGGAGGCGTTGTGTGCGTTCTAGTTGTGTTCTAGGGTTTTAAAATATGTATTTATAGTTATTTCCATAAGTAGTTGACTTAAATTTGGAAACCATGCGGCTGAATGGAAAAAATGAACTCAGCTCTCAAACTCTCGGAAGTGGTATGTGTGGCCGCATAGAATTAAAGGCTTGCATGCCGCATGGTTTTAAGAAACTTTCTCCCGGACAGCTTTCAATATTTTGGCTATAACTTTCTCTACCAAAATCCAATTGAGGTGATTCCAGATGCGTTAGAAAGCTAACTCGGAGGGATACAACTTTACTTCAGAAACTATCTTTGAATTTGATGTTTATCCAAGTCCAAAATTGGTCTTAATAGGAGACTAAAAATCGATGCAAGACTTTTCAGCTTGAAAGTTGATATGTGATAATGTCTCGACTATATTTCATCTCTTTGAATCTTTTCTTCATCCAATTGACCTTTAACACTCTCGAATCTTCATCACAAGGTTAGAAACAAGTTTAGAATATTTGCACTTTAGTCCTTGAACTTTCATTTCTTTTCACTTTGGTCTCTTTTCATCTATTTGTTTCAAATTACGTCATATCCATAGAATTGCCACCTAAATCAAAATATGAGCGTAATGAGTACATTTTGACACAAAATAAATATATTAGCGCATAAAATAAGGAGGGAAAAATATACATTTTACATTCTTATCAATTAGTTTTGATGACATTAAGTGTTAGAGACTTGAAACATATTTGCCTATAATATTAGACATTGTATATGAACAAATTTATATGACGAAGGATGATTATGGACTCTACCACGTGTATTTGTTGAATGATTACTTTTATTCTTGTTGCATTTTGGGCCTATGAGCTCATATTTATTTTAGATATGCAAGTCCGTTGTTATTATTATGGTCTTGTGTGTCTAATTGTTTAGGCATGCATGCCAAATATTATATGATATATGTTGTATATGGACTAATTGAAGAAACAAGAAGAGGAAGAGACCACAAAGATGGAACATTGTATGAGTAAATGATCTACTCACCCGGAACTGACCAACTAGTCTTTCTTATGACTCGAGAAGACTAGATAGTAAGTAGTCAATAATCGTCCACACTAATATATATGTATGATGGACATATGATAACATATATATAATTATTATGATGAGACTTTTGCATGCAAAACCTCTCGCCAAAGTATTAAGTCAATTTATTATTCGTCTTCCATCATTATAGTGAAAAACTAGAGTTCTCAATTGATCTTACCTTGTTAAGTACACTCAATATTGGTCTATTATGGATATGTTTGACATTATAAAATATTATAATGTTAAGGAAATTGTTGTTCATTTCATCTTAATAAGATTTTAATGGTATGGCAAATTACTAAATGATATATATATTCTAAATACTGAGTATTCTATAATATGTATAGAAATTAAGAGGTATAAAAGTGATAACTTAAATAATACATATAATTAGCATTGCAGTCTATGTCGTATAAATGAGAAACGTATTTCCAAATTACATAGAAATGAAAATTTGAAGTAAAATGGTTTTGAGTCATTTGACAAATGTGAATCAAATCATTGGGCAAAATTACCAAATTTCCATATATTGGAAAAGGAGAATGAGCTGCAAAATTACTGGGTCTAATACATAAGTATATGGACCCATGTCAATTAATGCTAGATAATGTTTCTCTTATTTCATCATGTTTATTGATGACAATTACAGAAATGGTTATGTATACATGATGAAATTCAAGCATATAGCTCTTGAAAGGTTCAAGGGATTCAAGTTATAAATAGAGAAACAATTAGGTAAATATATTCTCATACTAAGATTTCATTGAGGTGTAGAATATCTTAAATGTGAATTTTAGATTATTTAAAAGAGAATGAGATTATCTTGCAGTGGACTCTACCACATATACTGCAACATAATGATATATCTGAATGGAGGAATCCCACACTATTAGATATGGTTCGATCAATGATAAGCTATTAAATCTCCCAAGATCGTTTTAGGGTCATGCACTGATTGCAACATGTTACGCACTAAATCGTGGCCCATCTTAGTCTGTTGACATAATTCCATACGAGTTATGTAAGAGTAGAATGCCCAACTTAAAGTTTGGAACTATGACACTTATGTGAAGTGCACTGGATTGGATAATTTTGAGGCTAAATCTGATAAAGAAATATTTGTGGGATATCTAAAAGAGACAATTTGATATCAATTCTATAATCCCATTGAGAAAAAATTCTTCGTCTCGAGACATACTATATTCCTAAAGAAAATGTTTATTTTAGGAGAGGGCAGTGAGAATATAATAAATCTTGAAGGATTCAAGAATTCACAGATATAGTTAACAAAGTAAATGGACTTGAGTCTAATTGCACACTTACTGAGAGACATTCTCTTGATTAGGAAGTAGAAACTCATGAGGTCACGTCAACTCCATGTAAATCTTGTATCACTATTACTAATCAGTCATTACTAACCAAAGATGCTGAACCTACTAATTATGTCAAATCAAAGTTAAGTCTTGAATTAAAAAGAGGACATGAGGCCATGGAATCCAAAATGAAGTCAATATATTTAAATAAAGTTTAGACCTTGATTGACAAGGCTGATGGGATAAAACTCATAGGTTGTAAATGGATTTACAAGAAAAAAAAGGTCGACATGGATGGAAACATCCGTACATACAAAGTAAGGCAAGTAGGAGAAGGTTATAAACAAAGATAAAGAGTTGACTTTGATGAAACCTTCTGACCTATAGTCAAGCTAAAGTCCTTTCGGATTTTGCTTGTAATAGTTGTATACCATGACTATGAGTTATGATAAATGGATGTTAAAATCGTTTTCCTTAACAGGAACTTGCAAGAGGAAGTGCACATGATATAATTCAAAGATTTTGAATCTAAATATTCTTACAAGGTATGCAAGATTGATCGATATATATAGGGATTAAAGCAAACCTCTAGGAGCTAGAATCCTCATTCTGATGAGAAAATCAAAAGAGTTTTATTTTTATCAAAAATGTAGATTAACCGCGTGTTTACAAGACGATAGTGAGAGCATTGTTATATTCCTAATATTATATGTAAATGATATATTATTAATAAGGAAATGTTCCTATATTTCAATAGTTGAAATTATTATTGTCAGAGGATTTCTTCATAAAAGATATGAGAAAAGCAACTTGATCTATAAAAATAGATCTAAAAGATTGCTTGACATTTCCAATTTATAGAGTTAAAATCATAAAAAGATTTTAATTAGAGAAAATGAACTAAAAGTTCACTAATACACTGATGCTGACTTCTAGTTAGACTAGGATAACAAATCTCAATCAGGATATGTGTTTACTCTTAATAATGGAGTGGATAGTTGGAAGGGTTCCAAACGGGAAATAAGTGCTAATTAAAAAATACAAGCCTAATATGTCACTGCTTCAAAAGCAGCAAAAGTTTGTAGTCTGGACAAAGAAGTTCTTTGATGAACTTGAAATAGTTCATAACAATATTGATCTCATACATCTGTATTATAATAATAATAATGGACCTATCGCGCAAACGAATAAACCAATGTCTCATCAATGATCCAAATGTGTATCAAAGAGATAATACAAATAAATGACGTAAAGAAAGAACAAGTTCCCACAATTGATAATATTGCAGGTCCACTAAGAAAGAATTTTCGCAACATAAACATGATTGTCATGTATACTTTTATGGTATAAGCTACATAAGTGATGAGATCTAGTGCAAGTGGGAGGTTTTAAGTATTATGCCCTAGGTTCAATTGATTTCGGACATAAACACTTTTAATATATAATCGATGCATTTTATTTATGACATATCTATATTAATATTATAATAAATTAAATAATAGAGTCCGTATATTCAAGTTTTGGTAACTTGTTAATCACACGGAGTTGTGATTGTGAAACAAATTAAATGTGATTGAATCTTAAATTATATGTGGTTATAAGTAATAACGAGATACAAATATCGTTATTATGAATAGATCATCACGTGTTGTGTTTCTTACATATGAAGTAAGTAGCTGATTTCATAAGCTAAAGTATGGTGACACTTAAATGAATATGTAAATGTTTTATTATAGAACAAAGCATTGGAGACCCACTTGAGAAATTTCACATGGATAACTTTCTGAGTATCAACGGTTAATCTCTAAAGTTTGGTAGTGAAATTGTTGCTTCAACATGAGGTCATCACAGTGCTTTATATGTTGACAGTCATACTTGTTGATGTTGGATGTTGTTCTGCCAAGAGTTACTAATATAATATTGTTCGAGTATATCAAGAATCATATGAAAATTATGAATGATCAATTAAGGATTCATCACTTTTAAATAGTAAGAATTTATGATCTACATTTTATTAGTTAAGTTGATAACGAAATCCTTGGTCAGGGTGTATTCGTTTGTCGTAAAGAGTTTTCGAGTTATATTGACTTAAGAATGATATGAAAGATATAATCGAGATTGACACACTTCATATCTTGTAATTGATCGGATCATATTGAAGAAGGGATTATAGTTTCAGAATAAACGAACAAATTTAGTTTGCCATAGACATTTTGTGTTACATGTATTGCCCTAGAACATTGTTAGATGTCAATATGAGAGACGAATGTGAATTAATTAATCAAGGTGAATTAATAATAAATTAAAAGTAGTGTTTTAATTTATCTCATTTTAATTAGATCAAAATAATAATTCATATCGTTAGACATTTTGATCAGGAACATAATGGATCACACATAAAAGGAAAACTAGAAGAATAAAAATATATTAATTAATTAATTGAAAAGTATTGGACAATTAATTAATCGGATTACTTATTAGCGAGCCAAATTAATTAATCAGATTAATTGATAAATGGACCATATTTAATTAATTAGATAAATTAATTAATGGACCACATCGGACTAAATTAAGTTTAAGTGTTAGACCAAGCCCACTTGAACTTCTATTGTTAAGCTATTAGAGTTTTGAGAAAATAACATAACACAATTATAATCTTGCTAGCACAAGAAAAGGGAAGTCCTAATTTTCCCATTCTTGTTCCTTGTGTGAATTTTTATTGGTGGTTGGATAATTGGACAGTTGTGGATTGTAGATCGTGATTGTTCATGTTCAAGATAAGCAAAATAGTTCACATAATTCAACAAATGTATAATTCCTATCACAATTTCTTTCTAAATACAAAGAAGATTCTTGGTACGAATTGAAATTATTTTATTTTTCCCTAAATTCCCAACGGTTGCTTCACAAGTTGCTGGATTTAACATGATCTTAGCCTACTAAGCTGGCTAATTTAATAAAATCGAAAGTGAAAGTACAGTAGATATCTGGTCAAATACCTTTAGATTAATGCGAATGCACACAAAGAGTTTAACAGAAAACACGAGCTATGCAATTTACATTTAATTATCACTTCAGCGAAAAACAGGTTTCTCTCGTAGATGATAATTTCATTTCTAAAATTTGCAGTAATCCAAATGGGGGTATGAAATATGAACCGAACTTCTAAGATTGAAGTTTGCATATATAATCGTCCTTGATAGTAAAGTGATGACTAAGACTACAACGCTACAGTTGCATCAAGTTGAGAGATGAGGCTGAAGTTGGTAATCATAATAAAAGATCAAGCCTCAATGGAACAAAATTTATTCTATCAAACGAAGACATATGAGAAAATAATATTTGGAAAGAGATGAAACTCACAAGAAGTAATTAACAAGGCCTTGTTTCAAATTTTCCTTATCATGAAGAAAGAAACTTATATTTGAGAGACAATAAATGGACTTTCAGAAAAAGTAAGGACGGACAAAGACAATATATCAATGCCACCAATTCACACTATACTCAACTTCGTTAATGGAGCGTGAGAAAAGCTTGAAAGAAGGCAAAATCTTTAGATACCAAAGATATATCTAAGCCATTCGGGAGTTACCGGAAGTCGGTATGTCAAACTTCTCAATTACCTTAATTTGTGAGGAAAGAGGATTGCTTTCTAGTCCAACCTATGCTTTTCAATCATAACCAACAATTATCGTTTCATGAAAACATTGTGTTACATTCACCAATGGACATCTAACTTTATATTTAGTGTCATCGTGGCCATCCAATTTGATTTTGTTTCACCATGACTGCACAACTTTATACTTGGTGTCATCATGACCACCAAATTTTATATAAAGTGTCACCATGGTTGGCAAATTTCATATAACATTTTACAATCCAACTTCTTTTCACCTCACTAATTTTAAAAGAGGTAAAATGGTAACTTTGCATTATATATATAAAATAAATTTGAAAAAAAAAACAAAAATAATATATATTTTTTAATTTAAAAACTTCTATTTTAAAATAAATTTTCATTTTATTTTATTTTCTAAGTAACGTTTTTAAAAATAAGTTTTTATTTTATATTAACTTTTTTAAATAAGTTTTTATTTTATTTTTGTAAGTGACATTATATTAAGAATTATTCTTTATTTTATTATATTTTTCTAAGTAACATTTTTTTATAAATAGTTGTTTATTGATTTTTTAATAATATATTTAAATTTTCTTATAGTTTTTTTTTTATATATATAATGCAAACTTACCATTTTACCCCATTTAATATAAGTGAAAATGGTGAAAAGAAGTTGAGTGGCTGTTGTGCTATCGTAGGCACTCAAAAATAAAGCCTTAACTTTTGAAAATAAATGGAGTAGTGGAAGTAAGGGTCATCCCACGAAGAGTGATTAATCTAATTTTATGCTATGTAAACGATGATTGAGTGGTTTTAATTATACCCAAACAACTTTAAATAAATCAATTAATGAAGAACTCAAATTAAATAACGAAAGTAATCAAAAGAACGAACCTTGGTCTAAGTCTACATTCACTATCGGAAATCCACAATTGATCATAGATGCAAGGATAACTCAATTCATATTTTGAATATTCATCGTTGGAATTATTTTCCTATTTCTCCTTAATTGTAGTAATTAGAAAACAAGCGATCCAATTAACCCTAATTACTAAACCACCCAAGACAAGCGCTATGGATTTAATCTAGTAACCGCTTTAATAATTAGAGAAATCGATGAAACTAAATAACATAATCACAAGCGGTTGTATTTAATTTATTCAAATGTAATTCCCTAGATTTAACAATTTCTGACACAACAAATAATTAAATCCTAGTTGCTTCACAAGTTAAAGGGATCAAACAATTACGGATTTGATATTTAACTTAGCGATAGATTGTAACAAATAACAACTAGTAGATCTCCTAACAATTAAACACAACAATTCATGAAATAAATGCAGAAGGACATTCAATACGCAAAATAAGAATTAAGCAATAAGAAAAATTATTTAGATCTCACAATATGTGGTTTCGATACTTCAATTTGCTTCGACCACAATTCATGATTCTAACAACAAAATAATGAAGAATGAAGACGGGAGGCGTTCTCCATGTTCTTCTCCCATTCTAAGGTTTTAAAATATGTATTTATAGTTGTTTTCATGAGTAGTCGACTTAAATTCGAAAACTAGAATTTTAGTGTCGGGAATGAACTATGCGACCGCATTGTAGTAAGTCATGTAGTCCCATAGAAGATTGAAACTGTACTCTGAAATACCTCTCGCGACCACATGTAATTTAAGCTATGTGACCACATAGCTTTAAATAACTTCTATGACACAACCTTCAGTATTTTGGTCATATTTTTTCTCCCAATATTCGATTGAGGTGATTCAAGATGCATTGAAAAGCTAACTCAAAGGGCTACAAATTGTCCTGAAATACAATTTCTCCAGTTCGAACGTTTCTTATGCCATAAATGGGTCTCAAACTGAGATTGAAAATCAGAAGCATAACTTTGTCAGCTAAGAGTTGATATGTGATAGTACTTTGACTATATTTCATCCATTTGACTTCTTTCCTCATCCAATTGATGTCTAACACTCTCAAATCTTCATCGTAAGGTTCGATGTAACTTTTGAGTATTTGCATTTGTATTTCTTCCATTTTAGTCATTTTTTCCCGTTTCTTCTAAATTCCACCATATTCATCCAATTGCAACCCAAATCAATATATAAGAATACTGAGTACGTTTAGACATCAATTAATCACAAAATCAAATGATAAATGGATGAAAATATAGCATTTTACGACACAACTCCATGGAATAGGTCCATTTCGTCATGGGAGTTTTGGTGTTTGAGAAAGAAGTATCGAATGATAAAGATTCTTAGACATGTTTCCACCCCTTGCAATGCTTCCCAGTTACAACTAGTCCTTTATTTGAAAATGAATGTCTTATGAAAGATGCTTGCCCTTTCGCTTGGTCACCTGTATCTTTTAGGAATGTCAACTCAAATATTGTATCACATTTAGTATCATGGGCCGGAATTTTTTCCTAAGTTTGAACTGATGTTGCAATTTAAGATCAATTAACATCATTCGTTTATGACTTCCACTAATGATGTTAATACTACTCGTCCTATTGATATTGTTTTGGATGGCACCAATTATAATATTTGGATTTAGCAGATGTCGGTCTTTTTGATTGGTCGTAGATTGTGAACTTTTGTTACAGGTGACAAAACACAGTCAACAAAAATTGAGAAGGAATCTGTGGAGGAGTTTGATGAGCGTCTTGAGATATGGGAATCTACTCGTGGTAAAAATTTGTCCTAGTTCATTAATACCTCTATTCCTTCTATTAAAAGTCTTCTTCGCAAATTTTGGAATGCCAGACTTGATTGAGAATGTTTTTTTTTTTTTTTTTTTTTTTTTTTTGTAAATCGATACAATTGCTCTGGTGACACTGCTTTTCAATTTCAGTTAGAGTACAAGTTGTATCAATTGCATCAAGAACCTGGTCAATCCGTTGCTGAGTTTCACTCTCAAGTTAGGAGTCGATGGGATCAACTCTCTCAGACTGTCCTTCTTTTTCCTAATGATAAATCTTCTAAACTCTTCTCAAATTATCAGGATCGTCAACAGTTCATCGATTTTATGATGCATATTCTAGATGACTTTGACAATACTAGAGCTTCACTGCTATATCGCTTTCCACTACCAACTCTTGATGTTACTTTTACTGAGCTCATTTCTGAAGAGACTAGAATACTCACCGGGTTCATTCTACTGATCTGATTATGGCTACTACACCTATTTCAGTTGTGGCTACAGCTCTTCCTATGTTACGTCGTTTTATTGGTCAATATCACTATTATAAGGAAGAAGGTCATCAAATTTCTGATTGTACGAAGAAAAATTCTAAGGATGCGAGAGATGCTCAGAAAGCCAAGGAACATACCTATATCCCCAAGATTGTTGCTATTGCATCTACCAACGTGCTTTGTCATCTCTTACTACAGCTAATCTTAGGTAATTGTCCATCAGGTGTTATCTAGTACTCCCACCGCCTTGATCGTTTACTCAGGTATATCTTCCTCTTGGTTTATTAACTGAGCCTATTGCAATCATATGACCCATGATTCCTCTCTATTATTTGAGAAGAAATCTGTAAATTATGTTCCTGTCATTTACACTACTAATAGTTCCCATATGTATGTTAGTCATGTTGGTTCCATCTCTACCTCTACTTTTTCAATTCCCTATACATATCTGTTTTTATTCCTTAATATTCTTTTTGCTGGACAACTTGTTGAGTATGGTCTTGTTTTAACCTTTTCTAACAAAGAATGTGATGAGCAGGATTAGAAGACGGGTCAGCTAGTTAGGACATGACATAAAGTTGGTCGTCTTTTTGAGCTTTTCTCCTTGCACGTTTCCAATTCATCTTCTGTCAAACCTTTTTCAATGCTACCTCTTCCGGTCTTTGGCATTCCAAGGAAGAGTTAATTTTGTCTTTTTTTATTGTGTATCTTTTCAATTGGGAAAATAGAAAGCTTTATCTATTAATAACATCAACTATTTATCTTTTACCCTTTTTGATCTTACCCATTCCAATGTATGGGGACTTTCTCCTACTCCTAGCAAGGGGGTCTCATTATTTTGCTATCTTTATCGATGACTATTCACGGCACACATGGCTTTATTCTTTACATGATCGATCTGGTTAGACTGTAATTCGTAGTTTTAAGCATATGATAAAAACTCAGTTTGATCGCACTATCAAAATATTTCGCTCTAATAATGCCACAGAATATATGTCTGCCTCTATTCTTGACACCCTTAAAAAGATGACACTCTTTCTCATCGATCTTCTCCGTATACCTCCCAGTAGATTGGTCATGCTGAACGCAAGTACTTTCTTATTCTCAACACTATAAGATCTCTTCTCCTGTTAACCTCTTTCAATTAATTCTGTTTGGGAGAATATGCTCTTACAGTCGTTTCTACAATCAATCGAGCCCCCTTCCCTACCATTTCCAGTCGATCTCCATATGAGCTTCTCTATGGGAAGGTACCAAATTATCCTCTCTTGAAGTTTTATTGTTGTGCTTGTTTTGTATTACTTCTACATCGTGATCATACCAAACTTGAACCACAATCTCATCTTTGTTGTTTTCTTGGTTACAACAATGAACCAAAGGGTTATCGATGTTATGACCCAATCACTAAGCATCTTCACATCTACTATCATGTTCAATTTTGGGAGCATAAGCTCTTTACTAGAATATCCCCAATCCTATCATAGCCGACATCTCAATCTTCTTGTTTTACAGACCCTAATATCGATTTTTCATTAGATTCTGATGCAATTGTTTAAAGCTCATTCAGTGACCACTCATCGCATGTTCCTCTTGAGTCTGAGTTGTCATCTAATCCTATCATCACCTCTGAGTTCTCATCTGCTCCAGAAATTTCTTCGGTACACTAAGGGGACTTTATTTCATGGGATTCATTTTTCTGTTTCCTCACCATTGGACTTTCTAGCATATTCTGAAGTTGATTGGGCATGTGATCCTAGTGATTATCACTCCACTACTGGACATTGCTTCTTTCTCGGCACACCTCTTATCTTTTGGAGAAGTAAGAAGCAGACTATTGTCTCCCGCTCTAGCACGGAAGTTGAATACCGTGCATTGGCTAATACTACCTCAGAACTTTTATGGCTTCGGGGGTTATTACGGGATATGGGTGTTTCCTTTACTAGCTTATTGTGATGATACTAGTGCCATTCAGATTGCTCATAATGATTTTTTCATGAGCGTACGAAACATATTGAGATAGATTATCAATTATTCGTCATTATATTAGACAAGACACTCTTTGATTATACCATGTTACTTCGATAAGAATTGGTGTTTTGATTGAGAGGCAATTGGTGTTGGATGAAGAGGTCTTAAAGGAGTCCAAATATGGACCAAGGAGAAAACTTCCTCTCGCTGAACGCTCAGTTTCTACTTGAGCACTTAGATCATGATGTCGGTGTGTGCTAGACTCGAGCGCTAATGCGACCACTTGCTACATGCGAGGCACGCTGCTTGAGCGTCTGTCTTATCCGATCAGACCTATATTTCGATTTTATATGCATTTTATAACACATATTCTACGACTTGTAGACTCTTCATATCATTAGAAATATATTAGATTTAGTTGAGAGTGCATCAAATATTGTAACAACAATCATTGATCTTGTTTTTTGATCTAATGAATTTTCCTCATCTACATGTGGTTTTTTTCCATCTTTGTTTTCCATGTAAAATCTTGGTGTTATTATTTGTGATTGGTTTATTTCATCTTCCATTTACCTTGCTTCATTCATAACATAAAATTTCTTTACAGTAATACATGGCCATCATGGTACAGCTTAGAAAACTTCCATTGATCGTAATTATTCATATTTTGTGTGCTTTGCAACCATTTGCAATAGCTGCATAATAATTGTGCAGCTAAATTCCACTTTCAGCTATTTAACTTTCATATCTTTAAAAGTAGCACTATTCTTAACAAAACTGATTTCTTACCTCTAGTGGGGGCAGGATAAAACATTGGCAACTGCTCGTGTGGCACATTACTCTTTCTTCATTTTCATTCCTCCAACAGAACCCACCACCTCGCCCCTTCTTAGTCACATTCTTCCCCGTCATCAGACTTCGTTGTGATACTAAAACATTTTCCATATATTTAATTTAATTAATTAATTTTTTTGTTTTAATATAAAATGGCCAAATATTAATTTTTTTGTTCATAAATTTCCTATCAAATTAATGGCATTCCAATTCAGATATAGTAATTATGATAAAAACAAACAAATCCTACGTAAATTGAAAATTTGTACTCCATGGAAATATTACATAATTAAACAGTCAGTTAAAAAATAAAACACCTATATACAGAACTAGACTCGAATAATTAAAGTCGCTTAGTGTCCGAAAGTGTATATCAGTCACTCGGATTGGCGTCCCAATGTTGGTTCAACCTCGTCATCCTAAATAAACACCCTACATTAGACACCTCGTCATCCTAATTGAAGCCCCACACTTGACACCATCCTACAAAATAAAATATAAATCAAATCGATCCATAAATCCTAAATTAGAGATGAAACAATAAATGTTTATTATCATCACTTTCACGAAATCCACGAAATCACCATAACAGCCTCTTTTTAATCCAAAATGTTAGGTTTTAGATGTTTTGTAATTGGTAATTCTGTAAACAAAAAGATCGAATTGTAAAGTCAAGGAATAATGTTCAAATAGTTGAAAATAAGGTTATTAGCTCTAGGGTTCGAAAATGGTAAAAAGGAGGAAAACAACGCGGATTTTCGCCAGACTATTGCCAAGGTTTGGCTCGAGCTACAAAAGCAGAAATATCGTCACTGGACTGTTGCCAGGCCTTCGCTCGAGCGATAGGGTTATATGAATTTTTTTTTTTTGCAATTTCGAGACTTTTTCCCTGGCCCATCTGTTTTATACCTACCTATATATACCAAAACTCATCTGCACGAAATTTATAAGGTTGAGCATTGAGAGAAAACGATTATAGAGTGATTCCTCCGTATTATATCTTTCAACCTTCATTTATGTGAGAGTTTTGATGAGAAAAACATCGAATTCATAATCCAAATACCATACCACTACTTCCTTCACATCTGTTAGAGTTGCTGAAAATCAAAGGAAGGTGACTGGAGTTCTAGTCGGTGAAGAACATGTTGTTCTTCGTGATTTACAGGAGATGGACTATTCCACAAAGCTGGGAGTTGCTGCAGGAGAGCATAATCCAGGAGTGGTTTGGAAATTGCGGTTGAAATTAGTGCATGGGAACACAGAATTCAAGAGAGATGTCGGAATTGCAATAAGGAGATCAGATAGTACGTGTCATCGTCTAGTGTGGTAGACTGTAAATTGCTAATCGTTTATAGTGGATTTGACTGGTAAAGTGTCTGGAGTTTTTTCAATTGGATTTCTCCGTGATCATACTGTTGTTCTTTACTGCTTTATTTATTAATTGTCCGATCTGTAGTATTTAAACATATGTAAAATTGACTTGCATGATTAACCATATAGAGATAATTAATTGGTAACTTGTTGTCTATTAATTAATAATTTTAATTTTGCATAAAATATCTATTCACCCCCTCTAGGTATTGTTATGATCGAACTATACGTTTTCACAAAAATCCACCTTTTGTTTTACTTTCTCACATTCCTACTGCTGCCAACATCGGGAAACACACTAGCAGCAGAAGCTCACCCAACGAAGACCCAACACCATCAACTAAAAATCGCCAACAAACATCGTCGTCCAAAAAAACTCAATAATCTCCATCTCAAATCATCCCTATAGAAAAAATCAGAAAAATCTCAAAATTATACAATGGAAAGCATAAAAAAGAAAGCTACCGTCACAGATGGAGATAGATATCTAGTCAGACAATAGCAGCGATGATGGTGGGCACAATGATACAGAATTAGCTGCCACATCAACAAAGAAGGAAAGGGATTTATCAATTAAAAGGGAAAGGCACCCACGTGGCTTAAGGAATATTAGTGTTAAAAATGGGTTTACTACAGCCAAGTATTTTATAATTGTTATTTCTGTTTTGCTTTGTTACAACACAAACTGGACATGGGTCCAATTGTGAGGTCAGGGGATATTCATATTCCTTAATATATGTAAAAGCTTTGCGAGAAAGAAAACAAGTGATCTATCCAATTTCTTTAATTCGTTCTTCTCTTTTCTATTTAGGAAGCCCACAACCTCGAATTGTGCATTATTTTCCGTAACATTTGGTGCTCTCTTTGAGACGAAAACTTGGAGGTCAGCCATGGCAGATCAGACTCGAGCCAATGTATCACAAGCTCTTGAGAATTTCTTGAATCGTCTGTCTTCGCATGATGATGAGTTTAGTTCCTTTGGCAACATTTTCAAAGAAACCAACTTAAAATCGACGTCAATGGAAAGTCGATTAGACCATAATTTGAGGAATCCTGTTGTTGATGTATCAGGATCGTCTACAATTCCAACATGCTGATAAGGGCAGACATTAGTGGGCGGAGGCAATACCGTGCAACCTTTGTGAACTCTAAAGCTCAATGTTCAACGCTTTGATGGAGATGATCCACATGAATGGATTTTTCAGGCCGAACAATTTGTGACTTTATGAGACTCTAGATCCGCAACACTTGACTATATCTTCTTTTCATATGGATGTTGATGCACTCCATTGGTATCAATGGATGTATTGTAATAGATTACTTCTGTCCTGGCAAGAATTCTTTAAGGTACTCTTGGTTCGATTTGGTCCATCGGAGTACAGAGACATCCAAGGTGAGCTAGCCAAGCTTACCCAAACAACCAGTGTGGCTGATTATCAATCGAGATTCGAAGCTTTGGCCTATCAAAAAATTGAAGTTTCGATGACGTTTCTTCAGAGCTCTTTCGAATCAGGGTTGTACCAAAATATTCGACGAGAGGTACGTGCATTGCAACCAAAATCTCTTATACAAGCTGTGAACTAGCTAAGCTGATGGAACATAAATTGAAACTTTCATAGCCGACAAATTTTTGTCCCGAATATTTAGCCACATCTAAGTCCACCCTATTACCTACTCCTAAAAGTTTTCCAAGTAATTCCATGATTAATGTTAAGAGTTTGGGTATACTAGTTAAGAGATTGTTGACGTCGAAATGATAGGCTTAAGGAAGAAAGTGTCGTGCTTTAATTGTGATGAAAAATTTGGAAAAAAATGCATAAATGTAAGGCCAAACTCTTTGTATCGATGCTCGATGATGAGGAGAGTTTGGATAACAATCAGTTGTTGCAATTGGAAGGGTCCCCAAAAAACGAGAATATGATCGATGAACTGTTACCGGCAATGAGTTTCCATGCTTGGGTTGGGTAGCATTTTCCTCGCATCCTACGATTTACAAAGACAATCACAGGACAAGAAGTTCAAATTCTGATTGATGTATGGTCCACTCACAACTTCATCCAAGAGCGGCTAGTTCAGCACTTACGGTTTCCCATTCTCATTTCGAAACACTTTTCTGTATTGGTTGGGAATGAAGAGTACATGGCTTGCACAAGGCGTTGCCAACCACTTCCAGTACAAATCCAACAACATTCAATGCTAGTGGATTTCCACATCTTACCAATACGAGGGATGGCTTGAACTACTGGGACCAGTAGTGATGGATTACAAAGCTTCGGCCATGTCTTTTCAGTGGGAAGGACAACAAGTAGAGCTCAAGGACGAGTCCCTCATTGCTCCTATGGCTATCAATTTTAACCAACTAAGGAAACTTGTTGCGATTGATGCCATCATGTGTTGTTACTAGCTAACTTTGATAGAACAATCTGGAGAAAAGTTAGAAAGTGAGATGACTGAACTGAATTAAGAGATACCTAATATTTTAATTCAAAATCAGAATTTTTTGAAAATCCCGAGGCTTTACCTCATCAACGGGACCATGATCATCAAATTCATATTATACCTAGAACAAAACCAGTTAGCATGCGACCATATGGGTACCTCCATTTCCAAAAGGAAGAAATAGAGAAGCTCGTAGCAGAAATGTTGACCTCTGGAGTAATAAGACCAAGTAAAAGTCATTATTCTTCTCCTGCGTTGTTGGTGTAAAAGCAAGATGGCATGTGGCAATTTTGTATAGACTACAAAGCTGTTAATCAAATTTCAATACCCAATAAGTTTTGATTCCTACAGTTGATGAGTTATTAGATGAGCTCTTCGAAGCCACCGTGTTCTCCAAGATTGATGTCTGTGCTGGGTACCACCAAATACGAATGAAGCCTGAGGACATTCACAAAATGGCATTTAAAACTCACGAGGGTCACTATGAATTTGTTGTTGTTGACACACTAAAATGCAGCCCAAAATTAAAGAGAAGTCCAATTGAGAAATCCAAGATGAAGACCCAATGGAAGTCAATTAAAAGGCCCAAGAAGAAAAGCCCAAGCTGGAAACCTGTGAAAAATGCCTGAATATTGGAAGCCCAAGAGCAAAGGAGTACCACCGCCTAAGACTGTGGGACGCCCAGAGGCTGAACGAGGGTAGTACTGCACAATCGCCCAGGACAACAGCCTCATTGTCGCCCAGAACCTCAAGTCGCCCAGAATCAGACAAGTCTAAAGGGTATAGTTTATCCAATTCAACAATTATGGAAGCGGTTGGCAAGTGAACCCGGCACGATCCCACGATCCAGAAAACAGCAAGGGTAGTGGCAACAGTTTATTAAGCAACTACTCCCCAAACAAGCGGTTCCTCACTAAAGGAGTGGACGGTTGCGAAGGTAATGGAGCAAGTCCGAGCAGTTTCGATAACCAAAAGATGCCCAAGAAGTATAAAAGGAAGTAACGTCGTAGAAACAAAGACCCCCGAATCAAAACCTCTCGACAAGAGAATATGTAACTTTTATTTCCTTAGCTTAAATTTAATCCTTTCTCAGTACTCGTGTGCTTGCGCCCCTTGGAGGCGTTTTGTCTATTTTCCAGTTGTAGCTCTTCACTAGTAAACGCACCCCTTTTTGGGACTTAGTCTCAAGAGGTCTGTTCCTTACACAATCGTCTGACCCCTTTTTCTCGTAATTGTTGGCAGGTTGCAAAAAACGCGCGAAAACAATTTGGCACGCCCAGTGGGACAGTTGGTGTTTTGTAAGTGAAGATTACAAAAAGAGAAAAGATATCATGCCTCATAAAAATTCTGATAAGGAACCAGCAAGTCAAGGAGTAGTCCAGTCTGTGGTCGAACGATACGAGGAGCAACAACATTGCCCACAGACAGATGGACAAAGTCAAAGCAGTCACAGCCGCTACGAACCAATGACAGGATTGAGCCCTCGCCCAATGCGCGCATTGCTGGGAGACCTCACGCGGGATGTCGTTGAACAGGTAAATTTACGTAGCATTCATAATATGGAAAAGTTTACCCAAAACGAGAATAAGCATTTTGATAATATGGCTAAACAACTGAATACGTTGAATGAAATCATGAATAAGTTGGTAAGCCAAATGTGTCAACCTGTTATGCCTATAGATAACCACTTCCAGTCTAGGACTATCGTGGGGCATACTTCGCCATACAATTCTCTTGGTGTAAACTCCGGCCCAAATCTAGAGCCACCTTTTGGCCCTTCCACGTCGAACCCAGGGGGAAACGGGACCTTGAATTTGAGTAATAATAACACTACGTCCAACCTGGGGGGTAATACAAACGTGAGAGATAATGTCCCGAACAACGGACAGAATGGTTTACGTATGAATGAAGGTCTAAACACTCAATTTAACAGTCATAATAGCCCGAATAATGGCACTTTTATCGCCAATCAGGGGCAAACTACCAGGCCTCCCACGAATCAGCCAGTAAACCAACTAATTGGAAACCCATATGACCCTAACGCCGTGCTAAGAAACCAAATTATGGAAATAGTGCAAGATCAAATAGCAGTTGGGGTGCGCCCGGTGATTAGGCCAATTTATACCAAGCCATACCCTGATTGGATAGATCAGGCATATCCATGGCCTAGAGGGTACAAAGTACCGGAATTCTCACTATTTACTGGTCTAGGAGAAGTGTCTACGCTAGAACATGTAGGGCGATTTACGTTGCAAAGTGGTGAGGTGAATAAATATCATAAGTTGAGGTTATTCCCAAGTTCTTTAACGGGGGTAGCTTTTTCTTGGTTTATTAATTTGCCAGCAAACTCTGTCCAAACTTGGCAGCAGATGAAGCAATTATTCCATGCTCAATTCTATAAAACTGAGTCTGAGGTTACACTGGCCGATTTGGCGAATTTACGTCAGTTGCCTAACGAATGGGCAGAAAATTTCCTACAAAGGTTCAAAACGGCCAGGAGTAAATGCTTTGTGCCTTTGCCAGAAAAGGAATTTGTTAAAATTGCACAAAGTTGTTTAAGCTTTGATTTAAAGAAAAAATTCCAAGATAGGGAATTCCCGGATTTGTTCCAACTTAGTGCAAACGTCGTTAGGTATGAGCGACTGGTAAGAGAAGAAGAACAGATGAAAAATTCCAGTAAAGGGACTTATTACAAAGATCCGAATTTCAACGTTCATACTGTCGATGATGGTTATTATGACCAAACAGAAGTATGTTTGGCTGAGTTAGTAAAGGGAGAAGCATACACTTGTCCCATACTAGTTAAGCCAAAAATAGTAGGCAAAGATGAACTTGCAAAGGGTGAAAACAGAAAGGCGCGAACGTTCTCGTTCGACGTAACCAAAGCTGACCTTATATTCGACAAATTATATAAGGATAAGCAGATAAGGTTGAGCGACAAAGACAAATTGCCAGACCCTGAACAAATTAAGGGTAAAAAATACTGTAAATGGCATAATGCATGGTCACACGCGACTAATTATTGTATGGTTTTTCGCCATGTGTTGCAGGACGCTATTGAATCAGGACGAATTACGTTCGAAGAAAAGAAAAAGATGGCGGTGGATGAAGATCCTTTCCCACGGCCACTGGCAATGAATATGATAACAACTGGTTTGAAAAACAAATTGCCAAGGTTTAAACTGGTGATTGATGACGAAGAAGAAGAATCCAAACCACCTCCCAGCGTTTTTGAACGCATCAAAGGGAAGGAGCCCAAACAGGGCGAAGATGTTCTGTGCGACAGGTGTAAGCACGAGTTGAAAGCAAATACAGGGTCATCAATGACGCGGCCATTCCACCATCGCCCTGATTTCATGCCAGTCGCTCAGCCTGTCAGGGGGCGAAGAATGCCGTTGTACGGAGGATTACCTAGAGAAAGGGGGTTTGGATCGGCCAGTCAAAGAAGAACATTTAGGCCACAGCCTCGCCAGCCCAATGTATGGCATTCGTTCCAGAACTATGCAGGAAGGGTAGTGCCATTCAATGAAATGACTAGAACACAACAAAGGCGTTACCAACGTAATTACGGGCGGATGATGAGGCAACAGCAAGGAGAATCACGCCCTAGAGCGCCCAAGACGCTCAGAATAGCCAACGAAAATGCTTTTGAAGATAGTGAAAAAACAGGCACTGGCGAATCAATGGGAGAATTGCCGGAAAGCTCGTCTGGGAGATCGAAGTTTGAGCGAGACAGGAAAGATGAAGATGATCCTGACCAACCTCTAACTATCCAGTTTGGCACATTACCTCCTGTCCTAGCTAACAACTACTTGTTGGCCGACGAATTCAAAAGCAAAGAAAAAGAGGATAATGAGGAAGAAACTTGTGTGCTAGTCTGCGATGAAGGCCAAACATCCTGAGAAATGTGTGATGATGGAGAGGATGATGGTATGACAGATGTTGAAGAAGAAATTGACTTAGAAGCAGAGAGACGGAAAAGGGGAGTGTCACGCAACACCCTGTTGAAACAACTGCACCAAGAAGGAGTCCGCGAAGTGGATCTGTTGGGAGAACCATCTGGCCGACCGTTTGATTTCTATGTGTTGTATGGGACGCCAAAAAGGAAAAAGAGGGTACCTCGCTCTGAGAAATATGAATCACCCCCTAGAATAATGCCTCCTCCTACGAATTGGGTAACTGAGGGAGAAGTATTGGAAAAGGAGAAGGGAGAAACCCAAGGAAAGAAGGCTCAGTCCGATATGCTGCACGTTGATCTATCACCAAAAGATATCCCGTCAGAAAGTAAGCAGGAAGTGAAAATAGACGCTGCAGAAAAAGTCATCTTCAACAAACCAGCTATGAGGTTAACCAAACACTTAAGACCACTGTACGTCAAAGCCTTGGTTAATGGTGTACCAGTAGTAAAAGTACTTATTGACAATGGAGCGGCTATAAACACCATTCCAGCTAGGATGATGAGGAAATTTGCTAAGACAGAGAGCGACATGATCCCAACGGAAGTCATTCTTACAAGTTTTAATGGCGGGGCAACTTCAGCAAAAGGAGTTATGCCATTGGATATAACTGTAGGGACAACCACTAGGACTACTGTTTTCTTCGTGATAGACGGTCCTACCAGCTACAACGTGCTACTAGGAAGAGACTGGATCCATGGCAGTCGATGTATTCCCTCATCACTCCATCAATGCTTAGTCTTCTGGAACGACAAAGGGGAAGCAGAGGTGGTGCAAGCAGATCATAGACCCTTCGTGGCGGAAGCAAATTCAGTAGAGAAGTTCATGTATGAAGGGAATTATGGGCCCGTCAGAGTGGTTCAAGATGGGGAAGAAACTCAAATTACTGCTCGAAGCGAAGAGCCATTCTCAGTAGATTCACTCACTGAAATGTTTAATCAAATGAGGCCAAACATAGTGGCCTTGGAGGAGCCAGTAATTGGCAAAAAAGAAGCCAAACAACCTTAAATGAGTTTTCAACAACAAAAACAAGAGGCCGAAATTCAGGCTTTCAAAGCCAAGTTGATGGCTTTCAATAAAGAATGTAAATGTATGAAGAAGGAAGAAGCGGCGTTAAAGATGCTGAGGGACAAATTAATGGTGTCCGAGATGGAGCAGAGCTTGGATTGGGAAATTCATAAAGTGGACTGTCTGGAAGAGCAAAACCCTCTGAGCGATGTGGATGATGAAGCGACGAAGATCCCCAAGTCAGGATATGCACAAGCTCAAGACCCCTTGGTCAAGGTTAACATTGGTGAGGAAGGAGAGGATCGCCCAACGTTTGTCAGCCAGATGCTCCCTCATGAGGTTAGTACTAGATTAATCGCTTTATTAAAAGAATATTAATCGCTTGTTTTAAAAGGAGGAACCATATGCCTGGTTTGGATAAAAACTTAGTAGAACATAGGTTGCCGACCAAATCAGATTTTAAGCCTCATAAGCAACCTCCTAGGCGTTTCGCTCCCAATGTACTACCGGAGATCAAAAAGGAAATAGAGCGATTATTAAAAGCAGGATTTATTAGAACAACCAGATATGTGGAATGGTTATCTAACATAGTGCCAGTATTAAAAAAGAATGGCAAGTTGAGGGTATGCATAGATTTCAGAAATTTGAACTTGGCTACGCCCAAAGACGAATATTCAATGCCTACGATAGATTCTTTGGTAGATTCCACTACAGGGCATGTGATGTACTCTTTTATGGACGGATATTCAGGGTACAATCAAATCTACATAGCGGACGAAGATGTACACAAAACTGCCTTTAGATGCCCTGGGTCTTTAGGATGCTTCGAATGGGTAGTAATGCCGTTTGGACTAAAAAATGCAGGGGCAACGTATCAAAGAGCAATGAATCTAATTTTTCACGACATGATAGGCAAATTTGTAGAAGTTTATGTAGATGATATAGTGGTCAAATCTGTTAAAGAAGAAGACCATTTTGAACAATTGCGATGTTCATTTGAACGAATGAGGCAGCATAAACTAAGATTGAACCCTTTGAAATGCGCGTTTGGCGTGAATGCGGTAAATTTCCTTGGATTCCTGGTACATAAAAGAGGGACTGAACTTGATAAGAATAAAGCGAAGGCCATTTTAGAAGCTAAGGCTCCTAGCAATAAAAAGGAGCTGCAAAGGTTTTTAGGCCAAATCAATTTTCTAAGACGCTTTATATCTAATTGTGTAGGGCGAACGAAAGCGTTTTCGCCTCTCCTAAAGCTGAAAAATCAAGACGAATTCGTCTGGAAAGAAGAACATCAAAAGGCTTTTGAAAGCCTGAAAACATACTTAACAAGCCCACCAGTGTTGGTGTCACCAATCCAAGGGCGGCCGATGAAATTGTACGTGTCGGCTGAACGAGAATCGATAGCTGGGATGGTCGCACAAGAAGACCAAGTTGGTGAAGAAAGGACGATTTATTATTTAAGTAGACGGTTAACCAAATGTGAATGTAATTATTCTGCTATCGAGAAGTTGTGTCTCGCATTATACTTCACATGTACAAAATTAAGGGTCTATTTACGGCCTGTGACAGTCTATCTAATTTCCAAAGTCAATTTATTCAAATACATGTTTTCTCGCCCTATTTTACACCAACGGGTGGGTCTTTGGACTTTAGCACTGTCGAAATTCGAAATAAAGTATGTGCCCCAAAAGGCAGTTAAAAATCAGGCCTTGGCTAATTTTCTGGCCGACCATCCATGCCTTGATGTGCCTAACGAAATAGAATTTGAGATTGATTCATTTGAATTAAAACCATGAGTTTTATACTTTGATGGATCGAAAAATTCTAAAGGAGCAGGAGTAGGAGTGGCTTTGATAAATCCTTTAGGGGTTTGCTATAAGTTCGCATTTACCTTGGACAGAATCTGTACTAATAATCAAGCCGAGTATGAAGCTTTAATTGTAGGCTTGGAGTTGATGGTAGATATGAAAATAAAGAATGTAATCATCAGGGGCGATTCTCAATTGGTGATTCATCAATTGACCGGTGATTTCAAATGCCAAAGTGATTCTATTATAAGTTTATATGAAATCGCCCAAGAGCTGTTGGAAGAATTCGACCAAGTAGAACTCCAATGTGTTAATAGAATGTACAATGACATGGCCAACGAGTTGGCCCAGTTGGCTTCTGGCTATTCAAAGGCGATGAGTTGGGAATCTACCTACGAATACGGAACTATATTGCCCGTTGTTCAGCAGAGGGCAAGGAAAAGTGAAATTCAATGCATAGAAGATGGGGTCGCACTGGATTGGATAGATGAGATTAAAGAATCCTTCAAAGAGCTTGATGGGCGAATTGATAGAAGAACGAAATTGCGTCTATTAAACTATGCATTAATAGACGAAGAATTGTTCAAAAAACGTTCTGATGGTGTGTTATTAAAATGCGTGAACTTACAAGAGGCTAAGACAATTATGGCCGAAGTGCATGAAGGGATATGTGGAGCCCATCAGGCCGGCCAAAAGATGAGATGGTTAATTATTAGAAGTGGTTATTTTTGGCCAAAGATGGGTGAATCGTGTGTTCAATATGCAAAAAGTTGTTTAGCATGCCAAAAACATGGTCCAATACAGAGGGCACCAACAAGCAACATGGTACTCATTATCAAACCTTGGCCGTTCAAGGGTTGGGCGATAGACTTGATAGGGAAGATTTACCCTCCATCGTCCAAACAACACACCTTTATTATAGTCGCTACGGACTTTTTCACCAAGTGGGTCGAAGCAGTGCCTCTAAAGGAAATCACCCAGAAAAGCATCATAGAGTTTATCCGGGACCATATCATCTACAGATTTGGGATTCCGCAAACTTTAATGACAGATCATGGGACTTCCCTGAATGGAGATCAAGTGAAGGAATTCTTGAGAGAATTTGGAATTAAACTGGTAAATTCTACACCATACTACGCTCAATCAAACGGTCAGGCAGAATCATCTAACAAGATTCTGAAATCTATCATAAGAAAGATGATAGATGAAAATGCCAGAAATTGGCACGAATGCTTGAACAAAGCTTTATGGGCTTATAGAACATCTCCCCGTTCAAGCACCAACGTTACGCCTTTCCAACTCACTTATGGGCAGGAAGCTGTATTGCCCGTGGAAATCAACGTGCAATCCATAAGGGTACGTCGGTAGCACGAATTAAGCGAGTATGAGTACAAGGAGTTGTTGACTCAAAATTTATTAGAGTTGGACGAATTGAAGTTAGATGTGCTAGACAGGTTGCAAGTCCAGAAACAAAGGGTGGCTAGATTTTACAACAAGAAAGTTATAGCCAAGTTTTTTAGTGCGAGCGAATTAGTTTGGAGGGCAATGCTTCCTTTAGATAGTAAAGACCCAAAATATGGCAAATGGTCGCCAAATTGGGAAGGGCCGTATAGAGTAAAGAGTGTATTGCCTAATGGAGCTTACCACTTGGAGGATTTAGATGGTACTAGGCATATAAGATTTATTAATGGTAAGTACTTGAAAAAATATGTTCCATCCCTTTGGGAAAATGAACAGATAAATACATAAGTGATAAAAATGCGATTGTAATGTAATCATGCCAAACGATGGCAGTTAACAAATTGGACGATCACGTTCTGATAGAAAAATAAACAGATAGATGCATAAGTGGTAAAATTGCAATTGCGATGTATTCGTGTCGAACGATGGCAGTAAATAAATTGGACGATCACGTTCTAAATAAATCAGAAAGAACAAGACATATTCAAAACAAAGTCTTTTATTACCCAATGCTCCTTACAAACTATTCTTCACAAGAATTAAGGGACACGGTCAAAATACAAGACGAAACATGCTACAAAATGTCTCCTGTTTGGTGGGAACAGAAAGAGTGAAACCAGTACGGCCAGCCCGTCAGTCTATGGCCGAATAAGAAAGCCAACCGCTCCCACAACCTTCCTAAGTGCATTGCTGCAATGGCGGGCGAGGAGAAGCAGCCCTTCAGTCTATGGCCGAATAAGAGGGTGAAATGTTCCCTTAACCTTCCTAAATGCATAGATGCAACGGTAGGCAAAGAGGAATACCCTCAATATACAAACTGATGGCAAAAATCTTGCTTCAGTTTGAAAAAACATTTCATATACCTCCCATACCAAAAGTGATGTCAAAGCAAAAGAGACGAGTCAAGAAACCCATCCCTGTAGAAGAGGAAATTGTTGGTAAACGATCGGAGTGCCATGCAGTGGCAGGAAGCTTTGATGGCAAGAAATTGAATTGGAGAAGGCATGAGGATGAAGATGATGAGTATAAACATGCATATTTATAGGGACTGGAAGATCAAAAGCCAGGATGTGGAAGGTCACATTTATGACCAGTGAGTGAAATCAATATGGCCCAAAGATTTAGGGAAGAAAAGTCAAATGCCAAGAGAATATGCATGAATGTTGGCATAAAGATTAAGTACGAGGAAAATTGGCGATCAAGGATAAAGGCCACTTTTAAATAATTGTTCATTAATGACGATGAATGACATCAGATTACAAAGAAAAATCAAGGCAGTCAGCGCGAAAAATTACAAAAATTAGAATAGTAAATGTTTAATTACAATTCGCCCCAAGCTGAGCGCATCTGCTGCCTAAGTTTATTCCACTCTTCGCTCTGCCTGGAGGAAATGATGTCTATTTCTTTCACCAAGTCATCATCAACCTCCACCTTCTTATACTGCTCCAATAGAGTTTTTGTCCTGGCAATTCCTTGGGATGCAGTACGTCTCTTGGCAGCCATCCTCGCCCTGCAGTCATCCATCTTCACTTGTAGTTCTTTCATCTCCGTGGCTAGGCTCAACATTAAGGAATCTTCTACCACAAGCTCTGAAGAACCTTCAGTCAGTTCAGCCTGACTCTTGTCGATTGCCTGAAGTAATGATTCTTTCTCAGAAGAAGCGCGGAGATATTGAGCACTTCTGGCCTTCAATTCTGCGCTCTTGGCCAGCAAAGAAACGACGTCGGCATGAAGAACCCTTAAATTTACTTTAAAATCAACAGAGATGCTGGGCGATGGGAGTGAAAGTGCTTGCAGTAGATTCGCACTCAACGTATCCAGTTTGGCTTTTTGATGAGCAGCGCTGGCACGGCTTACCTCCAAGTCCATAAAAGAGACATACTCAAACAATGCCTGTTTGAGAAATGTCAGGTTCTCATTCGCAGGAGTGGAGGACGACGCAGACGATGTCTTCATACGTGCCCAAGAGGTGAGTAAGTCTTGGATGGAATTGATGATGTTATCAGATTCCTGCAAAGAAAGTTACCACCATTGAAGATTTTCGATACAACGAAGCAGAACTAGAAATAAGAGCGAAGTAGAAAGACCTCATCGGTGATAGTGGGAACTTCAGGCACCTCCTTTATTTCCTCCATCAATTGGGGAAATTTCCCTTTAGCTGAGCGAGGAAGACTCTTCCCACTTGACGAAGCTGCAGGAATCTCTGCATGTGCCACATCACGGTACACAAATGAGCCAGCAGCGATAAAGAAAGGCCAAGGCATCAAAAGTAAGCATTACCTTCTAGTTCTACGCTTGGGGGGTCGACACCCTGAGGAAGAGGATTTGTTGGTGATAAAGATGTTGGAGCGGCGCGGCTTCGACAGGAAAAGGTGAGGAAGAGCCTGTCAAAACTATGGCCTTGGAAGGAGAAGACGAGCTCTTCTGAAAAAGTCAGGTAAACCGTTAGCACACGGAAGAACATATCCGCGAATATACAAAGATGGATTACCTTTCTCCTAAAGGTAAGAGGGGTGTCATCATCATCATCATCATCATCGTCTGCCGGTAAAATAGGGGATGCCGAAGCCAGCCGTTTCCGGCCTGATACACCCTTGGCAGCAATGGCCTTAGCAGATGAAGAAGCAGGAGAAAGGATAGGCTCTTTAGAGCGAGAAGGGGGAGAAGGACTCCTGATTGATACAGGAGTGACTAAAAGAGGAGTGGAAGAAGTACTCGGTCGGTCCAGCAAATGAAAGGCAGTAGTGGCGTCAGTTGTAAATATCCTCTGTTTCACTGACGGCCAGAGTTGCTCAAAAAGGGGATGGATGGCGGAACTAGAACGAAAAAGGGTCAACGAAAAGGCGTCCGCCAGAGCACGGTTATGGACCTCTATACTTGCGACATCTGCTTTATTAATAGTATAAAAACGCTCGGTCAGATTTTTGGAGTAGAAAAGAGGAACGGGCCAAGTCTGGCCGAAACCCAGCTGACGAGCAAAGAAATGGGGAGCGTAAACCTCTACCCCAGCCTTGGCGTTGGTTCCAGTGACAATGTCGTAGAACAATTCCTTTCCAGAAGGAATATGAACACAATTGGGAGTCAAATGAGTAGGAAAAGGGAAAAAGGAGGAAATGGAACCTAAAGTATAAAAGAATGAAAAAATGTCTCTCCTAGACATGGCCGTTGGGCGCAGAGGACCTATGGCCAACCCATAACAGGCGGCAGAAGTACTAAGAATAGAGGGGGCCCCAAAGGAAGGAAAATATGCTCTCAACCATAATTGAGCAAACCAAAGAGGCCCACTGCCAGTAGGAGACGCCCCAGTCCTCAATTGAAACTGGAGCAAAGCTAAACCCCTGTAAAGGGCGGCTAAAAAGAAAGAACATAAATTCAAATGCGTGCCACGGGCCAATGCATGCGTCAAAGGCAGGTAACTTGTAGAAGGTTTCAAGTTAGGGACGCAAAGAACATATTTACAAAGCCAAACTTGAAGGAAAGCCACCCGCTCGACATGATTAGGCTCAGAAGCAAGAGCGACAAAAGCACCCTGCATAGCCGAGTAAGATTCGCACATTTTTTTATCAAACTTAGGGGGAACACTGCCAGCAGAAACCGAGACCACAATACCGGGAGAAATGACATCGCCCAGACGAGGAAGGTTTACTAGGGCCCCAACATCCCTCAGAGTAATGGACAACGGGCAGCAGGGGAAAACAAAAATATTGTACTCAGAAGACCAAAAGCTCAGGGCGATTGGGAAAAGAGCTGGGTCATATACGGGGGGATTAAGGGTGACTTCTAATAGATCCAAAATTCCTGCACGTTCAAAAATGGATTTAGTGGGGCCATGGTTCATCATACGTGCATGCCACCTACGAAAACCAGAATCGGCTTTGGGCCAAGTACGAATACCTTTATCGTAGATGGCTTTCAATGGTAGAGAACTCAGAATTTTTTTTTTTTTTTTTTTTTTTTTTTTTTTTTTTTTTTTTTTTTTTTTTTTTTTTTTTTTTTTTTTTTTTTTTTTTTTTTTTTTTTTTTTTTTTTTTTTTTTTTTTTTTTTTTTTTTTTTTTTTTTTTTTTTTTTTTTTTTTTTTTTTTTTTTTTTTTTTTTTTTTTTTTTTTTTTTTTTTTTTTTTTTTTTTTTTTTTTTTTTTTTTTTTTTTTTTTTTTTTTTTTTTTTTTTTTTTTTTTTTTTTTTTTTTTTTTTTTTTTTTTTTTTTTTTTTTTTTTTTTTTTTTTTTTTTTTTTTTTTTTTTTTTTTTTTTTTTTTTTTTTTTTTTTTTTTTTTTTTTTTTTTTTTTTTTTTTTTTTTTTTTTTTTTTTTTTTTTTTTTTTTTTTTTTTTTTTTTTTTTTTTTTTTTTTTTTTTTTTTTTTTTTTTTTTTTTTTTTTTTTTTTTTTTTTTTTTTTTTTTTTTTTTTTTTTTTTTTTTTTTTTTTTTTTTTTTTTTTTTTTTTTTTTTTTTTTTTTTTTTTTTTTTTTTTTTTTTTTTTTTTTTTTTTTTTTTTTTTTTTTTTTTTTTTTTTTTTTTTTTTTTTTTTTTTTTTTTTTTTTTTTTTTTTTTTTTTTTTTTTTTTTTTTTTTTTTTTTTTTTTTTTTTTTTTTTTTTTTTTTTTTTTTTTTTTTTTTTTTTTTTTTTTTTTTTTTTTTTTTTTTTTTTTTTTTTTTTTTTTTTTTTTTTTTTTTTTTTTTTTTTTTTTTTTTTTTTTTTTTTTTTTTTTTTTTTTTTTTTTTTTTTTTTTTTTTTTTTTTTTTTTTTTTTTTTTTTTTTTTTTTTTTTTTTTTTTTTTTTTTTTTTTTTTTTTTTTTTTTTTTTTTTTTTTTTTTTTTTTTTTTTTTTTTTTTTTTTTTTTTTTTTTTTTTTTTTTTTTTTTTTTTTTTTTTTTTTTTTTTTTTTTTTTTTTTTTTTTTTTTTTTTTTTTTTTTTTTTTTTTTTTTTTTTTTTTTTTTTTTTTTTTTTTTTTTTTTTTTTTTTTTTTTTTTTTTTTTTTTTTTTTTTTTTTTTTTTTTTTTTTTTTTTTTTTTTTTTTTTTTTTTTTTTTTTTTTTTTTTTTTTTTTTTTTTTTTTTTTTTTTTTTTTTTTTTTTTTTTTTTTTTTTTTTTTTTTTTTTTTTTTTTTTATTTTTTTTTTTTTTTTTTTTTTTTTTTTTTTTTTTTTTTTTTTTTTTTTTTTTTTTTTTTTTTTTTTTTTTTTTTTTTTTTTTTTTTTTTTTTTTTTTTTTTTTTTTTTTTTTTTTTTTTTTTTTTTTTTTTTTTTTTTTTTTTTTTTTTTTTTTTTTTTTTTTTTTTTTTTTTTTTTTTTTTTTTTTTTTTTTTTTTTTTTTTTTTTTTTTTTTTTTTTTTTTTTTTTTTTTTTTTTTTTTTTTTTTTTTTTTTTTTTTTTTTTTTTTTTTTTTTTTTTTTTTTTTTTTTTTTTTTTTTTTTTTTTTTTTTTTTTTTTTTTTTTTTTTTTTTTTTTTTTTTTTTTTTTTTTTTTTTTTTTTTTTTTTTTTTTTTTTTTTTTTTTTTTTTTTTTTTTTTTTTTTTTTTTTTTTTTTTTTTTTTTTTTTTTTTTTTTTTTTTTTTTTTTTTTTTTTTTTTTTTTTTTTTTTTTTTTTTTTTTTTTTTTTTTTTTTTTTTTTTTTTTTTTTTTTTTTTTTTTTTTTTTTTTTTTTTTTTTTTTTTTTTTTTTTTTTTTTTTTTTTTTTTTTTTTTTTTTTTTTTTTTTTTTTTTTTTTTTTTTTTTTTTTTTTTTTTTTTTTTTTTTTTTTTTTTTTTTTTTTTTTTTTTTTTTTTTTTTTTTTTTTTTTTTTTTTTTTTTTTTTTTTTTTTTTTTTTTTTTTTTTTTTTTTTTTTTTTTTTTTTTTTTTTTTTTTTTTTTTTTTTTTTTTTTTTTTTTTTTTTTTTTTTTTTTTTTTTTTTTTTTTTTTTTTTTTTTTTTTTTTTTTTTTTTTTTTTTTTTTTTTTTTTTTTTTTTTTTTTTTTTTTTTTTTTTTTTTTTTTTTTTTTTTTTTTTTTTTTTTTTTTTTTTTTTTTTTTTTTTTTTTTTTTTTTTTTTTTTTTTTTTTTTTTTTTTTTTTTTTTTTTTTTTTTTTTTTTTTTTTTTTTTTTTTTTTTTTTTTTTTTTTTTTTTTTTTTTTTTTTTTTTTTTTTTTTTTTTTTTTTTTTTTTTTTTTTTTTTTTTTTTTTTTTTTTTTTTTTTTTTTTTTTTTTTTTTTTTTTTTTTTTTTTTTTTTTTTTTTTTTTTTTTTTTTTTTTTTTTTTTTTTTTTTTTTTTTTTTTTTTTTTTTTTTTTTTTTTTTTTTTTTTTTTTTTTTTTTTTTTTTTTTTTTTTTTTTTTTTTTTTTTTTTTTTTTTTTTTTTTTTTTTTTTTTTTTTTTTTTTTTTTTTTTTTTTTTTTTTTTTTTTTTTTTTTTTTTTTTTTTTTTTTTTTTTTTTTTTTTTTTTTTTTTTTTTTTTTTTTTTTTTTTTTTTTTTTTTTTTTTTTTTTTTTTTTTTTTTTTTTTTTTTTTTTTTTTTTTTTTTTTTTTTTTTTTTTTTTTTTTTTTTTTTTTTTTTTTTTTTTTTTTTTTTTTTTTTTTTTTTTTTTTTTTTTTTTTTTTTTTTTTTTTTTTTTTTTTTTTTTTTTTTTTTTTTTTTTTTTTTTTTTTTTTTTTTTTTTTTTTTTTTTTTTTTTTTTTTTTTTTTTTTTTTTTTTTTTTTTTTTTTTTTTTTTTTTTTTTTTTTTTTTTTTTTTTTTTTTTTTTTTTTTTTTTTTTTTTTTTTTTTTTTTTTTTTTTTTTTTTTTTTTTTTTTTTTTTTTTTTTTTTTTTTTTTTTTTTTTTTTTTTTTTTTTTTTTTTTTTTTTTTTTTTTTTTTTTTTTTTTTTTTTTTTTTTTTTTTTTTTTTTTTTTTTTTTTTTTTTTTTTTTTTTTTTTTTTTTTTTTTTTTTTTTTTTTTTTTTTTTTTTTTTTTTTTTTTTTTTTTTTTTTTTTTTTTTTTTTTTTTTTTTTTTTTTTTTTTTTTTTTTTTTTTTTTTTTTTTTTTTTTTTTTTTTTTTTTTTTTTTTTTTTTTTTTTTTTTTTTTTTTTTTTTTTTTTTTTTTTTTTTTTTTTTTTTTTTTTTTTTTTTTTTTTTTTTTTTTTTTTTTTTTTTTTTTTTTTTTTTTTTTTTTTTTTTTTTTTTTTTTTTTTTTTTTTTTTTTTTTTTTTTTTTTTTTTTTTTTTTTTTTTTTTTTTTTTTTTTTTTTTTTTTTTTTTTTTTTTTTTTTTTTTTTTTTTTTTTTTTTTTTTTTTTTTTTTTTTTTTTTTTTTTTTTTTTTTTTTTTTTTTTTTTTTTTTTTTTTTTTTTTTTTTTTTTTTTTTTTTTTTTTTTTTTTTTTTTTTTTTTTTTTTTTTTTTTTTTTTTTTTTTTTTTTTTTTTTTTTTTTTTTTTTTTTTTTTTTTTTTTTTTTTTTTTTTTTTTTTTTTTTTTTTTTTTTTTTTTTTTTTTTTTTTTTTTTTTTTTTTTTTTTTTTTTTTTTTTTTTTTTTTTTTTTTTTTTTTTTTTTTTTTTTTTTTTTTTTTTTTTTTTTTTTTTTTTTTTTTTTTTTTTTTTTTTTTTTTTTTTTTTTTTTTTTTTTTTTTTTTTTTTTTTTTTTTTTTTTTTTTTTTTTTTTTTTTTTTTTTTTTTTTTTTTTTTTTTTTTTTTTTTTTTTTTTTTTTTTTTTTTTTTTTTTTTTTTTTTTTTTTTTTTTTTTTTTTTTTTTTTTTTTTTTTTTTTTTTTTTTTTTTTTTTTTTTTTTTTTTTTTTTTTTTTTTTTTTTTTTTTTTTTTTTTTTTTTTTTTTTTTTTTTTTTTTTTTTTTTTTTTTTTTTTTTTTTTTTTTTTTTTTTTTTTTTTTTTTTTTTTTTTTTTTTTTTTTTTTTTTTTTTTTTTTTTTTTTTTTTTTTTTTTTTTTTTTTTTTTTTTTTTTTTTTTTTTTTTTTTTTTTTTTTTTTTTTTTTTTTTTTTTTTTTTTTTTTTTTTTTTTTTTTTTTTTTTTTTTTTTTTTTTTTTTTTTTTTTTTTTTTTTTTTTTTTTTTTTTTTTTTTTTTTTTTTTTTTTTTTTTTTTTTTTTTTTTTTTTTTTTTTTTTTTTTTTTTTTTTTTTTTTTTTTTTTTTTTTTTTTTTTTTTTTTTTTTTTTTTTTTTTTTTTTTTTTTTTTTTTTTTTTTTTTTTTTTTTTTTTTTTTTTTTTTTTTTTTTTTTTTTTTTTTTTTTTTTTTTTTTTTTTTTTTTTTTTTTTTTTTTTTTTTTTTTTTTTTTTTTTTTTTTTTTTTTTTTTTTTTTTTTTTTTTTTTTTTTTTTTTTTTTTTTTTTTTTTTTTTTTTTTTTTTTTTTTTTTTTTTTTTTTTTTTTTTTTTTTTTTTTTTTTTTTTTTTTTTTTTTTTTTTTTTTTTTTTTTTTTTTTTTTTTTTTTTTTTTTTTTTTTTTTTTTTTTTTTTTTTTTTTTTTTTTTTTTTTTTTTTTTTTTTTTTTTTTTTTTTTTTTTTTTTTTTTTTTTTTTTTTTTTTTTTTTTTTTTTTTTTTTTTTTTTTTTTTTTTTTTTTTTTCATGCATATAAACAGTATATTTTTTGTGAATATAATATGCATATTATCGATGTACTATCTCCAACAAGAGCATGTACTAGTCGAAGATGGAAGATATAGCACAAGATACCTCGAGAAAGAAATAAAGAAAGATTATCATTTTTGTTATCAAATGTAACGTTTGTTAAAAGAAATTTATATTCGAGATATTTTTTGCTAGGCCCGGCTAGATTCCGTGTTATGTATGTACGGATGGAGAGAGTTTTCTTTCTGGTGTTGGGGACACTTTGCAAGTGAAATTTGGTGCTTAACACGTATCAAAAAGCCCTTGTTAAATAAATAAAAATAAAAAGTGGTAGATTTACATCCGGCTTCTGTTTTTGCACCTTTTGAAATTCTTTATAAATTTTATTTTTTGGACAATATTTTTTATTGCAACTTTTTCCCTCGAATAATTTAAAATATACGAACCATTTAACCTAACTTTTTGAAGATTAAGTTATATAAATATCAGAAAAAAAGATTTTAATTCAACACATTTGTGCATTTTAGTGCGGTAATTTTGAATGAGTTAATATCTATTTCTATTTTAAAAGATTCAACCGTTTAAAAAAAAAATTATTTATTGTAGTTGTATATTCAAGATACTCATCGTTTTTGGACTCGAACTTGATTGATCTAATCATTATTAAGATGAAGTTTGAGTGAAATTAAGTGGAGGTCCGAACTAATTGATGTTGAACAATCCGTGTTCAACCCATCGATTATAATCATTTTTATTTAAAACTTTTACATTTACAAATAAAGATTATTAGAGAAGCATTTATTTATTTTTTACTCATTTAAAAATACAAATTATTAGAGAAGTTTTTTGTTTTTATTTATATTTTAACACTTTTTCATAAACATATCAATTTCAATATTTCTCCAAAGACTCGATGCATAATTATAATGTTAAATAGTTTACCGTAAAACTTCAAGATCTTTGTATGTTCCCATGCTACATAATCCTCATATCTGAAAAATTAAATTTTATTTGTATTTATATCTTCAACACAAAATGCGACACACGTAAACGTGTCTTATTTTTAAAATTTAAAAGTGTCAATTCAAGGAAGATTAGGATAAGAAGTTTATGTGGGGGATCAAATTTAATTATTTAATTAATTAAACTTCATAATCACTTTTTCTTTAGGTGAATTCAAGGAATGTTGAGACATCCCAATGAGTTTCTAGAAGCTTTTTTCTTCTATAATTTGATATTATCTGTTGGATTTGCAGAATCTTAGTACTGTGGGAGTCTTAATTTAATTCTTTCTTTTATAATTTTGTATTTTTTTAATTTATATTTCAATATATAATATCTGATCTTTGCAAGGTTGTCTCCCATTAATTGAGTAATCCAAGTTAGCTGTAGCATAGTATTAATGAAAGGTCAGATCAAATCAAATGAGATTGCGAATTATACCTATTATAATCAGAAGAAAATATTTGAAAAGACTTGCTTTATGAAAGTTTGGGGCCCGAAACCTGGTACGGTATAGGGAAATCATGGTACATGAAGAATTTGATAACATTAAGTAGTTCCCGATTGATTTAGATAACAATTAGATATGTTTGATTGCAACGAATTTTATGAAAAATACCACATTCGAGGAAAATGCATTCCACTTTGACGTTTGATTGTAACGTGAAAATTGAAACTGAATTTTAAGGTACAACCACTTTAAGATGTATTTTCTTTGATTTCATGGAAATCGGATTCCTATGAATTTGATGAATTTTTATTTTTTAACTGACGTGGAATTGAAATTTATTTCTATATTTGCCTATCAAATGGACCCTTAAGATTATCATTTTAGTAAATTTTAATAAAATCAATAAAATATATGATTAAAAAGATAATAAAATTATGAGTCATATAAGTTATGTATTTAAAAATGAATTTAAGAAAAAACGAGCGTTAAAAAATGAGGACCAAACATGACAGTAGTACGTTGAAATCCGATTGATGAGTTTTCTTTAGAAGAATTTGTTTAAGAATTACTAAAGATGAAGAGAAAAAATTGAAAGATAGAATGATATTGTTTGGGGAAGTATTTATAAATATTTTATATTTTAATTAATGAAAATAAGCAGTGGGTAAATGAGTAATACTTAAAGGTCTTATGAAATGTGAATAAAAATTAATGGTGATTATATTACCATTACAATTTTTATTTGATACATCAGATTTTAATTACAATTAAAATCTTCAATATTTACTTATTGTAACAATTATTTTCATAACTTTTTTTCTGTTGAATTCTTATATTTAACATTTCATTAATTAGTATGTCTCGTCTTTGATGATGATTTATATCAAAATATTTTGGTTATCATGCTTTGAAATGAGGTAAAAATATTTTTTCGCACTTTTATTTATTTTTTAAAATATGATGAAAAAATAAGTTGTTTTATGTCATTTCAAGGGACTTTAGACATAAAATTGTTCTAAAATACAAATGTGTTAACAAATGGAAAATCTGAGGATAAGATCGACATAAAAAATCGTTAGGAATATAAGTGCCATAATGAACAAAGATTAAGAACTTTAAATATAATTAAAATGTGGTGTAAGAAACAAAAATTGTGGTGTGGATGTTATTAGCCAGAAAATTATTTGACTCTTTTTTAACTATTTATAAAAGTTTATAAACACTTGTCAAACATATACTTAGTAATTGTTGAAAAATATATTTCTAAAATCGTAGCACCTCTACTTTTTTTTTTCTCATGTTTACTTCTTGTAGCTTCATATTGTATACTCTATTTCCTTAAGAGACTCTCGAAACATTATCTGTTAAAATGAGAGAAGTTGGTACTTTGTGATGGAAAAATGAAATAAAGGAACATAAATTAGTGTACATTAGTTGAAAACTTAAAAGACGGTAATGCCTTCATGGAGATATATCGGCGATCAACAATTATTTTCTGGGTGCTTACAAATCTACTGGTTCAAACTTCAAAATTAGAAGTTAAGACTTAGACATATATGCATAATGCGTTTTAATTTTTATAGTTGAAGAATCCAAAATTTTAACATTCTCATTCAATTAAAATATGTAAGCAGATTTAAAGTATTGTATTCCACTACAATAAAATGTCTCTCACACATACGCCAAACACTTTAGAGAACCTGAAATCTCAATACTCCAATAAAAATGAACATTATGAAATCTCAAGAAAGGTGAGGACAAGATGGTAAATACAAAAAAAAAAAAAAAAATTGTCAAAAAATTGGGTGGCCCTCCGCCCCTGCCCTAGACCTATAAGAGGTGGACTTACCTCTTGAAATTGAGTTTGGTTTTTTCTTGGTACCCACTCACACATGCAATCATAACTTCGAAGAATATCAAAGACGGCTTGAGAGTTTGCATCTTAGAGATCATGGAAAAAATTGTAGCGAAGAAGGAGATTGGAAACTTGTAGCAATTTTTTCCGTGATTTGGAATTTGAAGAATTGATCATGCTCCAGCTTAAAATCTCGCTCTCCCTTGTATACAATTAATTTGAATTCATTGACACGAATCTAATTAAATGTCGATTTTTAAATCCCACTCACTCACCCACCCATCCCGCCCTTTCCCAAATTCATCCCCTCAAAAATCTCGACGGAATTGAGATTGTAATGACTGTCCTGATTCCATTTAGTCACCATCCCTAAGATAAGGAGGAAGATGCAGATGGAAAGTAAATATTATAATTAATATGGTTAAATTACACGTTTAATGTATCAAGTGAACATTTTAAATTAAAAAAAAAATACTAAAAAAACAATTTCATTTAGGCAGTCATGACAATTCAGTCACAAACACTTTTGTTTTTCACTAAAATCTCGATGATTAGAATCATGACTTAACCCAACATATGCACATAACTTATCCAACTAGTGGGGGATTTATCATATAAAAGCATTGGTCCCTAGATTACTTATAATTATCCAAAGATGGACATAAGGTTTGCAGCCATCTCGATCAATCAAGTCGATTAAAGTCATGGCAAGAATAAAGTGATTTCATTCCTGATACACCTGAACTGCATGGTTTTATGGTATGAACCATGCTACTCTTACATCCTTTGGTACACAACTTGTACATGAAAATAATGTGGTTCATCAATTAAATGAAAATGATATAAATAGAAATTTGTGGTTGCTAATGTTAGAATTTGGGTGTGACCCGAATTTTTTGTTGTTGAGGTATTTGAAATATTGAAGAATTCTAATTGAAGTGCACGTCATGAAGAATTTAAGTTTGGAATGCTTTTGAAATCTTAAGTCAAGTTATGAAGTTTAAATTTCAATGATAATTAGGAATTTGACTTGAATGAGGACTTTTGGAGGACAAAAAATATGTTTTGGAATATTAACCCGAAACCTAGCGCTTGAGCGCTGCTACAGTAGCGTTTGAGTGCTAGGGTTAGCGCCTGAGCGATGCTACCATACATGTTCACGTTTTTCCTCTCCTACTTCATTTTAGACTCAATTTTTGACATCATACTTAATCAACAACTCTACTAAGAGATCTTGGAATTCCCCTACATGTTTCCTATAAATACTAGGCTTTTCTATACAATTTTATAGTGTGAGATTTATGATTACTAGTCTTTATGATCATTGTAATATTTTTCTCTTTTCCATTATTCTCGATGCAATAAAATCTCTTAATTCCTCTACCATATTCTTGTCTTCTTTTATTCTTTTGTTCTTAATCACATACTTTATTATTTTGCCATATAACTTCAACATCTCAATCCATTGATTGGTGTCACAATAAGTGGTATCAATTTTAACAAGTGGTATCAGAGCAATTCTAGTATTGCCTTGTTTTGTAACAGCTAATATGAGTGAGATTAGAGCGTAGGGCACCACTTATCTATCCATGTACAAGAGTATCTTGAAAATTGTAACGAAGTTATAGGTTTTCCGAACTTGGAGTACGCTAATAAATTTATGAAATCTTTACAAGGCAAGTTTGAAAGTAACTAGGAGTCAAAAGACACTCATTTGACCTCTTGAGTATCATATACACTTGATCAACGATGTGCAAATACAAACAATTTCATTAAATATATCGAATCAAACAAGACATTAAATAAATATATAGCAAAATTATCAACTATCTTATTTAATTACATTAAATCATTAATAACCGCATACCAAATATACAATCATCCTAGTTTTGATCACCAATGTTGGTGGGGCATGACGCATAAAATGCATGCTTGGGAACCCCAACCAGAGCATTGAAGTGGACGACCCTTCAAAAAGTTCACAAAAAATTAGGTAAAAATATTACCAAATCATCCATTAGTTTCTTTGTAGAACCTCAGCTTATTCCTTTGACTGAAATTCTTGACTTTTTGGGAGTAATTATCAAGGCAGGTAAAAAGAAAAATAAATATTTAATAACGAGATTAAAAGCCAACCGTATGCATGTTTGAGCTCCATTTTCTTGTAAGAATGCATTTTGAAATAGTAGATCGATAGAAAATGTGTGTTTAAAAAATAAAGAAAAGTCTTAAATTTACATGTAATATTATTTTATTGAATAATGTGTGGTTGAAAAGAAAAGAGATAAAAATGTACTTTGAAAGTAAAGAAGATCAAAGAAATAGGATTCCAAAGTGATAAACTTGAATTAATTGGTGTTATGGTCAAAGTCATGTTTGATTTGCTTTCAATTTGCGAGTCATTTTCAATCTAAAGGCTACAGTAACATGACCAACAAAACGCGGTGTAGAGGAAATTAGATTTATATTGATTGTAACTTTTAGGCCTTTTGTTTTCCAATATTTTTATAGTTCTGATTTGTGAAGCTTAGAGTATTTTTGGTTACACTTAAAAGAAAATCAAACTTTTTATTAACTAAAAGTTTTGGTTCCCATACAAATTCCGATATGCCCCTTTTTTTTTTTTCCCCCCTCTTCCTTTTTAACACGAACCAAACGAGGTAGAGTTTTTAGAGCAATGCTCGGGTGCCAGGACCCACCTCATGTAAGAGCTCAGCTCTGTCAAGCCTATTACAGGCCTGGCAGAGCAGCATTTTTGGAGTTCTTATTAGCAATAAATGCCTAAGCTAGGAGGGATATACTTGATCTACTATGTATTGAAACGTAATACGCCTTAAGGGGGAGGACCGAACCTGACCTCGCATTAGCAGTGCAATAGTGGACCCAAAAATTGGGAAAACCATAACCATGAAACAAGCAACATATCTCAATAAGTTATGGCTTAGAGACTGTTTTCTTTGTGTTTCAATTTTGTATTTTAAGTTTTGAATTCATTTTGGATATTGTGTTTTGAGTATCCATTTTCAAATTATTGAAAATGTGTTTTTTTGGTATTTTGAAAAAAACACCAAAAATGCATTTTGAAAGTTTTGGTTTAATTATAACTGAAAACTCTTTGTAAATTTTTAACTTGTTTTCAAAAATGCGTTTTCACTGTTTGGGAATATCGAAAACAAAAAACGACTTGAAAACGATAAAGAGAACATGCCCTTACTTTTTATTCATTGGACCAATTAATGATTTTTTTATTTTAAAATTTACTTAATTTCACAGTAAACTTGTAAGTAAGTTTTTAAGCTTAGCCATACATATGCACTCGTTTACCGTTTACGTACACTAAATTAGATCATCAAATTATATTAGACAATCATTGAACCCTTGACATGACCCAGTTTACATTTCTTCATTTTTTTAAATATAATTACTGTTAATTAAGTGGATTAAAATTTTGTGTTATATTATGGATTAAAATGGGAAGGGTTAACATCAAAACCTCATTCTCTCCTCTAAAGGTTTAAATTCTATTTTCAACACGTCCCAACATGTGTAGTGTCACGTGTCTTACGTGTCCCTATTCAATTTTTGTCGAATGTTCAATATGTATACAATTTTCATAAAAGACAAGATCGAACTATGAATTTTAAGACCCTTTCGAACAAGATCTGTGCGGAGTGTAAATTATTATTCAAGAAAATCCATGCACTCCTGCCTAAATCTCAATATCAGTTAGGTAAAAATGGAACATATCTTGAAAATATTTTAATTGTAACTCTTGCAGCTAACAATTTGTAAGAGAAGCACTAACTAATAGCTCTTCCAGCTATTCTCCATTTGCCTGTTTGACTAGATCCTGGTCCTGGGAAAATTACCCTTCAATACTCAGAAATAGAATGATTAATGGTTCTTCACGATAATAAACAACGTATAAGATTTTAATTTTATTTCTTTTAATTGTATCGTATCTTTGCAATTTAATATACCATACATGTTGCAACAATTGGAGAGGTGTTTAAATTATAATTACTTTCGGTTAAATATACTTTTTTATTAAAGATTTTCTTTAGGATTCACAATTAATGGGTACTTTTATTCCCACAATTTAAGCCTTACCAAACAAACACTTTTATCACAATTTAAACCCTACCAAACAAACACTTTTATCATTGTTTTAAGAAATGACGCAGAACGGAAGTTCAAGGGTTTACTAACGTAAACACAAACACGTGAAAACTGAAATCCACCATAAAATAATTGCAACAAAAAACGAATTGTGTTTATTCTGATAACAAAGAGTATTTAAATAGTCTCTAAAACCCTAATTTAAGCAAAAAAAAAAAAAAGAAAGAAAGAAATTTCAATTGTCCGCCAACGTGCCTTAAACAATGAATTTGAGGCTGGAAATAGCGTCAATCGGGGAAACTCAGGTTGGGACGATATGGTGCACTGAAAGACATTTCTGAAAACATATTATAATAGAAATCAGACATCCAAACTAAAAGTTATGCTCGTTTCTTCGGAGCAGTATCTCTTTTAGCCAATTTTCTATACATATCTTCCTCAAACTTCAAAGTCAATTGTCCTACATCAATAAGGGCTTGTCCTAGCCTAATTGATGAAACGACTAGATCCCTCAAGAAATCAATTTGGTGTAGCTTAACAGTACAACTTAAAAAGATGAAATTGATGAACATGCCGATTTAATTGAGAATTGATCCCGTTTTCTAGTTGTACTTAATAGAAAAAAGAAAGTTTATTGTTTTCGTAACATATATCACGATAAATTTTTATAAATATACTTGACAATATTATAAATTTTTAATGTACAATTGATTAATTAATTTTAGTATTCTAATTGAACCTTATAATTTTAGTTCAACGCAGGAGTTAGATTTTAAAACGTTACTTTTTCATCTTTTCGTTACGTGGGAAACTTTTGTTCAGTCTCCTACTTTGACCAAATAAAGGAGTCAACCTAAATTTGTGATAACCCACTGATGACATATCGAAAAAATAAATGCAAATGAAGACATAAGTAATTAAAATGGAAACTAAAAGTTTTATATATATATATATATATTTTAATTAGTTTACAAATTTTCATATTAATCCCATGTTTAGTATACATTAAAATTTTCTATTTTTCTACTCATTTTCAACCACATATTTTCAATAAAATAATATTTTTCGTCGCATCAATAACTTTTCTTAGAATCTTATTTTTCAACCACACATTATCCATCAATCTACTATTTCAGAATACATTATTCCAAAATAATGTGGTCAAACATACCCTAAGAGTATTTCTCGGTGTATTTTTATGTACTATATAGTCTTATCTTGATATTTTCCTATGATTTTTTGACAAAAATCTGTGTTATGCTACGGATATATAGTTACATAACTCATTTTCATTTTAAACAGGTGATAGTACATACTAGTTGAGAAATATTACCATATTTTATTGAAGATAACAAATTAATCGATTGTCCCAAAAGGAACTCGAATACAATCTTGTTGAGCTCTTGTTTGAGTCCTTTTTTTTTTTTTTCAAGAGTACATTTTTTCAAAACTTATTTTCAATTATGTATTCTCTTATAAAATAATTATACACGTATTTTAAAAAAAATTACTTTTTAACTACACATTTTTCAGAAAATCACTATTTCAAAATACATTTTACCCTCGAAATGGGAATCAAAGAGGGGCTGAGTAACACAATGTTCATTCTATTTGTGTAAGGGCTAAATCTCTCATACTCATCCTTACATGTCCGTGTGGCATCATCCCCGCTATAGATATTTGGAATATTGACTTGGTAGGCATACATTGCCATCATTCAACCATGAAGTGCTGAGTCTCCCTCTTTCAAATTTCTATCTTATTTTCTTTTTCTTCCCCAATTCTTTTTGTGATAAACATAGGGTAGGACAACTTTTCCGTGGTAGGACGACTTTTCTATGATTTCCAAGTTGAAAAACAATGGACGGTCGATACTCATCATGATATGTTTGATAAAAAATGCAGAAACCCCTCTTAAAATATATAAATATCTTTACCCATTTATTAACTTTTAGATTACAAAGATTGACTTTGGCAAAACAACATAAGAGACTCGACCAACAACAGGAGTTTTTACCATAGTGCAATTGTCATTGGTGATATTAAGAAAGGCAGTTCTAGGTGTACAGAATTTAGTTCACAGAATTTTTAAAAATATACAATTGGAGATTTTTCATTTGTTCATGACAAAAAAAAAAAAAATCCAATCAAAAGCTGCCAACGTAGCATCAGAACACTTCTGTGAGGCATTTTATTTTTTATTTTTTGTACATATGGCTTTTTCCTATTAAGAATACCTAATTAATGATGTCTTTGATGTTTATTGGTTAGAGTTGAACATAGTGCAATGTTTACATTACTTAGTTCACATAATTTTTAAAAATATACACTTGGTGATTTTTCATTTGTTCATGACAGAAAAAAAAAAGATCAAATCAAAAGCTGCCAACGTAGCATCAAAACACTTCTGTGAGGACATTTTTTTTTCTTTTTTTGTACATATGGCTTTTTCCTATTAAGAATACCTAAATAATGATGCCTTTGATGTTTACTGGTTAGAGTTGAACGTGTATTGCACGTTATTTTGAAATATTTTATAAGTGCTATGAAAGTAATATTTGATATTAATTTGTTGAGATGATTTAATGAGTCTCAAATGAACTAAAAAAACAAAATTTACGATAAGAAATTTGTATTCTCAAAACTCAACTTCTATGATTCAAATTTTTTGTGATGATAAAATAGTACAAATTATCAACATTTTTATACTACATTTGGTATATAAAAATTAATTGCTAATACATGAGTTTAAACACCCATTAAAATCTCTATATGCATGAATAGAAATATGTTCATTTATAATAACTCTAGATTCATGAAGGTCAAGATTCATCAAGTCATTGTATTTTGTATTATCATAAGAAATAGAGAGAGGAAATAGAGAAAATAGGGCTTGCAATTTTTTCTTGTAAACTTCATTTCATCATAGTGAATTACTTCATCGATAAAAAAGTATGTTGCCTAATAAATCTTACGTGTTGCATGTCTATTTTTCTTTTTGCAATTTAATTGCTCTCGATGATATAAATTAACGCTTCTAATCCTCAACAATCCACCATACATTAGTCGACTAGTAGAAAGCACGAGTGTTGTACGTTGTTGTGATAATTAATATTGTTATAGGAAAAATTAAAATTGTTAAACATAATACATTTGAATAAATTTTTTTATGGAATTATGTACATAATGTGAAAGGGTTTAACAAACTGAAAAATAATATTTTGATTGCAATATCACTTCTTTGTATAAAATATTTTTTGTTAATGTCCCACTTCTTCTTTTTATTTTTTGCTTTTATTAAGATTTTTGTTGTTTGTAATTAAACTTTGCAAGAAAGTGCAACAAATAGTTGCACATGGGAAAATATATATTTAGAAAGATATATTCCAACAATATGAATTGTTTGTCATTAAAAGTTGTTAAGGATCATTGCAAAGCATAGTCGTATTGAGAATTATTTCATTTTAAATTTGAATAGATATCCATCACCATTTGTTGGAGTTAAAGCGATGAGTGGAAAAAAACGATTCCAATGTGATGAACTGACTTCATATACCTCTCTTTGCAACAAATATATATACTTCAGAAAAATAAAATTATTAGACTTTGTAAATAAATTGAGAATTAGCTTGGATTGCTAACTCCTTTACACAAAAAATTAATAATTTAAACTTCGACATATATAATAAATAAATTGATTGCATTACATATAATTTGAATTCTCATTCTAATGTGTGCTAAAATCAATTGCAACGGAGGAGGTATACACTAACTTATTATACTTCTGTCTCTAGCTATTTATGAGTAATGAGATAGTTTTACCATAATTTAAAATTTAAAAATAATCAAAATCTCAATAAAAAAGGAAACTCATCTACACTAAACAAACCAAAACATTGAAATAACATTCTTAGTTGTTGTTCACATAATCTACAAATATGTAAAACATATAATAATATTCTCACCTATACAAATTATTGAAACACATAATATTTCAAGTAGAGACAAAAAAATGCACCAAGTGGAGAATATAGATCCAACTTTGAAAGAAAAATCAAAAAGTGTATTGAAAAACAATTTATTGAACAAAATCGTTTAATATATTGATGCAAACAATAATTCTTACATAATTGAAAGAAACAACCATGGAAAAGATTTTTTTACCTGATATGGACATAAATATAAAATTTGAAGAACAATAATAATTTGAGGCATAGTAATTCAAAAATTCAAATACAACAAAAGAAATGATTTTTCTTTGACAAGTAAATAGGAAAAAAGTAAATTAATTTTTTCGGTTATTGTTGAAGAGGCCAGTACGTTTCTTAGTAGAATTCGTGTCAAGGTGGAGATTGTTAGAATTTAAGTGTGGCCTGAATTTCTTGTTTGAAGTAATTGAAGAATTCTAATTAATTTGCACATCAAGGAGAATTAGTTTGGAATGCTATTGAAGTCATATATCAAGCTGAAGTTCTATTTTGGAATCTCATTGAGAGTTGTAATTTGTTTTAGACTTGACTTTTTGGTATCCTACTTCAACAAGAATTCTACTAGGAGGGTTTGAATGTCCCCTACATGTTCCCTATAAATACTAGGTCATTCTATACGATTTTATAGTGTGAGAAAATATATTACTAGTTTTTAGGATCATTGTAATATTTTTCTCTCTTTTCCATTATTCTTAAGGCAATAAAATCTCCCATTCCTCTAACATATTCTTATCTTTTATTCTTTTGTTCTTGATCATTTACTTCATTATTATTTTTCATATAACTTCAACATATCAATCCGATGATTGGTGTTACAACAAGTGGTATCAATCCTAACAAGTGGTATTAGAGTCACGGTTCAGTAGTTCCTCAGAGTGCAATGTTTGATTTGTTCGAGGTTTTTTGTTCGTGATGGCTTCCATGATGTATGACATTCCGTTTTTGGACCGAAGCACTAGATTTTCGCTATGACAGGTTAAGATGCTTGCAGTACTCGCACAGTTGGATTCAGATGGTGCATTCTTGGGAATTGACAAGATGTCAGTAGCTTTGACCGCGTATGAGAAATTACGAAATGATAAAAAGACAGTTTCTCACATTTATCTTCATCTATCAAATACTATTTTTCATGACGTTTTGAAGGAAAATTCAACAGCTGCTTTATGGTTGAAGTTGGAGCAATTGTGCATGACTAAAAGTCTGATAAGAAAGTTAAACCTCAAGCAGCGTTTATACTCTCATCGAATAGCAGAAGGTGGATCATTGGAAGATCACCTGGCTGTATTTAAAGAGATCGTCGCTGATTTGAAAACTTTGAAAGTAGAGTATGATGAAGAAGATTTGGCTTTAATCATATTGTGTTCGTTGCCCGCTTATTTTTTTTAGAGACACGATCTTGTATAGTCGTGATACTCTCACCATAGAGGATGTGTATGATGCTTTGTATTCAAAAGAGAAGATGAACCATCTGGTTTCTGAGGCCAGAGATGGAGAAGGCTTGATTGCTCATGGTGGTTCTGAAAGGGGCATTACAAAGTCTAAGTTCAGTAATCAAATTTGTAACTACTACAAGAAGAATGGACACTTGAAGAAGGATTGCTACAAGTTTCAGAATAAAGAAAGGATGGCTGCAAGTAGATATTCAGGTACTTCAGGCGAAACAGACCTCGCGGAGAACGTTGTAAGTGATGGAAATCTCTTAACTATTTCTTACATTGAGTCTAAACCGAAAGATGATTGGATACTTGATTCATCATGTGTGTTTCATATGTGTCATAATAAGAACTTGTTTACAACATATGAAACTGTTTCCAAAGGTGTAGTTGTTATGAGAAACAACGTATTTTGTCGAGTTGTTGAAATTGGTACAGTCAGATTTAACCTTTTGGATGGGATAATTAGAACACTTGGTCAGGTTCGACATGTTCCAGATTTAAAGAAGAATCGCATCTCATCTATCTTTGATTTAAATGGTTATGAGTTCTTTGGTGGAGGTGGAATTTTGAAAGTTTGTAAGAGTGTCCAGGTTGTATTGGAGGGACGGAAAAGGTCTCAGTTGTACATCTTGCAGGGTCGTACAGAATCTAGAAAAGTCAATCAGCAGGTTCGATACCATGGTGGATATTCAGTTTGGTACAATACCTTTAGGGGCTCATAAAGGGTCAGATATAAATACAACTCAGTGGAGTCTCGAAGATATGGGTAATGCTGCCTTGTCACCATCACCTTTAGTGCCATTGTATTCAGTTGCTACATACGGACCCATTGGAACAAGGTATGTAGATGTTGATTTTGTTGAGCATGCTTTAATTGGAGTAGAAGGTGTACAATATAGCAAGGGGCCTTCCGTAAAAGCATTTGATATTGATTATGCTTTAGGGTGTGCTACAGTCCATTTTGGTTAATTCAATATCATTATGATTTTTTTGGAATCTGAGACAATTCAACAAGAATAGTGCTTGAATTCATTGGAAGATGTGAAATATTTTGTGTTTTCTTGGATAAATTAATTTTTTTTATTATTGTTGAAGATGCCAGATAATTTCTTAGTGAAATTCGTGTCAATGTGAAGATTGTTAGAATTTGGGTGTGACTGAATTCCTTATTTGAAGTAATTGAAAAATTCTAATTGAAGTGTACATCAAGGAGAATTAGTTTGGAATGCTATTGGAGTCATACGTCAAGTTGAAGTTCTATTTTGGAAGCCCATTGAGAGTTGTAATTTGTTTTAGACTTGATTTTTTGGTATCTTATTTCAACAACAATTCTACTAGGAGAGTTTGGATGTCCCTACATGTTCCCTATAAATACTAGGTTATTCTATACAATTTTATAGTGTGAGAAAATATATTACTAGCATTGAGGATCATTGTAATATTTTTCTCTCTTCTCAATTTTTCTTAGGGCAATAAAATCTTCTAATTCATCTGCCATATTCTTGTATTTTATTCTTTTTCATATACTTTATTATTATTTGTCATATAACTTCAACATATCAATATGGTGATTGGTGTCACAACAAGTGGTATCAATCCTAATACTATGTCATCCACAAATTGATCATTTACAGTCGGGGATTTTACAAGTTGAAAACACTTTGAAATGTTAAAAATTATTCATCGTCCTCTGTTAAAATTCTGACAAGAATTATGCATGCTTTGATACCACTTGTTAGGAATAGAAGGCGATATTATATTTCACAATATGAAGTAGCAATCACAACACAAGAAGAACTAAATAGTATGGCAGTGGAATGAAGATTTTATTAATAATAAAGAGAAAATTCAAAGATTATTGTGTATTTAATACAATTATAACTCTCTAAAATTCATACAAAGTCATGTGAAAGCCAAGATTTCGTAGAGTATATATAGAACCCAAAAGAATATGTTTTAGATGGAAAGAGAATAATAAACCGCGTCAACAAATGAGTAATGAAGCATACATTGCCCACACAAGTCGAGTTGAACTACCCTCAATAGCATGTGCAACACACACAATGATCCTTTTAAATCATCTAAATTCCTCCTTTCTCTTTTTAGGCAGCTCCTTATATATTAATTTTACTAAATTTATAGAATAGATTCTAATAATATTGTTTATTAAGTTATCTCAAGAATGGTTAATTGTGATACCCATTTTTGTACAATTAAATATTTACTAGTCAACCTATCATGCGAGTCACATGTCCAAGTTATGAAATTTTTAAAAAGTTATATAAATTTATTGCTGGATAAAATTTATAGGATGACAAACATAATAGCAAGGTTGAGGAAGGCAAGCATGGGATGAAGAACTCATATTATATTTGTGCATCCACATCATGTAATGTTGATTGAAAAGCCGTTGAAAGGAAACACAAGAGAATGATAAAGAACAAGGAATCAGAAACGTGATCACGAGTAAGGAAGCAAAGAATAATTTCTAATTTTTCAACAATAATTTGGTGAACTTTCTTCAAAATTTGACTATTATCAAGGCAGCGTCAAGGTCAACCTTAGTCACATTATTCATCAACAGTGACCTTAAAAACTCAACAGAACTTTTTACAAATGTAGCCATAACTTTATCAATGAATCGATTGTGGCAAAGTTTTTTATTTTTGAGTCGATCAACGACCATTGGTAAGGTATTCTACTCTCCAATCTGTCAAGTTATGCAGGTGTAAATGTTTAGTGCGTTGGTAGTATATTTAAGTGGATAAATATTAGCTAAGGAGTAAATTATTGACAAATAGCGTTTTATTAGCATCGATACCGTATATGCATGACTGATATCGTATATGCAGGATTGATACCGTATATGCATAACTAATACCGTATATACAACAAATAGCGTATATGCAAGATTGACACCATATATGCAACAAATACCGTATATGCAACTTAGTGGATTTACAATTTACACATACCGTATATGTAAGCAATAGAGACACCATTTTCACATGTACTAAATACCTTATTAACAACCTGTAATAAAATAACAGAACAAATAATTTAAATTACAGTAAAAGAAATTTCAAACTAAGGCATGTGCGAACACAGTTTCCTTAAAACATATTCGCCTTCTCACCTTACGTGCTTGAGGTTTAATTTGAGCGTCTGCTTCCTATGATACAATGGTAAAACAATAGAATATGAGCATTACAGATACTACTTCGGCGAACTGATTTAGTGTCTGAACAATACCACCTCGAAGACTCAAACATAAATTAAATTGTATGCATACAAAACTCGAACTGTATGCAGAAAGTTTCTCGTGTATTTTCAAATGAATTTGTGTGTAGAAAAGTGAAAAAATGAGACAGATAAATACTAGGCTCTTGAGAGTGTAACTTGCCCATTTACTTAATGGCAATTACTACAGGAGTTTCAACAGTTTCAGAAAATGAAAAGTCAGTTGAATAAAACAAAAATGTAGCAAAACGTGGACACTCCTAATGGGACAATTTTGCTCCTTTTGGTCCAACATTCGTGTACGCAGGTCGCGTCCGCACACAAGTTCAAGTTCCGAAACCTATTCCGATTCGTGATTTACACCCCACTCCGCGCGCACGGGGAGAGAGCCTTGCTACACATGATTACACCATTCCAAAGTGCAACCATATTTAAAGTGATTTTTGTTTTCATCCACTTTATGTGTAGGATAAACACATTTCTAATTTTCCTACCAACACAAACTCATTTTAATTGACATACTTTGAACTTCAATTTCTCATTCACCCGAGCATCAATTTTGACAAGTAAATACATGATTTCGATGTTATCACGGACGAGAACTATCTTCCAAAATAGCGAAACGGGTCCCACTCAAAACTCTTGCCAAAGTCAGCCACATACATATTTTTTTCCAACAATCCTCCACATAAATGAGAATTGGGAGCGACACATGAATGTGACACATGACGACTTGATAGAGTTCAATGATTCGAACTTGCATATGATAGGTAGGTATTACCCTTTTAACCTTCTCTCGTGAAAACATATTTACTTTACTAGCTGACCAGTAGACGCGATGTCTTTGAAATCTTCTGCCGTTTGTGAAACGTTAATATACTCCCCAGAAGATTCTTCCTAACACATTTCAGTTCTCATTATTATGTTCATTTTAGCCATGAACATATGTCTGGTTCTATGAGAGTTCACAAGAATTTTGTCCCGCACAATTTTCTTAGAAGTGGCCCCACTTTTTTTTTTCACATAAGGTGATTTCTTATTGCAAGTAACCTACATTACTTAGCTCGAATTTCGACGCATAAGAATCATTAAAAGCCTATTACTTATCCTTCATCTTTACGGGCATCACTGTTACATCATATGAATGGATAGAAGGTAACATTCCTCACAGTGATTTAATTAAGTCTTTACAATTAGGTTGTCCCTTTGAACCTAGATCCTGAGACATCCAGTCAACTAGGTTAGGTTTCTTTTGTATTAACTTATTCGTTCAAGGGCTTAAATCTCATTCCTTTTGATGATTTCCTAAATAACTCTCCATTTAACCATTTGGTTAGCGGATCCGCAATATTATCCTTTGACTTTACATAGTCAATAATGATAACTCCAGTTGAGAGTAGTTTCCTTATGGTATTGCGTCTACAACGTATATGTCTAGACTTACCATTATACATGTTACTCTACACCCTTCCAATTGCTGATTGACTGTCACAAAATACGCAATTTGCTGGCACATGTTTTGACCATCTTGGAATATCCTCTAAAAAGTTGTGTAATCACTCAACTTCTTCACCATATTTATTTAGAGCTATAAACTCAGATTCCATTGTAGATCTGGTTATAACAGTTTGCTTAGAGGATTTTCAGGATATGACTGCACCTCTCAATATGAACACAAATCCACTAGTGGACTTTGATTATTTTATATCAGATATCTAATTAGTGTCACTATATCCTTCAATGACCACTGGATATCTACTATAGTGCAGTCCAAAATTATGAGTAAATCTTAGGTACATCAGTACTCTTGCTATTCCTTTCCAGTGGTCAGCTCCTGAATTACTTATGTATCTACTCAATTTACTGATTGTATATGTTATGTTTGGTCTTGTACAACTCATCAAGTGTATCAGACTTCCAATAATTCTAGAGCATTCTACTTGAAAGACACTCTCACCTTTGTTTTAGATAGATGCTGACTCGTATCTATCGGTATTCTAGCCATTTCAGTATCGTCCTTGCTGAACTTTTCTAGAATTTTGTTCAATGTGACTGACTTAGAACGAGTCCATATATTGTTCTGTTAATTTTAATTCCAAGTATGACATTAGCTAAACCCATATCTTTCATGTTAAACATTGAATTTAACATATTTTTAGTAGATTTGATCATCTTATTATTGTTACCAACAATAAGCATATCGTCATTGTAAAGACATAAAATGACATAACATGTCTTTGACGTATACACATTTGTCACACTCGTTGATTTTAAATCCACATTCCATCATAACATTATCCAATTTTTCATATCATTATTTTGGTGCTTGTTTTAAGCCATTTAATGATTTCACCAGTTTACAAACTTTCTTTTCCTATCTTGGAGATGAAAACCCCTCGGGTTGTTTCATATAGATTCCTTCCTCTAAATCTTCATTCAGAAAATCAGTTTTAACATCCATTTGATGTACTTCAAGATTTTGTAGAGCAGTAATAGCAAGTATCATCCTAATAGATGTTATTTTTGTCACTGGAGAATATGTATCAAAATAATCAAGACCTTCTCGTTGTTTGTAACCTTTTATTACTAATATGGCCTTATACTTTTCAATAGATCCATCCGCTTTCATTTTTCTTTTGAAAATCCATTTGTAGCTTAGTGGTTTACTTCATAGAGGAAGATCCACTAGCTCCCATGTATCATTTTGCAAAATAGAACCTATTTCACTTTTAATGGCTTTTTTCCATTAAGGTCCTTCTGAAGAGTTCATAGCTTTTCGATAACTTTGAGGTTCACTTTCTAGTACATAGATCAGAAAATTAGGGCCATAAGATTTTTCTGTCATTTCCCTTTTGCTATGTCTTGGTTCAACATCAACATCAACTTCATCTTCTATCTCTTGGTCTAGACTATTTCCAACCATAGTCTCATGTGTCCGTTTAGAGAAGCTTTCTTCCTCTTTTGACTTGTATGGAAATACATGTTCAAAGAATAAAGCATCTCTCGATTTCATTATAGTGTTTTTGTATATGCTTGAGATTTTAGATTCACGCACAAGAAATCGATAAGCACTACTATTATGTGCATAGCCAATGAAGATGCAATCTACAGTTTTTGGGTCTATCTTTACCTTCTTTGGTATTGGAACAACTACTTTGGCAAGACATCCCTCACACTTGTAAGTATTTATAGGAAGACTTTCTTCATTTCCATAACTCATAAGGGGTCTTTTCCATTTTCTTTCGGGGCACCTTATTTAAAAGGTAATTTGTTGATAACACAGCTTCTTCCCACATGTTTTGAGGTAACCCAAAGCTTACTAACATTACATTAATCATTTTTTTAAGGTGCAATTTTTCTTTTCAACAACACCATTTTGTTGCGGTGAATAAGTTGTGATGGTTTCATATATGATTCCGTGTTGTGCATAGAATTCAGCAAATGACGCTTCATACTCACTACCCGATCATTTCTTAGTACCTTAATTTTCTTATTAAGTTGATTTTCACCTTTATTCTTATAGAGAATAAATTTCTCTATAGTTTCGTTCTTACTTTTAAGTAAGTACACATAACAATATTTTATGTTATCGTCAATAAAAGTAATGAAGTACTTGTTGCTACTTCTTGTTTGCACAAATTTTAAATCATATATATCGTTGTGAATTAAATCAAGTGGTCATGTATTCCGTTCAATTGATTTAAAGGATGACTTTGTCAATTTTGTCTTAACATAAGTTTCGCACTTATGGTTGGAATCAATGTGTAACACGAGTATACAATTCAAGTTAACTAGTCTACGTATAGTATCTTAGTTAACATGTCATAGTCTACTGTGCCACAAGTTGGAAGAATCAAGCAAGTAAGCAGAAGAGTTTACTTTATTCATTTTGGCTTAACAACCATTACATTCAGTTTAAACATACTATCGAAAACATAACATTTTCCAACAAACATTCCACTTTTTGACAAAATAACTTTGTCTGACTCAAATACAATACAGAAATCATGCTTATTCAAAAGCGACCCAGACACTAGTTTCTTGTGGATTTCTGGTACATACAACACATTGTTAAAAGTAGCTCTTTTCCCGAAGTTATCTTCAGAACTACCTTACCTTGTTCCTTGATTTTAGAAGTTGCTGAATTTTTCATGAACAACTTCTCTTTATTTTCAATTGCTTCGAAAGCCATAAACAGCCCTTTATCAGAGCACATATGCCTCGTAGTATTGGTGTCAATCCACCACTCTTTTGGGGTTAGAACTCACCATGTTCACTTCAGAAATGACGGCTGCGGGATTCATCTCCAACACATCATGTGCAATATAGTCAACTACATTGTTTCTTTCTTCTTCTTTGGCAATTTGCACTCTGAACATTTGCGGCCTACTTTGTCAAAATTGAAGCAATTTCCTTGAAATTTCTGCTAAGAAATGCCCCATTTCGGTCCTAGCTTGGTCTATTTTCCATCGGATGGCCCAACCTTTGTTTTGTAGTTCTTACTACTTTGACCATGTTCCACACATTGGCTTTAGCGACACCAGGATTGAACCGCTTCTTTTCGAAACTCTTGTTGTCTTATTCAATTTGAAGTCTAACAATTAGTTATTCGACGTTCATTTCCTTTCGTTTGTGTTTTAGATAATTTTTGAAATCTTTCCACGTAGGGAGCAATTTTTCAATAATTGTTGCCACTTGAAAAGTTTCAATCAAAATCATCCTTTCGGCATGAATTTCGTGAAGAATTACTTGGACTTCTTGCACTTGACTGATTACTGTTTTGGAGTCCACCATCCTATAATCCAAGAACCGGCCAATAATGAACTTCTTCAGTTTTATATTTCGGGTCCAATGACTCCCACATCTCTTTAATAGTTTTCATTGTATTATACAAAATGTATAGCGAATTTGCTAAACTGTTCATGATATAGTTTTGACACAAAAAATCCGAATGTTTCCACGCATCAAGTGCACTGACGGCTTGAATATCTCACTCACCCTCTTGGAGTTTTAAAGCAATTTCAGTCAAAAATCTGACAAAATTCAAGGTGGTCAAGTAAAACAACATTTTTTGTTGCCATGTTTTGAAATTCAAGTCATTGAATTTTTTCGATTTTTCACCATGATTAACTGGAACAGTAACCACATGTTGGCTCACAACATGACTTAGCACTTTAGCCACAGTCTGAGCCATAACAAAATTAGGCTTTGCAGCCTTAGCAGAGTCCACAACCACAGTTTGAGTAGCCATAGCTTGGGACACATCCATATTGGTGGAATCGACTGCCATTTCTGAAATGAAACAAAAATTAGTTTTTGAAATTAACAATATAAGAAACTAATTTTATTTTCTTTTTGAGCCTGTTTTAAGTTTGTTGATAGTATATTTAAGTGGATAAATACCGGCTAACGAGTAAATTATTGACAAATAGCGTTTTATTAGCACCGATATCGTATATGCAGCTTAGTGGATTTACAATTTACACATACCATATATGTAAGTAATTGAGACATCGTATTCACATGTACCAAATACCTTATAAACAACTTGTAATAAAATAACAGAACAAATAATTTAAATTGCAGTAAAAGAAATTCTAAACCAAGGCCTGTGCGAATACAGTTTCTTAAAACGGATTCGTCTCTCACCGTACGTGTTTGAGGTTTAATTAGAGCGTCTGCTTTTCAGGATACAATGGTAAAACAGTATAATCTGAGCACTACATATTCTAATTCGGCGAATTGATTTAGTGTCAGAACAATACCACTCAAACAGAAATTAAATTGTATGCGGATCGAACTCGTACTGTATGCAAAAAAGTTTCTCGTGTATTTTCAGATGTATTTGTGTATGTAGAAAAGTGAAAAAACGAGACAGATAAATACTTGGCTCTTGAGAGTATAACTTGCACATTCACTTAATGTCAATTATCACGGGAGTCTTAACAGTTTCAGAAAATAAAAAGTCAGTTTAATAAAATAAAAATGTAGGAAAATGTGGACATTCTTAAGATGTCAATTTTGCTCATTTTGGTCCGACATTCGTGTACACAGGTCGTGCCCGCACATAAGTTAAAGGTCCGAAGTCTATTCTGGTCCGTGATTTACACCCCCCTGCACGCGTACGTGAAGAGAGCCTTTATGCTACACATGATTACACCATTCCAAAGTGCAACCATATTTAAAATGATTTTTGTTTTCATCTACTTCCTATGTGAGATAAACACATTTCTAGTTTTCCCACCAACACAAACTTCTTTTAATTGGCATACTTTGAGCTTCAATTTTCTCATTCACCCGAGCATCAATTTTGGAAAGTAAGTATATGATTTCGATGTACTCACAGAGGAGAACACAAATCAATCTATATCTTCTAAAATAGCCAAATGGGTCCCACTCAAAATTCATGCCAAAATCAGTCACATTCTCATTTTTCCAAGATGGTGAACGTAAGTTAGCATAAATATCCCCGATGATTTAATGAGATTGGCTGGTCAAATTATGAAAATTAGGATAATCAAGCTCTTTACAATTTCAATCACGTATGATAATTATGTCATCCACAAATTGATCATTTACAGTCTGAATTTTACCAAGTGAAAACACTTCCAAATGCTAAAAATTATTCAAGGCCGGGATGATAAACATCACGTCCATTTTTTTATTTTTCTTTTTGCAATCTTCATTGTAGATCTCTCAGACTTGATCCCAGAGAATCTGTTGTAAATTTAATTTCAGCACAGGCGAGAACGGTGCACCGTCTCTTACATAGATTAAAATGAAGGAGCCTGACAAAAGAATTTTTTAAGTATGTTGTCCATCAAACGACAGGAACCTCCAAGGAAAGGATGGCTAAATTATGAAAGCTGCATCACAATGTGTGTAATGAAGCATAAATTGTCTACACAAGTCAAGTCGCACTACCCTCTATTACATGAGCAACACGTACAATGATTGTTTTTACTCCTCCAAATTCCTTAGCTTTCTCTTTTTGCCCGCTCCTTATAATTATGAATTTCACTAAAATTCATAGAATAGATTCTTATAATAATGTTTATTACGTTTCTCATGAATGGTTCATTGTGATACCATTTTTCTTTACAATTAAATATTTACTAGTCAACACATCACGCAAGTTGCACGTCAAAGTAATTAATTTTTTTTAAAAGATATAAATTTATTGCCGGTTAAAATTTATAGTTTCTCTGAGGATGACAAATATAATAGCAAGGTTGATGAAGGAAAGCATTGGATTAAGAATTCAAGTTATATTTGTGCATCCACATGTAATGTTGATTGAAAAGACATTGAAAGTAGGCACAACAGAATGATCAAGAATAGGAATCAGCAGCATGATCACAGCAAGGAAGCAGAGAATCAATTCTAATGCTCCATCAATAATTTGGCGACACCATGATAGATCCAAACTCAACAACTTTCTTCAAAATTTGACGTTTGCCAAGGCAGTATCGAGGTCAACCTTAGTCACATTATCCAGCAACAATGACCCCAAAAACTGAATGCAACTTTCTACAAATGCTGCCATAGCGTTATCACTAAATTGGTTTGGCAAAGTTTTTTATTTTTGAGTTGGTCAACAACCATTGCCAAGCTATTCTACTTCCAAATCTGTCTAGTTATGTAGGTGTGAAGTGTTGTGAAAGTGAGTCAGCATAAATAATCCCAATGATTTGATGAGAGTGATTTGTCAAATTATGAAAATTAGGAAAGTCAAGTTCTTTAATATTTGAACCACATGGTAATTATGTCATCAACAAATTGATCATTTCAAAATGTCAAAAATTGTTCAATGCCGGTATAATAAACATCACATCCATTTTTATGCAATCTTCATTGTAGATCTCTCAGACTTGATCTCAGAGAATCTGCTATAAATTTAATTCCCGCATAGATTAAAGTGAAGGAGTCTGACAAAACAATTGTTTTAAGTCCGTTGTCCATCAAACGACAGAAACCCCCAGGGAGAAGGATAGTTAAATTATGAAAGCTATTTAAGGACTAAGTACATGCATTAGCATGTGTGCAATGAAGCGTAAATTGCCCACACAAGTCGAGTTGAACTATCCTCTATTACACGTGCAACGTGTACAATGATCCTTTTAACTCCTCCAAATTCCTTCTCTCTTTTTGCCCACTCTTATAGTTGATGAATTTTACTAAAATTCATAGAATAGATTTCTCATAGTAACGTTGAATACATTTTCTCATGAATGGCTCATGGTGATACCGATCCTGTACAATTAAATATTTACTAGTCAACCTATCACGTGAGTTGCACGTTCAAGTTATGAGTTTTTTTAGAAGATCTATAAACTTATCGCCGGATAAAATTTATAGTTTCTACGAGGATGACAAAAAATAATAGCAAGGTTGAGGAAGGCGAGCATGGGATGAAGGATTCGAGTTATCCTTGTGCATCCACTGGATGTAGTGTTGTTTGAAAAGGCATTGAATGGAGGCAGAAGATAATGATCAGGAACAAGGAATCAGCAACATGAACACGAGTAAGGAAGCAGAGAACAATTCCTATTTTTTCATCAATAATTTGGCGACACCATGATGGATCCATACTCGACAACTATTGTTGACACACTAAAATGCAGCCCAAAATCAAAGGGAAGTCCAATTGAGAAATCCAAGATGAAGACCCAATGGAAGTCAATTAAAAGGCCCAAGAAGAAAAGCCCAAACTGGAAACTTGTGAAAAAGGCCTGAATATTGGAAGCCCAAGAGCAAAGGAGTACCACCGCCTAGAACTGTGGGACGCCCAGAGGCTGAACGAGGGTAGTACTGCACAATCGCCCAGGACGACAGCCTCATTGTCGCCCAGAACCTCAAGTCGCCCAGAATCAGACAAGTCTAAAGGGTATAGTTTATCCAATTCAACAATTATGAAAGCGGTTGACAAGTGAACCCGGCACGATCCCACGATCTAGAAAACAGCAAGGGTAGTGACAACAGTTACTAAGCAACTACTCCCCAAACAAGCGGTTCCTCACTAAAGGAGTGGACGGTTGCGAAGGTAATGGAGCAAGTCCGAGCAGTTTCGATAACCAAAAGATGCCCAAGAAGTATAAAAGGAAGTAACGTCGTAGAAGCCAGACCCCCGAATCAAAACCTCTCGTCAAGAGAATATGTAACTTTTATTTCCTTAGCTTAAATTTAATCATTTCTCAGTACTCGTGTGCTTACGCCCCTTGGAGGCGTTTTGTCTATTTTCCAGTTGTAGCTCTTCACTAGTAAACGCACCCCTTTTTGAGACTTTGTCTCAAGAGGTCTGTTCCTTACACAATCGTCTGACCCTTTTTTCTTGTAATTGTTGGCGGGTTGCAAAAACGCGCGAAAATAATTTGGCACGCCCGGTGGGACAGTTGATGTTTTGTAAGTAAAGATACAAAAAAAGAAAAGATATCATGCCTCATAAAAATTCCGATAAGGAACCAGCAAGTCAATGAGTAGTCCAGTCTGTGGTCGAGCGATACGAGGAGCAACAACATTCCCCACAGACAGATGGACAAAGTTAAAGCAGTCATAGCCGCTACGAACCAATGACAGAATTGAGCCCTCGCACAATGCGTGCATTGCTGGGAGAACTCACGCAGGATGTCGTTGAACAGGTAAATTTACGTAGCATTCATAATATGGAGAAGTTTACCCAAAACGAGAATAGGCATTTTGATAGTATGGCTAAACAACTGAATACGTTGAATGAAATCATGAATAAGTTGGTAAGCCAAATGTGTCAACCTGTTATGCCTATAGATAACCACTTCCAGTCTAGGACTATCGTTGGGCATACTTCGCCATACAATTATCTTGGTGTAAACTCCGGCCCAAATCTGGAGCCACCTTTTGGCCCTTCTACGTCGAACCCAGGGGGAAACGGGACCTTGAATTTGAGTAATAATAACACTACGTCCAACATGGGGGGTAATACAAACGTGAGAGATAATGTCCCGAACAACGGACAGAATGGTTTACGTATGAATGAAGGTCTAAGCACTCAATTTAACAGTCATAATAGCCCGAATAATGACACTTTTATCGCCAATCAGGGGCAAACTACCAGGCCTCCCACGAATCAGCCAGTAAACCAACTAATTGGAAACCCATATGACCCTAACGCCGTGCTAAGAAACCAAATTATGGAAATAGTGCAAGATCAAATAGCAGTTGGGGTACGCCCGGTGATTAGGCCAATTTATACCAAGCCATACCCTGATTGGATAGATCAGGCATATCCATGGCCTAAAGGGTACAAAGTACCGGAATTCTCACTATTTACTGGTCTAGGAGAAGTGTCTAGCTAGAACATGTAGGGCGATTTACGTTGCAAAGTGGTGAGGTGAATGAATATCATAAGTTGAGGTTGTTCCCAAGTTCTTTAACAGGGGTAGCTTTTTCTTGGTTTATTAATTTGCCAGCAAACTCTGTCCAAACTTGGCAGCAAATGGATCAATTATTCCATGCTCAATTCTATAAAACTGAGTCTGAGGTTACACTGGCCGATTTGGCGAATTTACGTCAGTTGCCTAACGAATGGGCAGAAAATTTCCTACAAAGGTTCAAAACGGCCAGGAGTAAATGCTTTGTGCCTTTGCCAGAAAAAGAATTTGTTAAAATCGCACAAAGTTGTTTAAGCTTTGATTTAAAGAAAAAATTCCAGGATAGGGAATTCCCAGATTTGTTCCAACTTAGTGCAAACGTCGTTAGGTATGAGCGACTGGTAAGAGAAGAAGAATAGATGAAAAATTCCAGTAAAGGGACTTATTACAAAGATCCGAATTTCAACGTTCATACTGTCGATGATGGTTATAATGACCAAACAGAAATATGTTTGGCTGAGTTAGTAAAGGGAGAAGCATACACTTGTCCCATACTAGTTAAGCCAAAAATAATAGGTAAAGATGAACTTGCAAAGGGTGAAAACAGAAAGGCGCGAACGTTCTCGTTCGACGTAACCAAAGCTGACCTTATATTCGACAAATTATATAAGGATAAGCAGATAAGGTTAAGCGACAAACACAAATTGCCAGACCCTGAACAAATTAAGGGTAAAAAATACTGTAAATGGCATAATGCATGGTCACATGCGACTAATTATTGTATGGTTTTTCGCCATGTGTTGCAGGACGCTATTGAATCAGAACGAATTACGTTCGAAGAAAAGAAAAAGATGGCGGTGGATGAAGATCCTTTCCCACGGCCACGGCCACTGGCAATGAATATGATAACAACTGGTTTGAAAAACAAATTGCCAAGGTTTAAACTGGTGATTGATGACGAAGAAGAAGAATCCAAACCACCTCCCAGCGTTTTTGAACGCATCAAAGGGAAGGAGCCCAAACAGGGCGAAGATGTTCTGTGCGACAGGTGTAAGCACGAGTTGAAAGCAAATACAGGGTCGTCAATGACACGGCCATTCCACCATCGCCCTGATTTCATGCCAGTCGCTCAGCCTGTCAGGGGGCGAAGGATGCCGTTGTACGGAGGATTACCTAGAGAAAGGGGGTTTGGATCGGCCAGTCAAAGAAGAACATTTAGGCCGCAGCCTCGCCAGCCCAATGTATGGCATTCGTTCCAGAACTATGCAGGAAAGGTAGTGCCATTCAATGAAATGACTAGAACACAACAAAGGCGTTACCAACGTAATTACGGGCGGATGATGAGGCAACAACAAGGAGAATCACGCCCTAGATCGCCCAAAACGCTCAGAATAGCCAACGAAAATGCTTTTGAAGATAGTGAAGAAACAGGCACTGGCGAATCAATGGGAGAATTGCCGGAAAGCTCGTCTGGGAGATCGAAGTTCGAGCGAGATAGGAAAGATGAAGATGATCCTTACCAACCTCTAACTATCTGGTTTGGCACATTACCTCCTATCCTGGCTAACAACTACTTGTTGGCCGACGAATTCAAAAGCAAAGAAAAAGAGGATAATGAGGAAGAAACTTGTGTGCTAGTCTGCGATGAAGGCCAAACATCCAGAGAAATGTGTGATGATGGAGAGGACGATGGTATGACAGATGTTGAAGAAGAAATTGATTTAGAAGCAGAGAGACGGAAAAGGGGAGTGTCACGCAACACCCTGTTGAAACAACTGCACCAAGAAGGAGTCCGCGAAGTGAATCTGTTGGGAGAACCATCTGGCCAACCATTTGATTTATATGTGTTGTATGGGGCGCCAAAAAGGAAAAAGAGGGTACCTCGCTCTGAAAAATATGGATCACCCCCTAGAATAATGTCTCCTCCTACGAATTGGGTAATTGAGGAAGAAGTATTGGAAAAGGAGAAGGAAGAAACCCAAAGAAAGAAGGCTCAATCCGATATGCTGCACGTCGATCTATCACCAAAAGATAGCCCGCCAGAAAATAGGCAGGAAGTGGAAATAGACGCTGCTGAAAAAGTCATCTTCAACAAACCAGCTATGAGGTTAACCAAACACTTAAGACCACTATACGTCAAAGCCTTGGTTAACGGTGTACCAGTAGTAAAAGTACTTATTGACAATGGAGCGGCTATAAACACCATTCCAGCTAGGATGATGAGGAAATTTGCTAAGACAGAGAGCGACATGATCCCAACAGAAGTCATTCTTACGAGTTTTAACGGCGGGGCAACTTCAGCAAAAGGAGTTATGCTATTGGATATAACTGTAGGGACAACCACTAGGACTACTGTTTTCTTCGTGATAGACGGTCCTACCAGCTACAACGTGCTACTAGGAAGAGATTGGATCCATGGCAGTCAATGTATTCCCTCATCACTCCATCAATGCTTAGTCTTCTGGAACGACAAAGGGGAAGCAGAGGTGGTGCAAGCAGATCATAGACCCTTTGTGGCGGAAGCAAATTCAGTAGAGAAGTTCATGTATGAAGGGAATTATGGGCCGTCAGAGTGGTTCAAGATGGGGAAGAAACTCAAATTACTTTCCGAAGCGAAGAGCCTTTCTCAATAGATTCACTCACTGAAATGTTTAATCAAATGAGGCCAAACATAGTGGCCTTGGAAGAGCCAGTAATTGGCAAAAAAAGAAGCCAAACAACCTTAAATGAGTTTTCAACAACAAAAACAAGAGGCCGAAATTCAGGCCTTCAAAGCCAAGTTGATGGCTTTCAATAAAGAATGTAAATGTATGAAGAAAGAAGAAGCGGCGTTAAAGATGCTGAGGTACAAATTAATGGTGTCCGAGATGGAGTAGAGCTTGGATTGGGAAGTTCATAAAGTGGATTGTCTGGAAGAGCAAAACCCTCTGAGCGATGTGGATGATGAAGCGACGAAGATCCTCAAGTCAGGATATGCACAAGCTCAAGACCCCTTGGTCAAGGTTAACATTGGTGAAGAAGGAGAGGATCGCCCAACGTTTGTCAGCCAGATGCTCCCTCATGAGGTTAGTACTAGATTAATCGCTTTATTAAAAGAATATAAGGATTGTTTTGCTTGGGAGTATGAACATATGCCTGGTTTGGATAAAAACTTAGTAGAACATAGGTTGCCGACCAAATCAAATTTTAAGCCTCATAAGCAACCTCCTAGGCGTTTTGCTCCCAATGTACTACCGGAGATCAAAAAGGAAATAGAGCGATTATTAAAAACAGGATTTATTAGAACAACCAGATATGTGGAATGGTTATCTAACATAGTGCCAGTATTAAAAAAGAATGGCAAGTTGAGGGTATGCATAGATTTCAGAAATTTGAACTTGGCTACGCCCAAAGACGAATATCCAATGCCCACGGTAGATTCTTTGGTAGACTCCACTGCGGGGCATGTGATGTACTCTTTTATAGACGGGTATTCAGGATACAATCAAATCTACATAGCTGACGAAGATGTACACAAAATCGCCTTTAGATGCCCTGGGTCTTTAGGATGCTTCGAATGGGTAGTACTGCCGTTTGGGCTAAAAAATGCAGGGGCAACGTATCAAAGAGCAATGAATCTAATTTTTCACGACATGATAGGCAAATTTGTGGAAGTTTATGTAGATGATATAGTGGTCAAATCTGTTAAAGAAGAAGACCATTTTGAACAATTGCGATGTTCGTTTGAACGAATGAGGCAGCATAAACTAAGATTGAACCCTTTGACATGCGCGTTTGGCGTGAATGCAGGAAATTTCCTTGGATTCCTGGTACATAAAAGAGGGATTGAACTTGATAAGAATAAAGCGAAGGCCATTTTAGAAGCTAAGGCTCCTAGCAATAAAAAGGAGCTGCAAAGGTTTTTAGGCCAAATCAATTTTCTAAGACGCTTTATATCTAATTGTGCAGGGCGAACGAAAGCGTTTTCGCCTCTCCTAAAGCTGAAAAATCAAGACGAATTCGTCTGGAAAGAAGAACATCAAAAGGCTTTTGAAAGCCTGAAGACATACTTAACAAGCCCACCAGTGTTGGTGTCACCAATCCAAGGGCGGCCGATGAAATTGTACGTGTCGGCTGAACGAGAATCGATAGCGGGGATGGTCGCACAAGAAGACCAAGTTGGTGAAGAAATGGCGATTTATTATTTAAGTAGACGGTTAACCAAATGTGAATGTAATTATTCTGCTATCTAGAAGTTGTGTCTCGCATTATACTTCACATGTACAAAACTAAGGGCCTATTTACGGTCTGTGACAGTCTATCTAATTTCCAAAGTCAATTTATTCAAATATATGTTTTCTCGCCCTATTTTACACCAACGGGTGGGTCTTTGGACTTTAGCACTGTCGGAATTCGAAATAAAGTATGTGCCCCAAAAGGCAGTTAAAAATCAGGCATGGCTAATTTTATGGCCGACCATCCATGCCTTGATGTGCCTAACGAAATAGAACTTGAGGTTGATTCATTTGAATTAAAACCATGGGTTTTATACTTTGATGGATCGAAAACTTCTAAAGGAGCAGGTGTAGGAGTAGGAGTAGGAGTGGCTTTGATAAATCCTTTAGGGGTTTGCTATAAGTTCGCATTTACCTTGGACAGAATCTGTACTAATAATCAAGCCGAGTATGAAGCTTTAATTGTAGGCTTGGAGTTGATGGTAGATATGAAAATAAAGAATGTAATCATCAGGGGCGATTCTCAATTGGTGATTCATCAACTGACCGGTGATTTCAAATGCCAAAGTGATTCTATTGTAAGTTTATACGAAATCGCTCAAGAGTTGTTGGAAGAATTCGACCAAGTAGAACTTCTACGTGTTAATAGAATGTACAATGACATGGCCAACGAGTTGGCCCAGTTGGCTTCTGGCTATTCAAAGGCGATGAGTTGGGGATCTACCTACGAATACGGAACTATATTGCCCGTTATTCAGCGGAGAGCCAGGAAAACCGAAATTCAATGCATAGGAGATGGGGTCGCGCTGGATTGGATAGATGAGATTAAAGAATCCTTCAAAGAGCTTGATGGGGGAATTGATAGAAGAACGAAATTGCGTCTATTAAACTATGCATTAATAGACGAAGAATTGTTCAAAAGACGTTCTGATGGTGTGTTATTAAAATGCGTGAACTTACAAGAGGCTAAGACAATTATGGCCGAAGTGCATGAAGGGATATGTGGAGCCCATCAGGCCGGCCAAAAGATGATATGGCTAATTATTAGAAGTGGTTATTTTTTGCCAAAGATGGGTGAATCGTGTGTTCAATATGCAAAAAGTTGTTTAGCATGCCAAAAATATGGTCCAATACAGAGGGCACTGCAAGCAACATGGCACCCATTATCAAACCTTGGCCGTTCAAAGGTTGGGCGATAGACTTGATAGGGAAGATTTACCCTCCATCGTCCAAACAACACACCTTTATTATAGTCGCTACGGACTTTTTCACCAAGTGGGTCGAGGCAATGCCTCTAAAGGAAATCACCCAGAAAAGTATCATAGAGTTTATTCGGGACCATACCATCTATAGATTCGGAATTCCGCAAACTTTAATGACAGATCACGGGACTTCCCTAAGTGGAGATCAGGTAAAGGAATTCTTGAGCGAATTTGAAATTAAATTGGTAAATTCCACACCATACTACGCTTAATCAAACGGTCAGGCAGAATCATCTAACGAGATTCTGAAATCTATCATAAGGAAGATGATAGATGAAAATGCCAGAAATTGGCACGAATGCTTGAACAAGGCCTTATGGGCTTATAGAACATCGCCCCGTTCAAGCACCAACATTACGCCTTTCCAACTCACTTATGGGCAGGAGGCTGTATTGCCCGTGGAAATCAACGTGCAATCCATAAGGGTGCGTCGGCAGCACGAATTAAGCGAGAATGAGTACAAGGAATCGTTGATTCAAAATTTATTAGAGTTGGACGAATTGAAGTTAGATGTGCTAGACAGGTTGCAAGTCCAGAAACAAAGGGTGGCTAGATTTTACAACAAGAAAGTTATAGCCAAGTTTTTTAGTGCGAGCGAATTAGTTTGGAGGGCAATGCTTCCTTTAGATAGTAAAGACCCAAAATATGGCAAATGGTCGCCAAATTGGGAAGGGCCGTATAGAGTAAAGAGTGTATTGCCTAATGGAGCTTAGCACTTGGAGGATTTAGATGGTACTAGGCATATAAGATTTATTAATGGTAAGTACTTGAAAAAATATGTTCCATCCCTTTGGGAAAATGAACAGATAAATACATAGGTGATAAAATTGCGATTGTAATGTAATCATGCCAAGCGATGGCAGTTAACAAATTGGACGATCACGTTCTGATAGAAAAATAAACAGACAGATGCATAAGTGGTAAAATTACAATTGCGATGTATTCGTGCCGAACGATGGCAGTAAATAAATTGGACGATCACGTTCTAAATAAAATCAGAAAGAACAAGACATATTCAAAACAAAGTCTTTTATTACCCAATGTTCCTTACAAACTATTCTTCACAAGAATTAAGGGACACGGTCAAAATACAAGACGAAACATGCTACAAAATGTCTTCTGTTTGGTGGGAACAGAAAGAGTGAAAGCAGTACGACCAGCCCGTCAGTCTATGGCCGAATAAGAAGGCCAACCGCTCCCACAACCTTCCTAAGTGCATTGCTGCAATGGCGAGCGAGGAGAAGCAGCCCTTCAGTCTATGGCCGAATAAGAGGGTGAAATGTTCCCTTAACCTTCCTAAATGCATAGATGCAATGGTAGGCAAAGATGAGTACCCTCAATATACAAACTGATGGCAAAAATCTTGCTTCAGTTTGAAAAAACAATTTCCTATACCTCCCATACCAAAAGTGATGTCAAAGCAAAAGAGACGAGTCAAGAAACCCATCCCTGTAGAAGAGGAAATTGTTGGTAAACGATCGGAGTGCCATGCAGTGGCAGGAAGCTTTGATGGCAAGAAATTGAATTTGAGAAGGCATGAGGATGAAGATGATGAGTATAAACATGCATATTTATAGGGGCTGGAAGATCAAAAGCCAGAATGTGGAAGGTCACATTTATGACCAGTGAGTGAAATCAATATAGCCCAAAGATTTAGGGAAGAAAAGTCAAATGCCAAGAGAATATGCATGAATGTTGGCATAAAGATTAAGTACGAGGAAAATTGGCGATCAAGGATAAAGGCCACTTTTAAATAATTGTTCATTAATGACGATGAATGACATCAGATTACAAAGAAAAATCAAGGCAGTCAGCGCGAAAAATTTCAAAAATTAGAACAGTAAATGTTTAATTACAATTCGCCCCAAGCTGAGCGCATCTGCTGCCTAAGTTTATTCCACTCTTCACTCTGCCTGGAGGAAATGATGTCTATTTCTTTCACCAAGTCATCATCAACCTCCACCTTTTCATACTGCTCCAATAGAGTTTTTGTCCTGGCAATTCCTTGGGATGCAGTGCGTCTCTTGGCAGCCATCCTCGCCCTGCAGTCATCCATCTTCGCTTGTAGTTCTTTCATCTCCGTGGCTAGGCTCAACATTAAGGAATCTTCTACCACAAGCTCTGAAGAAACTTCAGTCAGTTCAGCCTGACTCTTGTCGATTGCCTGAAGTAAGGATTCTTTCTCAGAAGAAGCGCGGAGATATTGAGCATTTCTGGCCTTCAATTCTGTGCTCTTGGCCAGCAAGGAAACGACGTCGGCATGAAGAACCCTTAAATTTACTTTAAAATCAACAGAGATGCTGGGCGATGGGAGTGAAAGTGCTTGCAGTAGATTCGCACTCAACGTATCCAGTTTGGCTTTTTCATGAGCAGCGCTGGCACGGCTTACCTCCAAGTCCATAAAAGAGACATACTCAAACAATGCCTGTTTGAGAAATGTCAGGTTCTCATTCGCAGGAGTGGAGGACGACGCAGACGATGTCTTCATACGTGCCCAAGAGGTGAGTAAGTCTTGGATGGAATTGATGATGCTATCAGATTCCTGCCAAGAAAGTTACCAACATTGAAGATTTTCGATACAATGAAGCAGAACTAGAAATAAGAGCGAAGTAGAAAGACCTCATCGGCGATAGTGAGAACTTCAGGCACCTCCTTTATTTCCTCCATCAATTGGGGAAATTTCCCTTTAGCTGAGCGAGGAAGACTCTTCCCACTTGACGAAGCTGCAGGAATCTCTGCATGTGCCACATCACGGTACACAAATGAGCCAGCAGCGATAAAGAAAGGCCAAGGCATCAAAAGTAAGCATTACCTTCTAGTTATACGCTTGGGGGGTCGACACCCTGAGGAAGAGGATTTGTTGGTGATAAAGATGTTGGAACGTGAGGCCTGGGCGGCGCGGCTTCGACAGGAAAAGGTGAGGAAGAGCCTGTCAAAACTATGGCCTTGGAAGGAGAAGACGAGCTCTTCTGAAAAAGTCAGGTAAACCGTTAGCACACGGAAGAACATATCCGCGAATATACAAATATGGATTACCTTTCTCCTAAAGGTAAGAGGAGTGTCATCATCATCATCATCATCGTTTGCCGGTAAAACAGGGGATGCCGAAGCCGGCCGTTTCCAGCCTGATACACCCTTGGCAGCAATGGCCTTAGCAGATGAAGAAGCAGGAGAAAGGATAGGCTCTTTAGAGCGAGAAGTGGGAGAAGGACTCCTGATTGATACAGGAGTGACTAAAAGAGGAGTGGAAGAAGTACTCGGCCGGTCCAGCAAATGAAAGGCAGTAGTGGCGTCAGTTGTAAATATCCTCCGTTTTACTGACGGCCAGAGTTACTCAAAAAGGGGATGGATGGCGGAACTAGAACGAAAAAGGGTCAATGAAAAGGCGTCCGCCAGAGCACGATTATGGGCCTCTATACTTGCGACATCTGCTTTATTAATAGTATAAAAACGCTCGGTCAGATTTTTGGAGTAGAAAAGAGGAACGGGCCAAGTCTGGCCGAAACCCAGCTGACGAGCAAAGAAATGGGGAGCGTAAACCTCTACCCCAGCCTTGGCGTTGGTTCCAGTGACAATGTCGTAGAACAATTCCTTTCCAGCCAAGAATTGAACCCAAATGGGTAAGGAGTCATCCGCTCCAGAAGGAATATGAACATAGTTGGGAGTCAAATGAGTAGGAAAAGGGAAAAAGGAGGAAATGGAACCTAAAGTATAAAAGAATGAAAAAATGTCTCTCCTAGACATGGCCGTAGGGCGCAGGGGACCTATGGCCAACCCATAACAGGCGGCAGAAGTACTGCGAATAGAGGGGGCCCCAAAGGAAGGAAAATATGCTCTCAACCATAATTGAGCAAACCAAAGAGGCCCACTGCCAGTAGGAGACGCTTCAGTCCTCAATTGAAACTGGAGCAAAGCTAAACCCCTGTAAAGGGCGGCTAAAAAGAAAGAACATAAATTCAAAGGCGTGCCACGGGCCAATGCATGCGTCAAAGGCAGGTAACTTGTAGAAGGTTTCAAGCTAGGGATGCAAAGAACATATTTACAAAGCCAAACTTGAAGGAAAGCCACCCGCTCGACATGATTAGGCTCAGAAGCAAGAGCGACAAAAGCACCCTGCATAGCCGAGTAAGATTCGCACAATTTTTATCAAACTTAGGGGGAACACTGCCAGCAGAAACCGAGACCACCATATCGGGAGAAATGACATCGCCCAGAGGAGGAAGGTTTACTAGGGCCCCAACATCCCTCAGAGTAATGGACAATGGGCCGCAGGGGAAAACAAAAATATTGTACTCAGAAGACCAAAAGCTCAGGGCGATTGGGAAAAGAACTGGGTCATATACGGGGGGATTAAGGGTGACTTCTAATAGATCCAGAATTCCTGCACGTTCAAAAATGGATTTAGTGGGGCCATGGTTCATCATACGTGCATGCCACCTACGAAAACCAGAATCGGCTTTGGGCCAAGTACGAATACATTTATCGTAGATGGCTTTCAATGGTAGAGAACTCAGAAAGGGAAGGGTTTCGATGCAAGGGAACACCTGGCCCGCCACACTTTTCTCGACCGACTCAGCATCAACAAAAGATGGTCCCAAGAAAAACTCATCGACGTTGGGACCAACCCGCGAAAGAGGGTTCGGATTTATGTACGGCTTGGTGAGGATGTCTTGGAAGTCCTCAAAGCTAAGGACAGCAGCGGACTGAGTACTTGAAGCCACCATTTGTTACAGAATGTGAGTCAAGTAAGGGCTAAATAGTGTTGATAAAACGTAGCGCAGAAACAAGAAGATGAACAGTGAAAATGGCGAGAGAGAAGCGCAAGATGGCAGAGACGTATAACTAAGAATGCCGCGTACTTTTGGGGTTTTTAAGGATTTGTAACGTTGCACTCCTTTAAGCGGTAAAGGTACGTGATGATTGAAATTTTAGGAAAATTCAAGTATTGCAAAAAAGGATACAGAGTGAATATGGCAAAATTAATGATTAGTATTAATTCTGCCATATTGGAGGGTAATTGTTGACACACTAAAATGCAGCCCAAAATCAAAGGGAAGTCCAATTGAGAAATCCAAGATGAAGACCCAATGGAAGTCAATTAAAAGGCCCAAGAAGAAAAGCCCAAGCTGGAAACCTATGAAAAAGGCCTGAATATTGGAAGCCCAAGAGCAAAGGAGTACCACCGCCTAAGACCGTGGGACGCCCAGAGGCTGAACGAGGGTAGTACTGCACAATCGCCCAGGACAACAGCCTCATTGTCGCCCAGAACCTCAAGTCGCCCAGAATCAGACAAGTCTAAAAGGTATAGTTTATCCAATTCAACAATTATGGAAGCGGTTGGCAAGTGAACCCGGCACGATCCCACGATCCAGAAAACAGCAAGGGTAGTGGCAACAGTTTATTAAGCAACTACTCCCCAAACAAGCGGTTCCTCACTAAAGGAGTGGACGGTTGCGAAGGTAATGGAGCAAGTCCGAGCAGTTTCGATAACCAAAAGATGTCCAAGAAGTATAAAAGGAAGTAACGTCGTAGAAACAAAGACCCCCGAATCAAAACCTCTCGACAAGAGAATATGTAACTTTTATTTCCTTAGCTTAAATTTAATCATTTCTCAGTACTCGTGTGCTTGCGCCCCTTGGAGGCGTTTTGTCTATTTTCCAGTTGTAGCTCTTCACTAGTAAACGCACCCCTTTTTGGGACTTTGTCTCAAGAGGTCTGTTCCTTACACAATCGTCTGACCCCTTTTTCTCGTAATTGTTGGCGGGTTGCAAAAAACGCGCGAAAACAGTTGTGATACATTTTGGCCTTATGAATGCTTCTTCGACATTTCAGTCTGTGAACAGCTTGCTCAAACCATTCTTGAGAAAATTTGTGATTCTAAACATTTGCAACTAGTGTTGGGGTGCTTAATAGACAATTCTTTGTATGCTAAGAAGAGCAAATGCAAATTCGCATAGAATCAAATTGAATATTTGGGCCACATCGTGTCAGCCAGTAAGGTTGCTCCTAAAACCTCCAAGATTCAATCCATGTAACAATGGAAAACACTAGTAAATATTTGATAGCTCCTTAGTTTCCTTGGTTTACTGGTTATTACCGTCCTTTTGTAAAGAATTATACATCTATAGCCGTTCCACTCACGTCACTACTTCAAGAAGATGCTTTCAAATGGTCTCCAGTCACTAACGAATCCTTTTAACAATTAAAATCAGCCATGACTCAGGCTCCAGTGCTAACTTTATCGGACTTCGAGTAACCATTCACTATAGAAAATGATGTATCAGGGTTGGGACATGAGCTATCTTGATTCAAGCTTCACATCCTATTGCATATTACAACAAAAAGTTAAATTCCAAAATGCAGCAAGCTTCCACTTATGTTTGAGAGTTGTATGCAATTATAGAAGTGGTGGCTAAATGGCGTCATACCTTTTGGGTAAAAATTTTCTGATCAAAACTGATCACAATAGTATTAGTGAATTGATGCCACGAACAATTCAAATATCGGAGCAGCAAAGGTTCATATTTAAATTAATTAGTTTCAAATTTAAAATTGTCTACAATCCGAGAGCCAGAAATCGTGTGGCGGATGCTCTTTCTAGAAAATATGAAGAGAATGCTACTTTCGAACTGCCAATAATGTTGTTGACATTAGCACGTCAAACTAGCCAGCTTTTGAAGAATTGAAACACGAGACTAATCAATTACATGACTTCGTTCGATTACAGTAAGACATTGCCCAAGAAGGTGTAATCCGCCTTGGGATAGGGTAGATCTTCTTTTGCCATGATTGTTGGATGGGTAATTCTACATTGGCGTCCATTTTCCCACACAGACAACATACATCTACGAGGGTGCAAGATTTTATTGAGGAGACTGGATAGGATTTTGGGTGATTACTACAGGCTCTTCCATCAGCCATGGCAGAGCAAATTGCAGCCATTCCACTATGACTTGATGTCTCGGATCGTATTTTCTAGATGGCCACATCAGATGGTAGATTTACTATTAAATCAGCATGACAATTGAACCGCTATAGCAGACCAGTGCAGGATTCATTTCGTCTACTATGGAGTCCTAGCATACATCCTACCGTCTTGTTCTTCTGTTGGAAATTATGGCAGGACTTAATACCAGTTGATGTCATTATCCAGAGGATGACATATAGTCAGTTGGCTTCTCGATGTTAGTGTTGTTTAGAGATTGAGACCATCACTTATACTTTTACTGGTAGCAGTATTTAAAATCACGTTTGGCAACATTTTGGGGCTTTATTTCATATTACCATAAGTGCAGGAGAGCATCAGACAGAAATTTCTGAGATGGAGGTATTGTGGACAGTTTGCAAAGAGCGGGCACATTCGCATCATTATTCCTCTATTGATTTTCTGGTTTCTTTGGACTAAGAGGAATAATGTCAAGCACAGGAACATACGTATGAGTTCAAGACATATTATATGGAGAGTTTACCGTATGGTATCCTTCCTCTATATTGGTGGACTATTCCGACCGTTACATTGGCGTAATGACATACAGCTTGTTATACTTTTTGGTATTTCTTTGACTTTCTCCCCATCTCCTCCTCTATCATGGTTTGGTAGTGCACTCCATCATTTGGATCTTTCAAGATCAACACCAATGGTTGTGTCAATGATGAGTTTGCGAGTTGGGGAGGCATCATTAGGGATTACGCAAACAAATGCATTAGGGCCTTCTCGGCTTCATATGGACAATGTATGATATTTGAGGCGAAACTTAGGGCTATTCGTGATGGGATACTTCTGGCTAGAGATCTTGGTTTGTCAGATATTTGGGTTGAGGCAGACTCGATTGCCACCATTCACTACATCAACAGTGGTGGCGGACCATGTCTCTCATCTAGGGAATACTCAAACAGATTGCAGATATCGTTTCCTTTGACAGAGATACGTTTTCCCACATCTTCAGAGAGGGGAACCAAGTTGCAGATGCACTTGCTACTAAGGGTTAGCATTATCGTAGATACCAGGAATATGAAACAACCAACTTACCATGACATATCAGGGTGCTCGTTCAGATTGACAAATATAGTTTGCCCAACATTAGAGTTTGATTTTTTGTATCTCATCTTTACTTTTATTTTTGTTCACATTTGCACTTCTTGTAAGGGAAGTAGTACTACCTTTTTTATTGTTTTACTTCACTTTTATTGTTAGGGAAGTAGTACTTCATTTTTTACTGCTTTACTTTACTTTTATTGTAACGGAAGTAGTACTTCCTCATTTATTGTTTTGCTTCATTTCAGTTGTAACCATAGTATTCCTGCGCCACAAGTGATGACATATTAATAAAATCTCGGAAGTACCGCCCTCCTTCCACTAAAAAAAGTAGTGATTTGGTACAGAGATCGTATCTTGGTTAGCTCGAAATCTAACCACAAGCTTGACATCATTCGAGAGTTGCATGACATACCTATTGGTGGGCATAATGGTATATTTTGAGCTACTACTTTTGTACAATCACAATTTCAATGGCTACATATGCGGGAAGATATTAAGCATTTTGTCCAAACATGCCATGTGTGTCAATGGACAAAATATGAGACTTTGGCTCTTGCAGGCACTTTGCAACCACTTGAGGTTCCGGTACAAATATGGGAAGACTTGACTAAGGATTTCATTGTGGGGCTTTCCATTATGGTGGTTGTAGCTCGATTGTCAAAGTATGCCCACTATGCTCCCCTTCCAATCGGTTTCAATGCCACGATAGTAGCCAATACCTTTGTTCAGAATATTTGTAAATTGCATGGTATTTCGTTTACAATTATTAGTGACTGAGACCTCATTTTTGTCAGCAAATTTTGGCAAGAATTATTTTGCCTTAGTGGAACTAAGTTGATGTTTAGTAGTGCATATCACTCACAAATGGATGGCCAAACGAAAGTCACAAATAGGGGGCTAGAACAATATCCTCGTAGCTTCACTTTTGATTACCCCACACATTGACAAAAGTATTTACCTTGGGCAGAGTCTTCCTACAACACTGCGTATCATTCTTTAATCAAGACTACACATTTTCATGTGGTTTATGGTCGATTCTCACCACCTATGTTACCTTGCTCATGTTCGGATACTGATGTGGAAGCCGTGGAAATAACCTTAAAAAGAAGGGACCAACTATTAAGGAAATTAAAAGTGCATCTGAAACATGCCCAAAATAGAATGAAGCAATATGCTGACAAATAATGGCTTGAACAACATTTCAAAGTGGGTGATATGGTGTTGATAAAGTTGCAACCATACCAGCAAGCTACATTATCAGAGCAACCTTATACCAAACCCAACAAATGTTTCTATGGACTGTTTCCAATTGAGGCTCAAGTAGGACTTGTAGCTTACCGTGTTCGCTTTTTGGAACATGTCAAGATCCATCCTATATTCCATGTCTCAGTTTTGAAGTCGTACAAATAGGACACAAACATTCATGCCTACCATTACTGTTGACAATCATCCTGTCATTGAACCTATTACTATTATTCAAACTCAGCACGTGTGTATCAAAGAAGACCTCAAGTTACAATTACTGGTGAAATTGGATGACATGTTGCTTGAAGACAGCACTTGGATTTCTATTGAAAAGTTCAAAGCTCTCTACCCTAATTTCGACCTTGAAGACAAGGTCATGTATGAAGGGGTGGAGAAAGATACAGAATTAGCTGGCATATCAACAAAGTAGGAGAATGATTTATCAATTAAAAGGGCATGTAAGGCACCCATGTGACTTAATGAATATTAGTGTTAAACTATACCCAAGTATTTTATAATTGTTATTTTTGTTTTGTTTTGTAACAACAAACTGGACAAGTGATCAATTATAAGGCTAGATAATATTCATATTCCCTTATCCCTCTTCTATTAAAAGAGGCAATCCGCAGTTTACTATTCATTATTGACGTATTTTCTTTTCCTAATTTATCCTCCCTCTTATAAGAAATCCCTTGAAAATGGCAGAAAAATCTTTGGTCAAAAAGTAGGCGGAAGGAGGTCAAGCCTCAATTGTTGACTTTGATGTTTACATGACAAAAAAAAAAAAAAAAATATTTTACCGTAGGCGGTGAGATAGGAAACAAAAAGTTGGGGATCATTTTCCCAGATATTTCATATTATTCAAGAAATTGGGAGTAAAAAATGTAGGCGCTGTGCTATATTTTTGTATTTTTGCCTATCACATTACATTTAGTTCATGATGATAGTTTCAATAATTTTTGATATTTTTGTAGTCGACTGAAGACATTAGTCTATTTATATGGGAGAACTAATGAAGAAAAATTCATTCCATCATCGAGAATTTCTTAACCTTTATTGATGTTTACTGTAAGTCTTTATCGCTGTTCACTGTAAGTATTTATATGTAAAAATTTATTTTAGTTTCTATTATTATATATTTTGCATGTTTAGTATTTCATTAAATAAATACAATTGTGTTCCATGTTTAAAATTTTTGTAAGTAGTTAGGTATAGTTAATTTTGTTTTTTGTATGTTTAGTATGTAAATAAAATTATGTTAATCTATAAATCTTGAAAATATTTATTTTACTCCATTATATTTTTCAGCTTGTACGACTAAATTTTGAAGATTTGGTATTGCAGCAGAACATAAACTTTTACTGTAAGTATTTATATGTAATAGTTAATTTTGTTTATGTTATTATTACTTTTGCATGTTTAGTATTTCTTTAAATAAATATAATTGTGTTCCATGTTTAAGATCTTTGTAAGTAGTTAGGTATAGTTAATTTTGTTTGTGTAGATTTAGTATTTCTCTATATTTCACAATAAATTCTGAAGCATATTAGGTTAACTTAATAAGTTTGTCAACATATCATTTTAGTATTATTACTGTGATGGGTATCTTCCATTACAATTGAAGAGTTGTGCGGAAACATTAAATTTTTACTAATTAAATTACAACAATTAATAATACTTACATAAAATTATACCTGGATTTATGTAGATAAAAAAAATCGTTGAAATATTGACTAGGAAAGACAATAAAAAAAAAAAAATTACTCATCGTGCGCGTACGGGGAGATAACATATGTTTTTTTATTTTTTTATTTTTTTTCGCGCTTTGTTTTATATATATATATATATATATCAAATGTAATTGAAAATATTAATTAAACACATATACACGTGCCTTTTTTTTGCCAACAGTTCATCTTATTTACATTTTACACAAATTATAAATACAAATTCATTTATTAATAATTTAACTCAAAATAATTAGAAAATATTCGATGTTATACATACATAAAAATCAAAATTCCTTTCGGGGGAGTTGCCTCCGAGCCCCCACGAGGGCAATGTCCTTAAACCTCTAGATGGGCGCAACTCGTCCATTCGGTCAAAAAATATGTAACTTATTTCATATATTTTGATTTTTAACTTTTATTATGATTATGATTTTCTTTGCTTGTTATATTTTTAATCATACATAATTCTTTCTATATTAAATTTGTTTTCAATCTTTTTTTCAGTTGCACGATATCATTCTCAAAGTAAAAATATCATAATTTTTAACATCAATTGAATTGTGCTATCTTCAGATACAATATTTTTTTTATTCTTTTATACATTTGGTAAACTTCAATTTGCAGTTAACCTTTATATTTTTTTCTCTAAACTTTTTATTATAGTATTTACCATTTAACTATTATTAACAAATTGTGGACTCTAATTTGTATTTATTGTTCTCTTCTATGCAGTGTCCAATTATTTTTTCTGGTGGTTATAGTTGACTACAGTAGTGCACTCTATCTTAGGTAAGTTTCTCTAACTGAACTATTTAGATTTTTGTTCATAATATTATAGGTTTATATAGTATTGTGGTTATTTATTTATTTATAGTAACTTATAAATTTGTAATAAATTGCTGGATCTCGAGTTTCCTTTGTGAATACTATTTTTTCTCTTTTTAAAGTATATTTTCAGTCATTGTTCACAAATTTTGATATTTTAAATTTTAGTTTTACCCTATGTATGTATATTTTAACATATGTAAGATTAATTTTTTGTACAGTTATGGTTCGAGTTCAATTATTCTACAAAAATTGTTAGTATTGTAATAGATATTTTTGTACCATCTGGTGATGGAGAAGTTGATTCAACTATTCTACAACTTTATTTTATTTCAAAGTATAAAAATGTTGATAACATTCTTTAATTCTCTTAGTTCCTGTTGGTTACTTTGGACTCCAACTATTTGATATGGATACTTCGAGTGGTTTTGAATCAATGTCTCATCGCCAACAAGAAAATCAAAAGAATAGGTATCGACGAAAACGACTTCGAAGTGGTTGCAATGATCGTCGTAGGAGAATAGGTAATCCTCTATCATCTGGACATAATAATTCGAATGATGTACAAATGCAACAATCTATAATGAATCATGATTTTGAGGCTTCTACTTCAAACCAAGATATACCTCATATTTCCAATTTTACATTACCAAGTGGTTTTAATGTATTGAACATACCAACGACTGCATACGTATTACCGACATGCAATAGTTGTAAATATTGTGGTGCAAGAAAAATTTATAAAGAAAGTAAAGGGTTTTGTTGTTCTGATGGGAAAGTACATATCTCTATGCCTGATTCACCCACTGAATTGTACAACTTATTTACTTTTAAAGAATCTAAATATGTGGCATTTAAAAAAAGTGCACGAGGATATAATAACAACTTTGCTTTCACTTCATTTGGTGTCAAATACGAAAAAGAGCTCTTTAAAGCATATCGAGGTATTTACACATTTAGAGTTCAAGGACAAGTATATCATTATGTAAACAAACTTATCCCACAGAACAATAAGTCTTCTTATATGCAGTTATATTTTTATGATACAAATAATGAGATTCAAATTCGTATGAAGATTTTAGAGAACTTTGATGAATGTACTTTAACTATTCTAATTGAAATCTTGAAGGTAAATCCATATAGTAGATTTTTTCAGTCTTTAAGTAATATGACTAACTTACGAGATCATCAAACACATATAAAATGCGATCCAGGACTTGATCAAAGAGTATTTAATACTCCTACCTCATCTGAAGTAGCTGCTATATGGGTCGAAAACGATGAAAATACTAATATTCGCTTTCGTGACATTATCATATACGGTCATTCTGGTGATTCACATAGAGTTCATTATTACTACGGTTGCTATGATCCTTTGCAATATCCTCTACTTTTTCTATACGAAGAATCCGATTGGCATGAAGGCATTGAGAGGTGTAGAAGGACTGAACATTTCTCTGAATTTGTTCAATTTCCTAATACAGTTACCTCTGCAGCTGAATTTATTGAAAATGAAAATCAAGGTTTGCAAATTTATGTTATTGTACATTCACCTAAGTTTTGCATCGTCAATGTTCTAATCGAATGATGACTTCTTTTCTGTAGTGCTTAATGGAATGAAGAAACGATCACAGGTTTCTTGTCGAGAATATTATTCATATAAATTACAAATTAGGCCTTCCGGTAAGTCTATTTTACTTCACAGTGGTAGATTGTTCCAGCAATATATTGTAGATATGTATGTGAAGATTGAAACTGCACGGTTAGACTATTTTCGTAACAACCAAAGTCAAATTCGAGCTGAATTTTACCAGGGTATTGTAGATAGCGTTCAAAATGGAGAGACAAGAGGATACAAAGTTGGAAGAAAAATTATTTTACCTCAGTATTTTACATGTGGGCCTAGAGATATGTTAAGGAGATATATGAATGCAATGGCTATTGTACAGTATTATGGAAAACCGACATCTTCTTGACTATAACATGCAATCCAAATTGGCCAGAGATTAAGCAAGAACTAAAATACAATGATGAGATTCAAAATCGACCTGATCTAATTGTGCGTATATTTAGAGCAAAACTAGAAGAGTTGAAAAATGATTTATACAAAAAAAAATATCCTAAGCCCAGTTGTTGCGCATATATATGTTATTGAATTTCAAAAAAGGGAACTTCCTCATGCACATCTATTGTTAATTTTTAAATACGGCTACAAAATTTGTTCTGTTCTAGATGTCGATAAAATAGTTTGCTGTGAAATTCCTAATGAAAACGAATATTCTTATCTTCATTCTGTTATTGTTAAACACAATATGCATGACCCTTGTGGATATCTTAATCCAAAAAACGTATGTATGGAATGAAACAATATTTGTAAAAATAAATATCCTAGGGATTATTGTAATACTACTATATTCGGTGATAACTCATATCCTTTGTATAAACGTCGTGATAATGATATTTCTATTAAAGTTAGAGGTCAAATGTTAGACAATCGATGGGTTGTACCGTATAATTCTTATTTGAGCGCAAAATTTGACTGCCACATTAATGTTGAAGTATGTTATTCTATTAAATCTGTAAAGTATTTGTACAAATACGTGTATAAAGGATATGATCGTATTCATTTTTCAGTTTCCACAAATGAAACAGGAAAAGAAACCGACGAAATCTCATTTTATTAATCTGCTAGATGGATATCTCCACCTGAAGCTATGTGGAGGATTTTCTCGTTTAATTTGGCGGAAATTTATTCAACTGTTTATTCTTTACAGTTTCATATCGAAATCATCAACAAGTAAGAAATGACAATGAAGATGAATTGTCTACTATTATTGACAATGAAAACACGAAAAGAACAATATTGACAGAATCTTTTGAGGTAAATAAAGCAAATGAATTTGCGCGTACATTGTTGTATCGAGATTTTCCAACCCATTTTGTTTGGAACTCAACTAAGAAGATTTGGACTCCAAAAAAAAACACGTTGTTATAGGACGAATTGTCGTAGTGAATCCATCTGAAGGAGAACGATATTTCCTACGCGTTCTTCTCAATCATATTCGAGGTCCAACATCATTTCATGATTTACGAACTTTGAACGGAGTAACTGTTAATACATATCGAGAAGGAGCACTTTTACACAGTTTGTTAGGCGGAGACAATCATTGTGAATAATGTTTGTCTGAAGCTATTATTTATAAAATGCTTACTTCTTTAAGACGTCTTTTTGCTACACTTCTTATGCTTTGCAACCCTGATCATCCAAAATTACTGTGGGATAAATTTAAAGTTTATATGATCGATGATTATGTATATGAAAATATACTTTCAAGGGATGCTGAACTATGAGCTTTAGAAGACATCAATTCTATTTTAGAATCATCGGGTAAAAGCATAAATGACTATGAAATAGTATCATTCAGTGTACATATAGGTGAAAATGAAAGGTTGAGAAGAATGGTTGCAGATGAGACAACAAATTTGAATATAGAAGGAGGCTATGCCTATACATCAAGCTTAAATAATGAACAACAATTTGCGTATGATACAATTATGGAAAAAATAAATTCCAAATCAAGTGGGATCTATTTCATCGATGGTCCAGGAGGAACGGGCAAAACCTTTTTATATAAAGCTCTCCTAACATGTGTAAGGTCTCAAAATTTAATTGATTTAGCTACAGCATCTTCTGGAGTATCTGCATCTCTTTTACCTGGAGATCGAACAGCTCATTCAAGATTTAAAATTCCTCTGGAAACAGTTGGTGAAGTTATCTGTTCTGTTAGTAAACAATCGGCTCTAGGGACTTTGTTAAAAATGTCTACATTAATACTTTGGGATGAAGCACCTATGGTGAATCGTTGTGCCGTTGAAGCCGTTGATAAAATGCTCAGAGATATTACTGATTGTAATTTGCCTTTCGGTGGAAAAGTGGTCATTCTAGGAGGAGATTTCAGACAAGTTTTACCAGTGATACCGAAAGGAAAAAAAGAAGACATAATGAAAGTTAGATTAGTCTTCTTTGACTTATGGCCTTCGTATTCACATCTACCGTTGGTTGAGAACATGCGAGCAAAATTGGATCCCACATTTTCTGATTATTTGCTTAGAGTTGGAAATGGAACAGGGGAAGAACACGGTTGTAACTGCATTCAGCTTCCGAGCAATATAATTGTACCATTTGAGGATGAGATTACATCTCTGAAAATTTTGATAAATCATGTTTTTCCAAATATAGAAGCATATGTTGATAATTTACATACGATGGGAAATCGAGTAATTCTTACGCTTAGAAATGAATGTGTTGATCATATTAACAGAATTTTACTTGATCAGATTCCTGGTACAATTTTCACATATTATAGCTTTGATGAAGTAATTGACAAATCAGAACATAGCCTACATGAAGATTTCTTGAACACTTTGACTCGAAATGGTATTCCGCCTCATGAATTGAAGCTTAAGATAAACTGTCCTGTGATGTTATTGCGGAACATCAATCCTTCTGAAGGCTTATGCAATGGAACATGCCTTACTTGTAGAAAATTTGATAAGAATGTAATTCTTGCTGAAATTACAACTAGTGAATATTGTGGAAAACATGTTTTCTTACCAAGAATTCCTTTTATACGTCTGAAAAATGATCAAACTTCAATTCATTTTAAAAGAACTCAATTCCAATTAGACCATGTTTTGCAATGACGATAAATAAAGCACGAAGTCAAACACTTGATTACGTTGGTTTGTATCTTCTTGAACCAGTTTTCTGTCATGGTCAACTTTATGTAGCATTGTCAAGAGCTAAAACAAGCAAATATTTAAAGGTTTTACTAAAACCATCAAGCGCTGACAATTTACACATTACATGTACGAAGAATGTTGTATACAGAGAAATTCTCTCATTCATTCATTTGTAGAAATATAACTTCTTCATAAGTATTTGTTGCATATCTTAGTCGCTCATTGTTATAATTATATTACTGATTTTTGTTATTTCTTATTTCTATAATAACTAATTTAGATTTGGAATATTTTAGGCTTTATGATATTTGTGTATATTTTTTACACTTACTTGGATTTATGACAACATGGTACTCTAAAGTTACAACCATTATGGAAGTAACTATAGCTAAGAAAACTTCAAAAACTCTCATGTCTATACTCTTGATAACATGTTAGTTATTATTACTTTTTTGTCTAATCGTTATTAATGCATGATATAAATTTTCCCATTAACCATAATTCATTTTAATTTCAGCCATTTCCATTTTGTCTATGAACTTCTAATCATACTTATGGACTCTAATTTTTTTACTTCAAGATATTACCTGGTTTTCCTGGTAAGCTCTCTGAATATTTAGGATCAATTTATGATGATATCTGAGCAAATTTAGTTATAGTCCATTTTCATTTTGTTACAACTAATGGTGTTACCACTCTATCAGATACCATATTTATGTATGTCTCTGAATTCAGAATGAATCTTTTGAGGGCTATAATAGTAGGAGTAGAATAAACCCCATACCATGATGGTCTCTTTTTCTTCGACATCTTCTTTCCTGGAAGTTATCCCAATATTCCACTTGTATGTTTTAGATATTTTTGTGCTCAACCCCTTTTACACTTTCGAATATATCAATACATTGTCTTCCATTAATGATAACTCACTTTTTTGTTGCAGCAAGTCCATTACCACTCTGGTGGACTTCACATCAATCAAAACTTGTACAATTGTGGCAAAGTATGTCCAAGCCTTCTCAGCACTTTAAGTGGTAGTCAAAAGTAGAAATTGATCCATGATATATCAACTATGCTACATGTTTTGGTCTTTATACAAGGCCTACTTTTAAATGCTAAGCCCTATTTTAATAAGTCTAGACGTGCAAATATGAGTGGTTCAACGACTGGAGAAAAGTGTTCAATGGCATACAATGAGAATATTTTTATCCATTCTCTCCAAACGATGGTGCACAGTATGAGGCGGCCACCGAAGGTAAGATGAAATTGAGATCCTTCTATGTACTACTGTTATTATTAGGCATTTCAATCCTTGCATATTTTGGTAATTAATTTCAATTTATTATTTCCATTTGGGTAACGGTTTCATTATATACTGATTTAAGTTTTGTGTTGTGTTGCTCATAGCATTTCGAGGACTTTGTGATAGGACATTTCTACAAGCATTCTCGTGATATTCTGATAGCATGTAAAGCTTATGTAGAAAGCACTCAACCGGGTTGTCTTGTCAAAGGGATTGTTGAAGATGTTGACGAAAGTGATAAGAGCTGCTCACATGATTTTAAGGCCAATTTAGCATAGTTCATCACTACGTTAGTAAATACATTTTCTCAAATTAACACGAAAACTGTCAAGAGTTCTTTTATTTAGCTCACATTCGTACCTGCTGGTAGAATATAAAATAAATTTTACATCATGTCCCATGCGAAGAGAAGAGGGGAAGAAGAATGTACTTTTATTACCTTTATGATTTTTGTCATCTAAGATTACAACTTTTTTACAATTCTTCAATGTTATTGGGTTCCATTTGCCATTCAATTAATATTATGTTCTTTCGTTATTAATTCCTATTTTCATAACGTTTGATAATAAAGTTCAATATCTATAATTCTTAACTCCGGAAAAGCGATTGCATGAAAAAATGCTACATTATGCATTAAATTCTTAAGAAGAATCCACCAAAAAATGAGATAAATATATTTTTTTGAAATGCTAATATTACATTCGAAATAACATTGCCCGTGCATTGCACGGGCAATAGACTAGTATATGTAAAAGCTTTGTGGGAAAGAAGACAAATAATCTATCCAATTTCTTCAATTCCTTCTTCTCTTTTATGCTTAGGAGGCGCACAACCTCGAATTGTGCATTATTTTCTATAGCATACAATGTTAAAGGAAAAGGGACACGAGACAGGGAAAATAGGCTGCTCAATATTAGTACTGTGTGTAATAGTAGTTTCTAGTAACGATGATGAGGTAAGATGTGAAGTTCGCCGATGGCTGAGTCTCAACAAATTCAGAAAGGAACGGCATGGGTTTTGGAGAAAAAATATGGTGAATTTTTGGGGAAAAATTACGTGGGGTAAACAAAGAGGTCAAGTAGTGCGAGTTGCATTTTGGGGGAGGGGAATAAAATTCAAAAAAGTTGTCCACCGCTAGCGTGGCAACGTTATGGTGGGTGAAGTTTTTTCCTGGGGTAGGAGATTAGTTCTGCCATTCTTAATACTTATGTCTCTGGATCGAATTGAATTTTTTTTTCATTGTAGCACAAAACCCCTAAATTATAATAAAATCCCCAAAAAATTTCTAAAAGATCACCAAATAATTTCCAGGATGTTACAAGACCTCTCTAAAAAAAACTAATTCTATTTGAGTAAGGAAAGCTACTTGATCTCTTGGTGAATTTCAACCTAATTAAATCCATTAAAAAAACCAAGAAATCCATTTAATGATTGATAATTGTATTGTATACACTTATTCGAGATCCTAAAATATTGATATTTGATAGTTCTTTTGGCAAAATATATTCTAAATTGTTGTATTTTATGTTATATAGGTAAAACTTAATCTTTGAACGAGGAATCGAAAGAAAAAGCGAAAAATGGTGAAAAATGACAAAATCCAAAGTTTGAGGACCAAATTAAAAATATTCAATAGATGATTCGGACCACAAGATGACACTTCAAAGATTTCTAGGAGACAATTGAATGGAATTAGAACTCAAAAATGAATGAAATATGATCAAAATATTATCAAAATCAATTTATAATCGCACAAGTTATATTCCAGATTTTTAGTCAAAAATTGAGATCCATTTTTGGTATAGTAAATGTTCGTATTGGAAATATTATATTTCTAGTACATTTGTAGCTCTTTGCATAATATTTTCAATTCACTTTGAATTGCCTGAATCGGATATTAGGAAAGAAAGTTATGGCCAAAATACTAATTATTGTGCATAGACAAAAAATCCGCACTCGAATATAACTTTCCTTATTCGATTGGAATTCTTTTAGAAATCAATTTGGACGTAGTTTTCAACCAATTTTCTACTTCTACAAATACCTAACAGCAAAACATATATTTAAGACCTCTCATATATATGTCATACTCCAATACTCATCAATTATTATCATCAAATGAGGAAAATTCATAGTTTTTGTGATATAATTGAAGGGGATTTGCAATAATTCAATCAAGTAAAAATTTAAACTTAATTTTTGGGCAAAGAAGAGAAAGCACAAGTGGAGATTTATCAAGAGACCATTGAAGAGATTCAAGATTTCAAGATTCAACTTCATCTGCTCAATTTACCAAAAAATCGGTTTATATTTTTTTCATTTAAATATGATTTCTTGTAATTTCGATATGTTAGGGTAGTTTTATACATTGTTGGGATGAGATGAACTTGTGTTATGATATTTTTAGTTTTTAATTAATTATTTTGACTTTAGTTTGATGTAATTTGTGGATGTTTGTTATCATTTTTATCGTTATTTTCAATTGTTTGATCACCAATTGAATTGTTAGTAGATTTTATTGTTCTTGAGAACGACAATAGGATTTAAGCACAATAAATAAACATTGTAATGTTTGATAGATGATAGAGATATACTTTTATGATTTATATGATTTCAATAGGTGTCTATTATTTGTTAATGCATTTATCATGTTTGCATCTTCAGCGAGAGATAGAAGAATCACATGAGGGGAATATATTTGATCGCTATCGAGATGGACTTTCAATTAAATTAAGAACATTAACCAACATAAATGATTTCAAATTGTCACTTTGATTGTTGCACTAAAAATGAAATAATAAGGGGGATTCGGCATCTTAACAATGTATCTTACATATTTGAAAAACACATTTACTTACTTTCATTAGTGTAATTGATAATTTAGGGATTAATATAAAAAATCAAAAAAAAAAATGTTTGATATTCAATTAAAGTTGCAATTAATTTTAAAGCAATCAAACATGTAGTTCTTGTGGATTCGATACTCTATTCACTACTTTATTACTTGTTCAGGATCTTGTTCACTTGTGGGAAATCAAACGATCAATGATCACAACCACCCTCAACTAAAAGTCAAAATGTTACAAGTAATATAAAAGTTTTAAACCAGGCTACATTATTAGCTTTACTAGAAATTTTGTCGCAAATCTTGTATATGAAAAATATAAATTAAAATTGATTTACAAAATTGGATTTATGGGTTAATTATATTCACACAACAATTTTTATATCTCGCACCACCTTTTAATTGCACTTAAGGTTCTTAACATTGCACATTATAACACTTATGTCCCTAACGAATTTTTATGTTATTTTTATACTCAAATTTTTCATTATTTAAAACATTTTGTATTTGATGACAATTTTATGTCCAAAAGTTCGTTGAAATAGTGTAAAATAATTTATTTTTTCATCATATTTTTATAAAACAAATAAATAAAAATGCGAAAAAAATATTTTTTCTCATTTTAAAGCATAAAAGTAAAATATTTTTATATATAAATTATCATCAAGGACAAAACATACTAATTAATCAAAAGTTGAAAGTATGAATTCGACAAAAAAAAAGTTTAGAAAGTAATTGCTACAGTAAGCAAACATTGAGGAGCTTAACTGCCATTAAAACATGTGATATATCAGATTAAAGATGTGATGACAATATAACAACCCTAGAGTAAGAAACCCTTAAAAATAAGTCAAAATCTAAAAAATACAAAAAAACCATTCTGAAGTTGAATAGGATATATTCACCAGTATTCTAAAAAGCGGCTCCTAGGCACGAAGCGAGAGCAAAACGTCTCACTTCGAGATTTTTTGCATTTTTTATTTTTTATTTTTTTTCACGGCTAGCGCACACCTTTTTTTATGGTTTTATTCCATTTCTTCAACGCTTTTTTACACTTTTTTTCAATTTAATTATTAACTAATTTTTAGTTTGACTTAAAAATTTCAAATAATATTAAAATAAGAAAACATTATTTTTATGCTTCTTAACGCGAAGCTCGATCCCACACTTCGTCATGCTTTACGCTTTTAGAACACTGTTATTCACACATTTAAGAAAAGACTAAGCAGGTAGCCGACACCCTGGTTCCTACTGAAATTGGCAAATTTTGTAACATTTATCCCTGAACTTTTGAAATATGCCATTTTGGTCTCTAAACTGAATTTCTCCTCTTTTTCTTGGTATTCTCGCTCTATCTTCTTCACTCTTTTCTCAAACTCTCGAACATCTTGTTATTACCTCGTTTCCCATCCACATTAATAATAAACCGAAAACAAACTAAATAAGAGCAAAATCAATAGAAATCACACTTATAAACATTATGTAACTTCGAGGCCCAAATAAATGTAAAATATACAAATAAGATTTACAGCCATAAAACCCTTATTCCTATTTTCCCACTTACCCATAGTGTTTAAAAGCTCAAAGGCACCTATAACATTGTACGTTATCAACCGACCCCAATACAAAGGCACATTGACACAGTAATATAAGATTTGGCAATACACCTTTAAGCTTGTTGGCGATAGTGTTAGTGACCAATTCAATGTAGAAATATTAGAAAACTACTCATAACATGGTAAAGCACCTTCTCGGCTACTTCTCTTTAGGAATTTAGACTATATTCATGTGAAATTATTGGGCCAACTGTCTTTCTATTATTTAGCACTTCTAGAAATGTTGATGTCAGTTGTTGAACAAATGGGTTCCAATGAAGTTTATAGAATAGGACAGGCAAACTATCCATGCCAGGTGCCTTTTGATGGCCCATGCGTTTCAATGTTTGAACCACCTCGAAGGTGGTAAATAGTCTTTTCCAATTCATCCACCTCTTTCGAAGGGTTGGTACTTGATTATGCTCAAAGAGTTACGCGGTGTTGTAGTGTAGCTTTGGAGTGTCGTATCCACAGAGAGATGGAAAAGTGATTCAAGGGATTCAAAAACTTAGGGTTCTCGTGAATTTGATGAATGGAATTTGTTTATTGCATAAAAATATAGTAAATCACCGGAAATAATGATGAGAATTAAGATAATATGTAAAATAGTGAAGCGTCGGGATTTCCTCAACTAGATTGAATCAATCAACATCAATCATTCATGCATTCTCTACTCAATTAGAAGTTTTTGTCCTAACTCTCTAATCGGATGATTTAACAATACAAACTAATTAAATTTCACATGTAATTCTAGAATTTATGATTCTCAAATCACAATCATACATCAATTTATTGAAATCAGATTCAAAAAGCGATTATATATCTCTAACATATAGCAGTAATTAAATCACACCAATAAATGATTCGAAAATTAAACTTAAACAAGTATTTTAATTATTCAATGGAAGAAACGTGATAAAATCCATAAAAATCTGAATAAATGTTAAATCTAACTCAAATCTAATTCAAAATACAAGAAACATAAACCTTAGAATTATTTAGACAATGAAAAGCGCATTACATGAATGAAAGATGTCGAGATAACCAATTCCAATTGAGTTCCTCCCTTGCTTCACCAATGTTTTTAACTTTCCATGGAGTTCTTGATGTCAAAAATGTGGAAAGAATGGTGTAGAATGAAGAATGATGAGGAATGAAGAGTTTTGAGATGTTTTTGGGGTCTTTTCTTTAGGCTTTTCGCGGTCCAAACATAGACAAAACCTAGGTTTGCCCGGCACGGTGCCTAGGCACCATGGGAATAGCGCCTAAGCGCTGAAAATCTGTAATTTTTGGGTCTGTGTAGCGCCTAGGTGTTGAGTTGCTACATCGTTTTCAATATTTTCGTCATAACTTCCTTTTCCGATATCCGATTGAGGCGATTCAAGTTGCGTTGAAAAGCTAACTCAAAGGGATGCAACTTTGCTTCAGAGACCATCGTCACATTCGATCATTTTCCATGTCAAAAACTGGTCTCATTATGAGGCTAAAAACCGGTGTGCAACTTTTAAGCTTGAAAGCTGATTTGTGATCATGTTTTGATTATATTTCATCCCTTTGACTCCTTTCTCCATCCATTTGACCTCTAACACTCTCGAGTCTTCATCACAAGGTTGGAAACAAGTTTAGAGTATTTACTTTTCAGTCCTTGAACTTTCACTTTCTTCCATTTTGATCAATTTTCACTTGGTTTTCCTTATTTCGCTACATTCATCACTTTATCCTGCAAAACATGAATTGCATAGAATTAAACTATAGTCCAACATTTTAATCAACAATTGCTCATATTTTGACAGTTAAATAAGTATGTGAAAACGCACTTATCAAACTCCCCCAAACTTGAACTATTGTTTGTCCTCAAACAACGATATAACTCAATTCTACAAACAACGTGGTTTAACAATATGCCGTGTCTCAGGTTTGGAATTTGGTAGTCAGACAAATGAACAATTACAACAGTGCAAAGTATTAAATCAGTCTCCACCTGTTACACGCATAACCTGACGTGTGTGTGTGAAAACTCATGTCAACATACCAAGATTGTGATTGGTTCAACACCTGACCCATAGTAGTCAAATATATCATTTCCTCACTCGAGAGATACATACACCCCAAAGTTATGATTTTCACTCATTTTTCCCGGGATGCATCCTAGGTTCAACTTTTTAATTCTGTTCCTTACCCTCTCGTAATTTGGATAGACCTTACTCTTACAAGTCCACATTTCAACAAGTCAAGATTCTTCTATATTTCTGGTTGTTTTAATCCTTAAGACTAGACTAAGTTACTGCTTCTCATCAAAGGTGTAGTTTTGTCAACTGGATGCCTGTGGCATAATCAATATATTGAGTGTATGTTTTTTTTTCTTTTTCATGTTTTCTCAAAAAAAAATTCATTTTTTTTATTTGAATATCTTCTCATTTGCTTTTTGTATAACCCATGTAGCGAGATTTCGGCCGATGACTCCCAAGTCAGATGACCATAGGGCATCAGGTTTTAAATCACCCTCATAAGCTTAATCACCCGAGTTATATAGGCTCGAAAAAGATGCTTCAATGTACTCAAGGATTAGTGCAATGTCCCTGTTCTTTTAGACATCCAGTTTCTAAACTAACCTCTAACCAAAAACTTTCACGTAGTTTTCATCTTATCAGGTTTTAGACAATCCACACAAAATTTTCATGCACAGAATCCCTTCTCATCTCAATGTTCCTTTGTAATAATTCAATCATCTCCAAACTAACCTATAGTTGAATTATGGAATAATACACTAGAGGGTATTTGGGTGAAATTACTATGTTCAACTATCCTATATGTAATAAACCGCATCACTAAATCAATATGCCAAACATAAGTAATGTGCATAGAAAATGTCAAGTTTTACATAAACAGGTCTAAACTAATCTAATAATGCACTATTTCATCATTCACAGTTGACACCTATTCCAATAATAACATCATAGCTGGCACATTTGTTAAACCCACATAAGCACACAAAGCAATAATTAAAATCTAATGCTAAAAGATAAAAAAATAGATTTTTCTTTTTTTAAACACACAAACATGCGAAAATTACAGTAAAAATATGAATGAATAGATGAATGAAAGCTCATGCTCCACCACCAAACTTAATTGAAACACTGTCCTCAATGTTTAAGCGTGAACACCAAAGAAAATAAGGGAAAGATGTCACCCGAGCATGACAGTGAATCAACAGATACTTTGAAGTATAAGAAGCCTGAAAGTACTCAATTGGATGGTAATGAACGAAACGAAAATCATGCAAAACAAACTAAAAAGAAAATTCTAAAAATGGAAATACAGAAAAGTAAAGTGACGGACGGACGGACCTGGAAGGTGTAAAGGGTGGTAAATCGGGTCTGCAAGAGAAACTTCTTCCTCCACAAGCACCTGTTGCCCATACGCTATCTTTAAACGCTATCCATTCACTTTAAATACCCTACCATCTTTAGAGTCCTCGATTTCAGTCGTCCCATGGATAAAGACCTGTTTCACCACAAAAGGACTAGACCACCTAGAACGAAGTTTCCCTAGATGTTTATGGAGTCGGGAATCATACAAGTAAACTTTCTGATTTAGTTCAAACGTTTTTCGAAGAATGTGTCTATCATGAAACGTTTTCATTTTTGCTTTGTAAAGTTTAGCATTCTCGTAAGCATCATTTCTCAATTCTTCCAACTCAGTTAACCGAAAATTCCTGAGTTTACTACCTTCCTCTAGATCAAAGTTAAAGTGTTTGATAGCCCAAAAGGCTCAGTGCTCCAGCTCCACAGGTAAATGGTAAGGTTTTCCAAATACAAGTCTATACGGTGACATGTCTAAAGTGGTCTTAAAACCAGTTCGGTAGGCCCAAAGTGCGTCATTCAATCTCAACGACCAGTCCTTACGATTAGGGTTTATAGTTTTCTCCAAAATTTACTTGATTTCCCTATTGGCTAATTCAACCTGTCCACTGGTCTGGGGATGATAAGCAGTTGATATTTTATGAATGACCCCATACTTTTTCATTAGAACCTCAAACGAACGGTTACAGAAATGTGTACCCCTATCACTAATGATAACCCTTGGTGTGCCAAACCTAGATAATACATTTTCTCTAAAGAATTTCACAATTGTTTTATTGTCGTTGGCTCGACAAGCTGATGCTTCGACCCATTTGGACACATAATCAACAGCCACAATGATGTACAAATAACTAAATGAAGGTGAAAAGGGTCCCATAAAATCAATACCCCAACAATCAAAAACTTCTATCACTAGAATGGGGTTCAATTGCATCATATTGCTTCGAGACAAAGTTCCAAGCTTTTGACACTTCTCACAAGATTTACAGTAAATGTTAGTGTCTTTGAATAAAGTAGGCCAATAAAAACCACATTGCAAAATTTTTGCAGCAGTCTTTTTCATGGAAAAATGATCGCCACAAGCCTGTGAATGACAAAAGTCTAGTATGCTAGGTATCTCCTCATTAGGTACACAATGCCTCAAAATCTGATCAGGGTAGTATTTGAATAGGCATGGGTCATCCCAATAAAACTTATGCACCTCAACTAAAAAATTTCTCTTATCCTTTGCACTCCACTCTCCTGGGATTTCAACTATAGCTAAGTAGTTGACAATATGAGCAAACCAGGGTAAAGAGAAAACAGAAAACAAGTGTTCGTTTGGGAAGTCATCTCTAATGGGCAATTGATTCACATTGTCCTGAAAACTTAACCTAGATAAATGGTCTGCTACCACATTTTCTACCCCATTTTTATCTTTAATAGCAATTTCAAATTCCTGTAGGAGTAAAATCCATCTAATCAGTCGTGCCTTAGCATCCTTCTTGGAAAGAAGATACTTAAGAGCAGAATGGTCTATAAAGATTGTGATATGAGAACCAATTAAATAAGATCGAAACTTATCTAAAGAAAAGACTACAGCTAGCATTTCTTTCTCACTTGTGGAGTAGTTCATTTGAGCACTATTTAAGGTCCTACTAGCATAGTAAATGACAACAAGTTTACCCTCCATTCGTTGCCCAAGGACAGCACCTACCACATAATCGCTAGCATCACACATAATTTCAAATGGTAATGACCAATCAGGTGATTGCATTATGGGTACTGAAGTTAGCTTGTCGGTCAAAGTGTTAAACGCCTCTTGGCAAGATGGGGTCCAATCAAAGGTAGCATCCTTGGCTAAGAGATTACATAAAGGTCTGGATATAGATGAAAAGTTTTGTATAAACCTTCTATAGAAACCTGTGTGACCAAGGAAAGATCTAATATCTTTGGTTGTCTTAGGTGTGGACAGTTTGGATATCAATTCAATCTTAGATTTGTCAACCTCTATCCCCTTAGATGAAACAACATGACCTAGGACAATACCTGAAGATACCATAAAATGACATTTTCCCAATTCAAAACTAACCCATTTTCTCACATCGGGTTAGAACTCTCTCCAAGTTTAACAAGCATGCATCAAAAGAAGTACAAAAAATAGTTAAGTCATCCATAAAAATTTCCATACAATTTTCTACTATATCACTAAACATACTCATCATGCATCGTTGAAAAGAAGCAGGAGCGTTACATAATCCAAATGGCATCCTACGAAATGCATAGGTACCAAAAGGACAAGTAAATGTGGTCTTTTCCTGGTCCTCTAAAGCTATCTCAATTTGATAGTAACCAGAATAACCATCCAAGAAACAGTAAAAAGGAGGGTTTTCTCAGCATCATCCATCCTTGATACAATTTCCTGCGTAGTCCCTGATGATGCCTCTCCCACTAGCAAATCCATCATTGACACAACCATCGGTGTTGATCTTGATAGATCCAAATGATGGAGTGTGCCACCAAACCATGATAAGGATAGGAGATGGGGGGAAGAGTCAAAGAAATACCAAAAAGTATAGCAAGCTGCCTGTCATTACGCAATGTAACGGTCAGAATAATCTACCAATATGGAGGAAGGATACCATACGGTGAACTCTCCAAATAATACGTCTTGAGCTGATACGTACGTTCGTGCTTTGCATTATTCCTCTTAGTCCAAAGGAACCAAAAAATCAAAAGAGGAATAATGATGCGAATGTGTCCGGTCCTTGCAAACTAGCCAGAATACTCCCCATCTCAGAAATCTCTGTCGACGCTCTCTCCTGTACTCATGGTAATCAGAAATAAAGCTCCAAAATGTTGCCAAACATGATTCAAAATACTGTTACCAGTAAAAATATGAGTGATGGTCTCAATCTCTAAACAACACTAACATTGAGAAGCCAATTGACTGCCAATCCTCTTCTGGATAATGACATCAACTGGTATCAAGTCCTGCCATAATCTCCAACAGAAGAACGAAACGGTATGAGGTATGATAGGGCTTCACCGTAGGTAAAATGAATATTACACAGGCTTGCTAGAGCAGATCAGCTGCCATGCTGATTTAGTATTAAATCTGCTATCTGATGTGGCCTTCTAGAAAATACGATCCAAGACATCAAGACATAGTGGAATGGTCGCGATCTGCTCTGCCTAGCTGATGGAAGAGCCTGTAGTATTTGCCCAAAATCCCATCCAGACTCCTCGAAAAAGTTTTGTACCCTCGCAAATATATGTTGTCTGTGTGGGAAAATGGACGCTAATGTAGAATCACCCGTCCAACAATAATGACAAAAGAAGATATGTCTTATCCCAAGGCGCTACGCAATATATATCTCGACGCATGGTCCAAATCTCTTCAGACTTTTCCAAATAGGAGAGGCTCAGTGAGGAACCGATGCAAGCGACGGATGTGTCCCTCTACAATATTTGCCTAGTAAAAATTGGGCCCATAAAGAACTCTGAGACCTGAACAACCACCAAAGTTTCAATGAAAATGTGTCCACCGTATCCTGTAATCGTCTAAAGCCCAGTCTTCTTTCGTCAGTAAGAAGACATATGGCCTTCCAACTCCGCCAATGTAGACGACGTGTATGATCCTTAGAATCCCATAGGAATCGCGCAAATATACTCTCCAGCTTTTTCAGAATGACCTTAGGAGGTCTCATAATCTGGAATAGATACAGTGGTATAGAGGAAATAACAGACCTTAGGAGAGTAATCCTACCAACATGAGAAAGAAGACGTGCTGCCCAACCAGAAATCCTATTCATGATCTTCATAATGAGATCATCATACAGAAAACTCCTCTTAGCTCCTTTAAAAAAAGGGACTCCCAGATATGTAAATGGCTGTCTCTGATGTGAAAATCCAGTCAAAATCACTAACCTCTGTATCTGAATATCAGAAGGCCGCCTAGGCAATATAAGATCACTTTTGTCTCTATTCACTAATTGGCCAGAGACCCCTTCATAGTACTTAATGGATGCATGATATGTGAAAATTATAATAGGAGAGTCAATCAAATAAGATCTAAACTTATCAAGCGCAAAGACTACAACCAATAAACTCTTTTTCAGTCATGGAATAGTTCATTTGAGCAATGTTTAGAGTTCTACTATCGTAGTAGATTACAAAAGGCTTACATTCTCTTCGTTGTCCAAGTATAACTTCTACCGCATATCACTAGCATCACACATAATTTCAAACGGTAATGTCCAATCAGGCGGTTGCATGATGGGTGATGAGGTTAGTTTGTCGATCAGCATTTTGAATGCCTCTTGACATTCAACAGTCCAATCAAAACTCACATCGTTACTAAGAAGGTTACACAATGGTCTAGTTATAGATGAAAAGTTTTATATGAACCTACTATAAAAACCTGCATGACTCAGGAATGATTTGATATTTTTCACTGTCGTATGTGTATGAAATTTAGAGATTAGTTCAGTTTTAGATTTGTCAACCTCTATTCCCTTAGAAGAAATTACATGCCCTAAGACAATTCCCGAAGGTACCATGAAATAACACTTTTCCCAATTCAATACTAAACCCTTCTCCTCACATCGGGTTAGAACTCGTTTCAAAATTAACAAGCATGCATCAAATGAAGTTCCAAATATAGTTAGATCATCCAAAAAACTTCCAAGAAATTTTCTACCATGTCACTAAACATGCTGGTCATGCATTTTTGAAACGTGACAGGGACGTTACAAAGCTCAAATGGCATCCTACAAAATGTAAAAAGTACCAAAGTGGAAAATAAATGTAGTTTTATCCTGGTTTTCTAAAGCAATTTCAATTTGGTTATAACCAGAATAGCCGCCCAGAAAATAGTAGAAAGTATGGCCAGCCACACGCTCTAGAATTTAGTCCAGAAAGGGAAGGAGAAAGTGGTCCTTGTGAGTAGCAGCATTTAACTTTCTATAGTCTGTGCACATGTGCCATCCAGTCACTGTTTTTGTGGGGACCATTTCACCTAGTTGATTTTTCACCAATGTGACTCCTGACTTCTTGGGAACTACCTGCGTAGGACTAACCCATTTACTATCGGTGATAGGATAAATGATTCCTACATCTAACAATTTTATCACTTCATTTTTCATTACTTCTTTCATTGTGGGGTTTAGTCTATGTTGGGGTCTCTTCTAGGGCTAGTTCTTTCATCTAGATGAATCCTATGTGAGCAAATTAAGGGGTTAATACCATTGATGTCAGCTATAGTCCATCCCAATACAGATTTGTGCTCATTCAGAATATGTAAAAGTTGCTTACATTGTGATGCATCCAATTCTAAAGATATAATAATAGGAAATGTATCACTTGGTACAAGAAACTCGTGTTTCGATCTTTGAGGCAGCAGTTACAACTCTGGTTTGTGGCTCTCAATACTTAATGGTTGATGTTCTCTACTCCTCTCTGACAGCTCTTCAAACTTTGGCTACCATGGTGATGCTCAATAATCCCACATTTTTGCAAAAATAGCATAAATATTATTTTACTCTTCATCATCAACAACAGATGGAATTTTAGAATCTAACAAGAAGGAGTTCAAGGGATCAAAATTAGTAGTTGTGTGTGTCTTCTCTTGAATGCGTGCATCATTCATAAATGTTTGATGACACTCATCATCCTCCTGTGGTTGTTTAGCAATGTGAAAAATATTGACTTCTAAAGTCATATTCCCAAAAGATAGCTTTATTAGACCATTCCTACAATTAATAAGAGCATTAGTAGTGGCAAGAAAGGGTCTACCAAGAATTATGAGGATTTTAGAGTCAATATTCACATCAACCTTCAAATCTAGTACCAAAACATCGATAGGGTAATAGAATTTTTCAATTAGAACAAACACGTCTTCAACTACTCCCCTAGGCCTAACAGTGGACCAATCAGCTAATTGGAAGACTATAGATCTAGGTTTTATCTCACCTAAGTCTAACAATGAGTATATAGCATAAGACATGAGGTTAACACTTTCTCCTAATTCAAGAAGGGCTTGTGCAAACTCATGGCTGCCAATGATGCAAGAAATAGTAGGACAACCAGGATCTTTATACTTAGGTGGTGCCCTTTGTTCAATTACAACACTTACCTGCTCAATTAAGAAAGCGGTTTTCTTAACATGGTATTTTCTCTTCAAAGTGAATAAGTTCTTAAGGACTTTAGCATATGTAGGGACCTGGGCAATCACATGTAAAAGTGGTATATTGATTTTCACCCGTTTAAGGTGTTCCAGAATTTCATTGTGTTGCCCGGTAGCTTTCAAGGTAGGCTTGAGAGCTTGAGAGAAAGGTATTCTAGTTGAGATCTCAACTACCTCTTCACTAGGTCTATCATTTTCCAAATTGTTAGAATTTTTCTCATCGTCTCTAGGCTTGTTGGTTAGTTCTATAGTCTTTCCGGATCTAGTGGTTATGTCATTTACTTCCTTAAGGTTGTTTTCTTCTAAGCCTGAAGTTTGTGTCATGTGTTGTTCTTTGGGATTTGGTTGGGCCTGAGCTGGAAATTTTCCACGCTTCCCTACAGCTAAAGCATTGATCAGTTTGGACGTGTGGGCTTTCATCTCTTTGCTTTTCTCAACAACCTGGGTAATTATTGTTTCAAATTTGTGATTGGTTTGACTATGTGCCTCTATAAAAGCATGCAATGTATCATCTAAAGAGTTCCTAGAAGATGTAGGTTGATATGAGGGTGTAGTGTAGGTTCTATTTGGTTGGGCCTATTGTTGATCATCAGATTTCCAGTTAAAATTGGGATGATTTCACCATCCCTTATTGTAGGTTTTAGATAAATGAGCATATGGCTTTTGGTACATGCTTAAGGTATTACAGTATTTCTCATACACTCCCCTTATCTCAACGTAAGTGATACACTCTTACGTTGGATGATGAGTTCTACCACACACAAAATAATTTCCTCTAGAAATCGTGATTATACATCATTTCAACAAACTGGCACTCCTTAGGTGTTAACCCCTCATAGAAATAGCTCACAATTTACCAGCTCTCATAACCGTGGTGTGGACAAAGAGCTTGTAACTCTTTGTACATTTCACACGCCTAGTATAGGGTTTCACTATGTTTTTGGGAAAATGAGTTGATTTATCTCTTCTATGCACTAGTCTTATGATGTGGGAAGTATTTTTCAGCCCAAGTTCCAATCAAACGTGGTTTCAATGAATACAACCAGATTTTTGCCATTTCTTTAAGAGAAAATGGAAAAGATTTAAGCATAACTCCATCCATCGTACCATGTTGATTGTGGAAGGTTGCTACCACCTCCTCAAATGTAATCCTAGAATCTAGACTTGTGATGTATTCGTACAATTTTATTGGAAAAATATCAAAGATTGAGTATATACATCAAACATAAGGCACTAATCAATATGTCAATAAAGTAATGTTGAGATTAAAATTCAACAATTATTTCAATCATTCAATAGAAAGAGCACGACTAGATCTATAAAGGACTTGATAAAAGTTAAACCAACCTCAACAATAAGTGATTGAAATTGAAACGCAACAAACAGTTTAATTTGACAATGGAAAAAGCATGACTGAATCCATGAAATTCTTGTAAATGTTAAACCGATTTCAATGTAAATTAATGAAAAGAAAAAGTCTAAATACTAGAATTGTTCAATAATGAAAAGAACAATTACATGAATAAATTGATGTGAAATCTCCGAGTCCAACCAGTTTCATCCTTACTTCACCTTAGTTTTTAGTTCCTCGTGGAGATTCTTAAGCCAGAGAGGAGAAGAATGGTGTCTGGGGGCGTTCTCCATTTTCTGGTATGTTTTAGGGCTTAAAACGCGTCCCCAACGTATTTCCATAAGTGGTAGAACAAATTCCGGATTTAGAAAATTTTTGCCCACAAATGACCTATGTGACTGCAAGGTATAAACATATACAGTCGCATGGAACAAAGAATTGCTGCCCTTGAATTCTTGATAAATGACCATGCGTCCACATGGATTTATAACCATGCGACCGCATTGTTATAGTATTTACCCGTCGGATAGCTTTCAATATTTAATCATATCTTCCTCTACCGATGTTCGTTAGGGTGATTCAAGATGCGTTGGAAAGCGTTATCCAAGAGCGCCAAAAATTTGATCTTTTGAAAACCTGCAAGTGTTAAAACTAAAATTAATTAAAGTAGTAATCAAATTAAAAATAAATAAGCAATAAAAATTCAAATTAAAGTTAAAATTAATTAAAACTAATTAAATACAATAGTCACCGATAACAATGCCAAAAACTTGATCTTTTGAAAACCTGCAAGTGTACGGAATCTTGATCAAGTAATATAATGATGAATAGAGTGTTGAACCTACAAGGACTATGTATTCAATCGATTTCAAATTAATAATAACCTTAATCGAATTGCAAATAGATTCTGGGTTTTTTTTTAATATATATTAATCCCTAAATTATCAATTAAATTAATGAAAGTAAGTAAATGTGTTTTTCAAATATATGAGATGCATTGTTAAGATGTCAAATCCTCTTGTTATTCCATTTTAGTATAACAACTTAAAATCATTTATGTTGGTCAATGTTCCTAATTTAATTGAAAGCATCTCTCGATAGTAATTAAATATATTCCCCTCATGGCTCATGTGACATTTCTATCTCTCGATAAAAGATGCAAACATGATAAATGCATTAACAAGTACTAGAACACCTATTGAAACAATACAAAGTATAGATGTATATCTCTATCCTCTATCGAACCTTACAATTTATATTGTGCTTAAATTCTATTATTTATCTCGATAACAATAAGATCCACTAACAATTTAATTGGAGACCAAGCAATTGAAAATAACGATAATAACATCCACAAATCAAATCAAATTAAAGTAAAAATAATTAATTAAAAACTAAAAATATAATAATAAGGGTTCATCTCATCCTAACAATGTATAAAATTAGTCTAACATATCGAAATTACAAGAAATTATATTTAAGTGAAAAGATATAACCCAATTTTTTGATAAATTGAGAATATGAAAATGAATTTTGAAATCTTAAATCTATTCAATAGTTTCTTGATGAATCTTCACTTATGCATTCTCTTCTTTTACCAAAAAACCAGGTTTAAGTTTTCACTTGATTGAATTCTTGCAAATCCCTTTCAATTCTCTCACAAAAATTATGAATTTCTCAATTTGATGATAATAATTAATGAATATTCGAGTATGAGATGTATATCAGATGTCTCCAATATATATTCTACTATCATGTACTTGTAGGAGTCGAAAATTGGTTGAAAATCATGTCCAAATTGACTTCCAATCGAATAAGGAAAGTTGTCTTCGAACACGAATTTTTTTGTATCTCCACAGTAGTCAGTATTTTGACCATAACTTTCTTTTTCAATATCCGATTAAAGCGGTTCAAAGTACATTGAAAAGATAACTCAAATGGATAAAACTTTGATTGAAATAGAATTTTCCCAAATTCGGATGTTTACCACGCCAACAATGGGTCTCAATCTTTGATTAAAAATGTGGAATATAACTTCTGCGATTGGAAATTGATTTTGATAATATTTTTGATCATATTTCATTCCTTTTTGAGTTCTAAGTCTCCTGAAAATCTTTCAAGCATCATCTTTTGGTTCGAATCAACTATTGAATATTTACAATTTGGTCTCCGAAATTTGGATTTTGCCCTTTTTCACCAATTCTCGCTTTTTTCTTTCGATTCTTTGTTCAACCATTGAGTTTTACCTATATAAAATACAACAATTTATGATATATTTTGTCAAAAAAAACCAAATATCAATATTTTAAGACCCTGAATAAGTGTAGAAAATACACTTATCAGTGAGCCTACATAGTCAAGGTGTATTTTGCATCTTCTATTGGAAATTTTATGCATTCTATGGTGTGTACAAAATCAGACATAGCACATGAAGTGGGAGTTGAAATGGGCACAAGACCAGACATAGCACATAAAGTGGGAGTTGAAACGGGCAATAAAGTTGTTTCTCAAATACTTGTGATGTACTGCAAATTTAGCCTTATGTTTCAATAAATCATGCTTGGGATTATAGGATTACATAGATGATGATATGTCACGTGATATTAAAGGGAGGAAATGTACTATTGGATATGGTACCATAGTTAGTTTGATGTCTAAACTCAAGAAGATGGTTTTCCTTTTAACTATTGAAGCTAAATACGTTGTGGTTGAAGCTAGCTAAAGAGATGATATGGTTGCAGTACTTCTTAAAAGAATTGGGTCGCAAGTATGGAAAGACGTATTACATTGTGATAGACATAATGCTATTCACTCAGTAAAGAATCTTGTTTATCATTAAAAATAAGCATATACAGGTCTGTTATCACTTGATTTTGTCGACCTTGGAGGATGGAATGTTGATACTTGAGAAGATTCAAGAGAATCATTATTCGGCTGATATGTAGATAAAGACTATTCCGATTGAGGAATCAAAGCTGTGTAGAAATTTAGTTGGACTTCTTTTTGAGGATTGAGGAGTTGTTACCATCGTAGATGATCTATTGATGATGAATTAGTCTTAAAATGGGAGATTATTAATTTATGGATCCTAATTATAATCATTGTGCATAGACAATGCGTGAATCGACCTACGCGGTGAGGTTGCCGTGAGGTGTAATCATCTTGTAAACTTCTTTTTATCCTAATGAGTTATTGTAGCGGTGAAAGATGATGTAGTCATACATTGAAATGAACCTCTATAAATCTTGTGTATTATTGTGTCTATTCTCTTTATGTAGTTTAGTTGCTCTCGGTGGCATAGAATTAGAGTTTCTAATTCTCAACCATCCAGCTACTTACTCGCCATCCCCAACCACATGTGATTTCACCAAATCCACCCGCTCACCGTCACTATCTCCCAAATGAGTTTAAGAAATCACCATATTTATCATGCCATCAACCCTCTAGCCTAGCACTTCTATGTTTTCTCTCGTTCCCTATCTCTATAGATGTCTTTCAATTTACCATTTCTCCTTCTCTATAAAATTCTCAATATTTTCATATGACATCCTGCCACAGTCCCCAGCATTACAATATTGAAGACATTAAAGTACATGACAATGATGAATTGATACAATGACTGAATCAAGGAAGCAACTATACTATTTTTTCTTCGATCAAGTTTTATCCCATGGGTTTTTTTCATAGGGTTTAAACATGTACTCTTTTTCCTTCAGTCAAGTTTTATCTTTTGTTCACAGGGTTTCAGAAATTTTGTAATGTGTCATTCAAAAGGAAATGTTATAAATAATAAGTTTATTAGTGAATGACAATTGTACTACTATAGCCCTAGAAATTATTGTCATTGTATCATTAATCATTTCCTATAAATATAGAGATTTGGTTATCATTACAATCAATACAAGTCTATTGACTTTTCTAGTTTTCTCTTTAGTTTGTAACACCACAATATTTTATTAGTATGTAGATTTAATTTTTATTTCATTAAATCCTCAACATTTCAAAACTCATTTTCCCCCAAAAAAATACTTTTTATAATGGTTGTAAACACGGGCTAAATAGTCCATTCACACTTTTGGGCATATATTTCCAATGAATTCAACTGTTTGCGATTGATGTGTATGTTAAACTATAAAATGATTCTAGACGAGGTAAGACAAGTAGAAAACCCTTGAATTCTGTTCTGGCATATTAAATTTTTTATACTATAAACATTCTCCTGTTTACAGAAAACATGTTCATCCTTTTCCAATTATTATAATATCTCTCTCTCTCTCTCTCTCTCTCTCTCACGCATTAATTCTATCATAGTCTAGAGAGAAGAGAGATTCTTGAGACTCAAGCGGAAGGGAAAAAGGCTGAAATGGGTAGAGCTCCTTGTTGTGACAAAGCTAATGTGAAGAAAGGGCCATGGTCGCCTGAAGAAGATACCAAGCTCAAGTCATATATCGAGAAACATGGCACAGGGGGTAACTGGATTGCTTTGCCCCAAAAAATTGGTAAACAAAGAAAACCCCACAAAATTTTGCCTTCAATTATTTAGCACTCATTTGATCGCAGTATATATTCTTGTGTATTAGGCCTAAAGAGATGTGGAAAAAGCTGTCGGCTTCGATGGCTAAATTATCTTCGTCCAAACATTAAACATGGAGGGTTTTCTGAAGAAGAAGATAACATAATTTGCAGCCTCTATATGAGTATTGGAAGCAGGTAAAATGATGTAATCTAGCTTGAATTTCACTCTCTATGTCAATAAATGACGAACTTTCCTTAAATTGTATGAACAGGTGGTCTATTATTGCAGCACAACTGCCTGGAAGAACTGATAATGATATAAAGAATTACTGGAATACGAGGCTGAAAAGGAAACTACTGGGGAAGCAGCGCAAAGAAAAACAGGCTCGTAGAGGAAAGTTGCAAGCGCGAGAAACAGTTAAAGGAAAGGAAAGCTCTACCGTTTCAGACACAATAAATAACCAGAATCCTTACTGGCCAGCGTTACCTTTGCTGCCACCTATACCCCAGTCAAAAGATGAGCCAAGCTTTAGCGATCACGCATTTATCAGAAAGCTGTTGATAAAGCTCGGAGGGAGATTTTCTAGTGATGATCAGATTGGTAGAGAAATGAAATATCAGTACCCTAACGGCAATTCACTGCTGCAAACAGTACACCAACAATCTGTTGATGATTTGGTACCTGTTAATCCAATGGAAGTAATTAAGACAAGTCCTTCTCTCGCACTGCCAGAAGTTCAATATACTATTAACGAGGTGAATATGTCTATATTTCCAGGACAAAGCAATTTGCTTAGTGAACTTGATCATGTTATATATAACAATCCTGAAAAATTACAAGGGCTCGAGTTCTTATATGCTGATATGATGGATGGTAAGAGGAGTGGGACTAGCACTGGAGCTGAAAGCACGGATTGGGATGAGATGAATTCTCTGGTTTTTCCATCTGATGCTTCCAATTATGAAGGTATTTTACAAGGATTAGTTCTAGAGAAGTTCACGATTGATGATCAGATGGGTTATTCCTGGGCATGATGATCTCATTGTACATTTGAAGATGTATATTTGTAGCATTGGAGAGTGTTGGATTCTTGTTACCAAAAACCCTAATAAGCATATTGTGTATGATGTTCAAACACCTTTTGTTTGGTCAATATTGAGTGCTATAAATATGTTGTCTGTTATAAACCAGTATATCGTTAATTTCTAATGTATGACAATATGTTAATCTGTCTATGATAGAACGAGTTAAGTTTTTGTTGATTTTAGGTGCTTATAATCTTGAATCTCCAATCTACACTAGTCAATGCAGATTTGGTTTCTCAACTGACCAAGCTTTTCGAGTGCAAGCTTGCACTGAATTGCTGTTTTGCAGACTAATACGCCATTATTGCCGAATTTTTTGCTTGATAAGAGGTATGTATTCTGATTTATATTGCTTTAACGTTCATAAAATAAGTGCCACCAGGTTCCTCGAATCCAAGGCAATTCTGAGTCTAGTACAATAGATTCCTTGACATTTTGGACACAACTTTCTGGGCTTTAGCAATTAAAAGTATTTTCCTGAGTTTCTACATTATTTTATTGCCATCAACATACCTAAAACATTACACGTATATAAGCAGATGTGATTATAGTCAATCGAGGCCCTGTAGATTTTAGGTGGCATCTGAACCCCACTCGACAAATAGACACATTTTAACGTTGAACAGACGAGTCTTCTAAGTGAAAGGATGAAACTTGAATTAATATAGTCTAGGACATTAGCAGCAGTTAGTTTAAATTTTAAATCTTATATATGTAATGAATTTGTATACGTATTAAGCTTTCATAGAAATGAAAATGATCACACATGAGGGGAGCAGGTAGAGGCAAGTTTTAAATGATACCCCCCCCCCCCCCCCCCCCCCTCAAATTTTGTTTCACCCTGTTAAGATGAAAAATGTTTTGGGGGGGGGGGGGGGGGGGGGGGGGGGGGCGCATATAAATTTCTTGAAAATTGAATATTATTCAATCTTTCCTTTTTAGACCTTCAGTCCACTGTCTTACTGCAAGAGAAATTTAACATATTGTCAGAAATAGCAAATGGAAACCTACACAATGCTGTATATTAACCTTTACTAGTATATATTTCTTTTCTGGACGACACAGTTGAGGTTTAGACTATTAATAGGGTTAGCTATAATTAGGTAGTGTGGGTATTACAAGTGATGAATCTTTTGCATGGAGGTTGATTTTGTGATGCACTCATATAAACGATCTGGTCCTAAATTTCAAGAATGCTATGACACTAACTAAAATCAGTATTTACAAACAGTTGAACTCACCTTTCTTCACATTTTTAAGATAAGAAAAAGTTAGCTTGTTTAAGTGAAACCCTAGACACGTTAATATTGTTGGTAATGTTAAATCCCTACGAAACCGTAAGATATAATAGACACTTTGCACTTGAATTAGGAGAAGATTGATGCCAGGTATTGAGCCCTAGCTAGGAATTTTTGTTTTCTACCAATGTAAATTTCTAGGAGAATACGTTTAACAGTATCAATAGCTACATCAAGAACCTCTTATATTTCGATGGTATGGTTAATTGGTGCAATCATAGACTGCACATTTTGGTGGCATCCAACCCCTTAAGTTCATTAAATTCAAACCTAATATGTGTGAACTTGTGCTATATTTGATTCTTAGTTAAGAAGAATTTTCATTGGAATTTTAGTGTGATAATGAAGATAAGAAGTCTTAAATTGTTTCTTGCTGCATTCGTAGACTATAATCATCAAATATTCGACAAACATAATAATGATAAAAAAAAAAAATGGAACTACTTTTCCCTGACCGATATTATGAATTTTTGTTAGTTTTCAATCCTCAAAACATGCATGCCAGTAAAAAGGATTTTTGTTCTTCCTATAAATTGTTGGCTCTGCGTTAATAAATACAAAATCCTAACCAACAAGGTACTATAATGTGACTCTCTTTTATTGCAATAATATTTTTATCCATATTTATTCGATTAGGTTCTGTTGGAGTTAGAAAATCTAAGCATCTGTGCAATGCCGTACCAATTTATGAATTTATTGCAATTTGGAGTTGAATGGTTACAAATTGCTCAAATGCAGGTTAAGCAGCAGGTTCTTCACGAAAAACAAGAATAAATGTACATAAAAAGTTTTCACTTTTCTGCTCTTCTATTTATAGATATTAGAGCCCACATGCTCAAATGAGTGTAGAAGTCCAAATGAACCACCATCTTACAAGGAATGTTCAGGGTAAATTCTCTTACATATAAAAACACTAACACATAAAAATTTGGACTACTTCTCTTTGTGAACTTGATAATTTGTTATATGACAGCTGATTAATGTATTGGTTAACCAAATAATGATTTAGAAAGTATCAGATTATAGTTGTCATATTTTAGACTAGATACTCTTTTGTCATGACTTTTGCTCCCTAAACTTTGTTTGGTAAGGCAAGGTCAAGGTTTGTTACAATCAGTTGACATAATTGTGAAAATGATTGGTATAAGAACCATGACTCTAAAGTCTCTAACACAACATTTTATTTATGCCTAACAGTCAATTTATTGTGACTGATAATATATACAGCTAGCTAGTTAGGTAGAAGTTTCTATTCTTATCATAAACCATCGGTGTAAAAGTGATTGATTATAATTACATTCATGCATTGAAAAACAAGACGATTTGTGTTAACCTTCTTATATCCATCACTATTCTGCGACCAATAAGTGAATTTGCAAATCTTCTTCTCACCACTAATAGATTAACTAAATGCTTTAAAAAGTTCCCTTCTTTAATTTCACTCTCATCTCACTTCTTATAACCGTGATTCGCCAATATTTGAAAAACCAATGGAAAAAGGTACTGAATATGTAGGCAAGGCAGGCTATTTGGTTGATTTCCTTATTTAATATATACATGTACGATCAGGGGCGAATTCAGGATATTGAGCTAGCTAGGGCGGCCGTTGACCACTAGCGAGATTGTTTATTAATATTTAATTAAATAATATTAAAAAATTCTCAGTCAATGTATAAATGCACTAAAACGTAAAAGATATATACATATAAAAATATAATTCAACACAACCCAAAATGATTTTAAAAAATACATTTGTCAATCATATACGAATGATCAAGTTTCAAGTTTTTACGAATTTAAATGAGATAAGACAAAGTTTATACTTAAAACACAGAAAAGACAAAGGCGAAGTTTGTGCAAACATTTTAAAACAATAATTTTTAAAATTAGAACTATTTTTGACTTAATGTTTTTCGAACTCTTAAAAGAAAAAAAAAATAGTACTTAAATTGTCCAAATTTAATTTTACAAAATAAATTGATAAAATCTAATACTAAAAGTATATATTATGAAATAATAATTTGAGTAAATAAATTTCTTAAAAAAGATATTTTGGAAGTGAAAACTAATAACATATTTGTTTAGGTTTTCAATTTAATTTGTTAAAAAAAATAAAAGAAAGAGAGGAGGTGATTGGAATCGAACTCACGGTCTTTTGAATCCAAAACAAAAGCATTTCAGTTCACCATGTGAGAAATATCATTTATATTGGTTAACAATTGGTACATTTTTTATTTATTATGTAGCATGTATGCTACATGAAAAATAACTTTTATTAGTTAAAAATTGGTATAGTTTTGACATTAAAAGAAAGAGTAAGGGAAAGGAATCGAACCCTAATCATTTTACATGGAAAGTGAGGACGTGAACCATTTGAGCTACATTACTAAGGAAAAATTTGTGCACTAATATATATATAATATAAAATCTTCACTTAAATCTTTTTAACAAATCCAGCAGGGGCGGCCGCCCCGGCTCGCCGGGTGCTAGATCCGCCCCTGTGTACGATATTGGTTTTAGACGAATCTTGAAACACGAAATATATATTTGATCATTGAAATTAAGTCATCACAAGAATATAACATGCTTTGTATAAGTTATCTTTAGCTGTAAATGTTTTTAAATCTCTTTGATCTTTATAAATATTATGCTTTTGTAACCTTTCTTGGTTGGGGAAGCAAAGGCTTAGGGAAATGGGGCTGGAGGTAGCAACCGCCAACATTTGATAATTTTTTTGGATTTATGTAGAATTGTTTTAACATGGATTCCATGATGTGAACACATATTCCTAATATTGTCAAACATTTTCATTTTTTTTTCTTTTGTCTAATATTGACAAACTTGTACTAACAAAGCATTGAGATTAGAATCCAACTCTTTACAAATCTTGATTCCATGATGTGATATTGATCAAGTCTTGATACCCACTTAGGAATTAAAAACAAGTCATCCTGTCAATCCAGTGAAATATAATTAATTTAACATCATGTACGTTGAATTAGTGTCTCTATTTGAAAGTCATGGCTTCTATAATCATGATAAGTTAAGTGGACAAATGTATGACCTTACTTAAGGGAAGTGAGCCGAAGAAAGGCAGCTAAGGTTCCACTTCGTTCGGGTGAGTGAAAGCCTTCGGTTTACAATTTCGTAGTCTAATTTTGACGGATTTGTGCACTTCATCATCAAGTCATTGAATATCATTCTCTTAAAATTAAGTCATTTAAGGTATGTGGTACACTTATAAAAGTAGGATATATAAAATAAGGGTGAATAAGTATTTTTAATTAAAAAAAACAATGAAATATTTTTTTGCTAGCTGAAAAATAAAGTTACTTTTTAAGTAATTTTTTGTTTAGAAATATAAATGGATAACTTTTTTTTTTTTTTTTTTTGTTTAGAAACGTGTTTAGATTAGGGGTGTCCAAAAGTTCAGAATCGAATCGAACCAAACTGAGCGGTTCTTCATAAGTTAAATACCTGAACGGGTACCCGAATCGAGAACCGATGGGTATAGCTCGGATCTCGGGTCTAGATCAAGAACCGAAAAATCAAATAAGAACCGAAACTAAATAATTTTTTTATTTTTTTATTGAATTAATTAAATTATTTTATTTTTTTAAATAAATTAATTAAATAAATCAGATCATTTCATAATTTAAGCATTGGGCCTCAATTTTTTAATATGGATCACCGACATTTTAATTTAATATCTACTTTTTGATATTTGTATGCATTTAATTAATGTTATTCGACAGCTAGTTATTTATATATTTTTGAATTGGGCTACGTTAATTTGTAAAAGTTACAAATGAAATGTCATTAGTTATATTTATGTAGTGTTTATGTAAATGTTAAAAAATTTAATTATGGTATGGAATCGAACCGAACCCGAACGGTTCCATAATTATATTTGGACCCGACGAGTCCATTTATTAAATATCCGAAAATTTTGGAACTGAGCAGAACCGAATCGAACCGAACTGACCCACAGACAGCCCTAGTTTAGATAACTTCTTGTACATAAAACACTTATTATTATTTTTTTAATTAAGCTTAAAAAAGTAAATTTGCTTTTAAGTATCTTTTCATAGATTTTGGAATAACTTATTTTCTCTAACTTTTAAGTAAGAAGTTTCATTTTTTTAAAAAAAAAAGTAAGCTTAAAAATGGAAAATAATTTTTGAATTCTCATCAACAAACAAGTTTGAAAAACTTAGGGGCCGTTCTCTTTGTATTTCAGTTTTTTGCTTTGAGTTTTGAATTCGTTTTGTATTTTGTGTTTTGAGTGTCTGTTTTGACATTGCTGAAAATGAGTTCTTTTTGTCATTCTAAACAACAGTTTCTGCAAACAGAAAACTGGAAAACGCATTTACTTTGAAATTTTGAGAATCTTTTTTTTATAATATATTATTCAATAAATCTGATTTTTCAATAAATTTTAATAGTTTAATGTTAATATACTATTAAATAACATATAAATTTTGAAATTGGTGAATCTTGAACTATTTTTTTTTCAGATATAAAAAATACAACCTAAATTAAATTTGATAAAGTTGCAAAAAAGGGGAGCACTAATCTCATGTTGACATGGTAATAAATATTTTGAAATCAATCTTATCGAGTTCATGTTAGTTCTCACAATTCTTGCCAAATAAAATTTTGATCGTCTAAACATGATGACTATCATCAGTGATAATAAATAACATTATTCCTTGATTATAGACAAACCACTTACAAGTAAAAAGGCAACATAAGCACACGAACTTTAGAAAATGCAATGATGCATCGACATCGGTCTATTGCAAGATGTCTTTTCAAACTAGAGTTCAAGTTTTAATCTCTTACAAAATAAATTAACAAAAAAGTAAAGCACCTTCGCACATTGGATTCAAACATCTTCGGGTTATCCCTCAACACTGCAGCTACATCAGGATTGAGAAGGTCCTTATGATTTGGTTCCTGCACAAATACAAGTCCCCATGTTAGAGAGTATGATTAAACTAAAATTTAAGCACATTTCATATCAGAAAGAGAACTTGCTTCTCAATTCATACCATATAAAGAGTGAAACAAGAAAAACATATAGCAATAGGCAAAACAACAATTAGCAATTTCTATTTATTGGTCTAATAATCTTACATGAATTGAGGTACTCAATCAACCAACCAAAAACTACAATGACACTCTGAAATCTGAACACAAATACTGGATATCGAATTTGTCAATACCAGCATAATTACCATGAAACCACAATTCAATGCACAATAACAAACACCTTAGTTCTACCGAAGCTAGAGCTAGATAATTACGGGATTGGACTTATCTTGTGTCTTCAAAAACACAAGAAGCAACTAACCAAAGAAACAAACAACAGCTGACTTAACATATAATGCATATGCAATATTAACAACAACACGTTCGGCAAACAAAACAACATCTGATCAATAATAAACGACGAATAGGATTCTCTTCCAGCACTCTGATTGGCATACATTCCAACTAACATTTCACAATATCCAGCTTACCTTCTTAATAAACACTCAGCCCACATCACAAAACCCTTCGAAAACTTCAGTTCCAATTACAGAACACAGCTTTCAGCAACACTCAGATCACTAAACAATTTACAAATCGAAAACCAGAAACCCCAAATCAGGAAATGTCACAAATCTTCAAAATAAATTCTTCAAAACCAAGAGATTGGGTGAAATTTAACCAATAAGATGCCGAATAATCCATGGGAAATTGGTTTCAAGAATAATCAAAGAAAAGTTACTAACAAAAATGATTTGAGATGATTTCACATCAGTTATGTGTACCTTGGAATGATCGGTGGGATGTCGGGGAACTCGCCAGAGAACATTGAGAAATGAGGTAGGATTGTCGTTGATTTTGGCTGTGGCGGTGGTGATTTGGGCGGTGGTTGGATGTGGCGATTTGGGCAATGGGATGCGGTGGGTCGCGGTGGTGCAGTGGTGGTTGGGTCGCTGTGGTCACCGGCGTTTGAGAATAGAGAACCAACGAGAAGAGATAAGGAGGATACATATTGGTGGAAGGGAGATGGAACAGAAATGGAAGGATTTGGGATTGTACTGTTCCAAAACATCATTTCCTGTGTTTTTGAGTTTTAACTAATTCTGTGTTGAAAACATCCAAAAACGGGTTTTTTCCGTTTTCATGTTTTGTGTAATAAATTTTTTTTTTCGTTTTCAAAAACGCGTTTTTTAAAATAGGAAAAAGAACGCATTTTCACTGTTTTGGAAAATCGAAAACTGAAAACGACCTGGCAAAGAAAACAGGGCCTTAGTTTTCTTTCTTTTAAATAAAAAGATATTATTTTGAAAGAAGTACTTACCTTAGTAAATTGAGAAGTTATTTATTATATACTTGATTAGTACAAATTATTTTAAACCTCACTTACTTATATACAAGTAAATTTACATGTTTCGTGTTTATAATGCATACTTTGTTTTTGTATAATTTTTCAAAAAAAAATTGTTAGCTTGTCGAATGAAAAAGTGACTCATATGTTAACATAACATAAATGATTTAAACCGGATGCCAGTGTTTTCGTTTAATAAACTTTATATATAACTAAATACTCTATAATTATTTATGTCTGTCATAAATTATATCAATTTAGTATCACAGTTGAGACAACTGAGTCAAGAACAAAACATGATTATCTTCTTCTATTTGAAAAGAATATAAATTACAATTTTTAAATAGTTGTTGTATGCTAAAACAAAGGTACATGCATTTCAATGCACATTCCGGTTTCTGTATAAAGTTTACCAGGTCAGAGAATAGGACAAACTCTGGAGGAATTTCCATATCCTAAGTGAGTGTCACTATCATTAAATAAACAAATTAGTTTAATAGAGAGGCTATTATAAAATCCAGAAAGTGGTAAAACAAGTCGTCGTGTGGCTGTTGTCAATAGCCTTAGTTATGGACAAATCTTGGTTGATGGATAGTGCCAATCTTGAAATTTTGGTTCCTTGTTTAGGACTTTTTCTGTTTCGATGTTTCTTGTTAAAGGATATTCCTCCTTACTTTACAGAATTTAGATAATTGATTTATTAATTTAAAATTATTAAGTTTGCAGCCACCAGGCTACCTATTATTCGGGGTAAATTTTATGTTTCTTGTCAATACATTGTTAGTAAAATCTAAGTAGGCTCATTAAACTTGAACTTATTTTAATTGAATTATCGAACTTCAATTTAGTTACAAATTGAGTAAAAAAAAAATATTAAATTTAAATCCCTGTTTGGTGCACATTTTGAGTCCAATAATGCATTTTTTTTATTTGATGTGATGGAGAATATGTTGTTGAAAAAAGAAAGAAAAGTCATTGATGTGATGAAAAATATTATTTTATTGAAAAATATGTGATTGAGAATGAGAATGAAAAAATAATGTGACTCAAACAATGGAGTTTCGAATTTCACTACTTTGTCACATGTAATCTACCAATTTGATGAAAACTACTTAATTAACAATATTACCATAGTAGATCTTTCACTCAATGTGACCATGCTACATCATAATAGTGTTTAAATAACAAATTACACGTTTTAACTTTTTAGTTTAAAGATATTGTCTTAATTTTCATTATATCTTTTGTTCCTAGTGTGTGCCATGAAGCGATTATGTGCATGATCATTTTGTGGGGACAGTAGTGACAAAATGTAATAATGGTGAAATTTGAAATTAAATTAACGTTTAATTATCAAATTGAAATTCTACATAAAGTTCAATGACCGCAAATGAAATTTATCATATTATTTGTGTTTTAAATGTGTGATGGAGCTGAATTATACGTGCCATGGCAGTGAAATTATGGGTGTACTCTATTTTGAAATTCGCATTAAACTTCTAATTTCTCATTAATTATTACTATATCAACACCATCTTTGAAATATATAGAACTTGCACCTGGCGAATGGAAATCCTATGTGGAATAATTTCAAATATTAAGTTGGTATAGTTGCCAAATGAGATAAACTGCGAGTTTTAACATTGAACATGTTTTTATAATTATATAAAGAACATAACTCATCAAAGTAGAGTTAAATTTTTGGAATAAAATCCATTAAACCCTAGTTTTGCTTGGCATATGTAAGTTCCATTCTTGTTAGAGAATATTTTCAAATGATGAATTCTTGGTAAGTCCATTTAGATCGAGACATACAACCATTAACTAATGAATAAAGATATAGAACTAAGGAATCCAGTTCGAAGAAGATTTAGGCATTACAGTTGGAGCGAGGGAGCCAAATAAAGGCCACATGCTCCGGTGGGTGGTAAAAATACAGCCTTTCTCTCTATCGACACCCTCAGCAGCTAGGGATCAGCCTGCTGGAGTGGGTATGAAAATACACCAACGGTCTATTCAAATGTTTGTTGGTTTTTCCTTATTTCCTTAGAACTTTTTTATGTATTTTAATTTCTAATTCATATTGAAAGTCACCGATGATAGGGTGAAATTTGTTAAAGGGTTGCAAATGAAATTTATAAATAGATTCAGTTTTCTTCATATAAATCTTTGTTGTATTTTGCATTATCTTCTTTCTTAGGGATGACAATGGGCTCATTTTGAAGCTCGGCTCGTTCCTCGAGGACCGAGCCGAGCTTGGCCCACAAGCTCACCGATTCAATTTTTTTTTATTTGATTTTTAAGATAAAACTCTCCCCCTTTATTAGGGCTTAAGACAAACTACTTAACTTTCGAATAGATGGAGTTAAAAATTATATACGAACAACTTGTTAGGTGTACAATTTTTTTAAAAGAATTAAACGTAGTATCATAAAATAACAAATTTTATTAATATAATTAAATTAAATATCATTTACCCGACGACACGCAATTTCGACATACTTATATTGTAGTCGAAAATAAACGTCTTGTCAATCCTTCACGCACTTTAATACTTTTAAAACATCTTTTCAGTCGGCTCCTACCCTTCGACAAAATCCTCTTACATGCACTAAAAGTAAATTTCGAAACTACAGTACTAACTAGAGGTATTAGTAGGTTTTTTGCAATCGCAGATACAACTCACCCTCCTCGTTTATACTTTCGCCATAAGTCAATTACTTTTGAACTTTTTTTTTCTAATTGATGTATTACTATTCATATGATGATTAAAGTAATCCAGTAATTCACATCCGATTTTTAATTACATATGGTAAACATACTAGACTAGAAGAACCTACCGCATCATATATATTAATGTTTTCAAATAAAATTAGTATTTCAGCTTCGTCTTCTTCAAGATTAGCGGGAGGAGTAGGTTCAAATGGTGCTCGACTAATATTTGCATCCATTCGTTGTGCATATAATACATACATTTCATATAAATTTTGTTCTAAATTTCTATTAGTGATAGGCGTGTTAAAAGTTAAAGCTTTTGAGATTTGATTAATTACATATTTAGTACTTGATAAATTGTATCGGAGTCCATGAAGCATGTCAAATGAAATAACATAGGCATATCTTCCCATTATTTTCTAAACTTTAATTCTATAGAAATTATAATTTCACTAAAATCAAGGTCATTTTTGTATTTATTAAAAATTCTTGCAATAATATAAAGACTTTCAAGATACAAGTAGTGGGATAGTACCCTCCAAATAAAATATTTGTAGAGTCATAAAAATTTGTCAAATTTTTTTTAATTTTAAAAGATAAATTCCAATCAAATTCATTGAAAATAGTGTCATTATCGTTTCTCATATGTCTATTGTTATATGATCGTTTGATTTCCTGCAAATGAACGAAATCGTGAACAAGTAGTACAGTAGTGTGTAGAGTGTCGAACTCACGAGAACTAAGTATTCAATCGAGTTTAAATTAACAACAACCTTAATTGAAAAGCAAATAAGTTTTGAGTTTTCTATACTAATATCTAAATTATTGATTAAACTAAAAATAATTTAACTGGTTTGATTTCAAATATGTGAAAGTATTGCTAAGATATCGAAACACCTATGTTAATCCATTTTTAGTACAAAGAATTAAAGAGGCAATTTGTAATCATTCTTGTTGGTCAATAGTCCTAATTTAATTGAAAACTCTCTCGATAGTTATCAAATATATTCCCCTCATGCGACCATCGTATCTCTCGATAAAAGATACAAACATGATAAATATATTAAACAATCTAGAACACATATGGAAACCATATAAAATATAGAGGTATATCTCTATCTTCTATCGAACTTTACAATGTGTATTATTTTCAGATAAAAACCTATCATCTCTCTCCATAATAGTATATTCCAATAAATCATCTCAATTAGTAGCTATTTAATTGAAAAGTCGGTGAAAACAATAATTAAACTACTAGTCGTCAAAATAATTAATTAACACCAAAAAACTTATAACAATGGTACATCTAGTCCTACCAATTTATAAAATTAGTCTAACATATCGAAATTACAAGAAATCAAATTTAAGTGAAAAGACATAACCCAAATTTTTGACAAATTGAGAAGATGAAGATGAATTTTGAAATCTTGAATCTCTTCAATGATTTTTTGATAAATCTCCACTTTGCGTCTTCTCTTCTTTGTCCAAAAGAAATAATCAAATTTGAATGTCCAATTGATTGAATTTTTGCAAGTCTCCTTCAATTCTCTCACAAAAACTATGAATTTTCCTCCTCTGATATAATAATTAATGAATATTGGAGTATGCGATACATATGAGAGGTCTCTAATATGTATTCTCATATTAGGTATTTGTAGGAGTAGAAAATTTCTTGAAAATCACGTTCAAATTCGTTTTCAAAAGAGTTTCAATCGAATAAGAAAAGTTATTTTCGAGCGCAGATTTTTTGTCTCTGCACAGCAGTCAGTCGAATAAGAAAAGTTGTCTTCGTGCACAGATTTTTTTTTTCTCTGCACTACAGTCATTATTTTGGACATAACTTTCTCTCTTGATATCCAACTGAGGCGATTAAAAGTGAGTTAGAAAGATAGCACAAAGGGCCACAACGTTTCTGAATAGAATATTTCCAATTCGGACATTTACTATACCAAAAATGTGTCTCAATATTCGGTTAACAATATGGAATATAACTTGTACGATTAAAAATTGATTTTGATAATATTTTGATTACATTTCATTCATTTTTGAGTTTTAATTCTATCCAATTGTCTCCTAACAATCATCAAAGTATCTTCTTGCATCCGAGTCAACTACTGAATATTTACAATTTGGTCTTCAAACGTTGGACTTTGTCATTTTTTCTTTATTTTCTTTTTCTTTCTTCCAATTTCTCGTTCAAACATTGAGTTTTACCTATATATATATTATAAAATACAACAATTTAGAATATATATTTTGTCAAAATAATTACCAAATATCGATATTTTAGGCCTCCAAATACCCTCAAACTTAAACATTTGTGTTGTACTCAAACAAAACTATAACCTAAATAAAAACAGACACACAAGCATGCAAAAATGTTTGGTTAGATAATCTAGCTTTTTTATCTTAGTATTTGAAATTACAGTACTAAATCTACAAATTGTTTCAAAATTACAATATCCACTCTTCCAATGCAAAACTGACGTGTGTGTGTGTGTGAAGAACTAAGTAGACAATCATGAATATACAAATTGCTTCAATTCCAGACCATATGTGGTCAAATATATCATTTCACCTCTAGTATGATTCACACACCTTCAAACTTGTTCTTCTTTCACTCTTTCCTCAGTATGTTATCTAAGGTTGAATTTCTCATTACTATCATCACCATCTCTAGTTCAGGTAGACTCTACTAATTGTAAGTCAACACATCAATAAACAAGGATTCTTCAATTTTTTTATTGCTTCGACCTCTAGGACTAGACTAGGCTAATATACTTCATCAAAAGTCAAATCTTCTCAAATAAGTGTTTGGGAGTTAACCAGGGCATTGGTGCGTCTTTTGTTTCATACACCTGATTTTTTTCAATTTTCTTTTTTTCTTTTTTTCGCACTCTCTCTCCCTTAAACTTTCTATATGACCCATATAATGAGCGTTTGGCCGATGACTCCCAAATCAAGCGATTTTAGGGCACCAAGTTGTAAATATCCTAACAAGCTTAATAAATTAAGTCATAAATGCTACAAAGATATGTCTTTTATATATTTTTATACTCTGATTAGTTCAATACCCCTCATTAAACACGTATCTAATCAAACAGGCCTTTAACTTAAGATTTTTGCCCAATTTTATTCTATTAATTTAAGACAATCCACACATAAGTTGTAACGACCTAAAATTTAATTTTTAAATCACTACCAAAATCATTAACTTCAACCGTGTAAATATATGAAATTAACGGGCATAATTAATAGAAGAAGCTCATAACCAAATAAAACATATTCCAAATAAATATTAAAAACCATGCATATCGCATGTATTAGATAAATAATAAAATTTTAATTCCACTACTAAAGCATAACGCATATTTAAATTTATAACCCAAATAAAACATGTCTTAAATTTCAAAATAAAAATACTTACGAAATAAACTAAGAAATTGTTGAAATAAAAAAAGGTCTTGTTACACCGGAATATTTTTATTGAGTTACACAAATCGTGGCACAACGATTGCACATCATCGCCCGCCAACCAACAACCCGTTCTAACCTGCGCGGTAGGGAAAAATAGATAAGTATATGGGAATACTCAATATGATACGAATTAATAGTGCAATCCCAAATAAAAATAGTAAATCAAGAGTCAAAAATATCATAATGTCATCATATATTTCGTACTAGATGGCCATATCATGTCATATCTTTAACTTTTGTTGGTATAATAATTCATCAACATGAAGAAATAATTTAAACGGGATAAAAATAAACTCCACCTCGTTATTCTACCTTATTAGATAAAACAGTTTTGAAAGGCGGAATCCAAAATCACGTTCCAAAATTTATTTTATGCCCGTGTTGTTGCTACCACCGGATATGTGTGTCTATATTTTTTTTAGGGTAAGTAGTAAGAACTTTTGTATGGTATTTATAATTGAAGGGGAAAATGAATTCCTCTAGGCATTAAAATCCGTCAAATGTCGTGTTTTTACCTAAAAGTCTTGAGCCCAATACTCTATACAATCAACAATTTACTTCTTCCCTATCTAATCAAAACGTCCCAAAATCAAAACAAATAAATCATTTTAAAAAAAACTACCTTATCTACCATTTAACATACACGTGTCTACTAACCCATACAATTGAAAATCAAAATAAAACACCCCCTACACATTACATGGGCAGGGCACATTTTCTTTCAATGTTTAAGTTTTTCATCAACTTCCTCAAACTGAAATATCTTGAAGTTGACTTATCCGAACCGACTTTTACTCGATCCTAATATACATAATTAATTATGAGCTATCCAACAAGCCCAATATTGATATATTTATCCTTACTCTATCAATATTTAAATATTTGATCCAAATAAAATTGAATTTAATATATATATCATTTTAGTCCCCCAATTTTTCCAAAATATAAAATATATAGCACATAAAATAATTAATTATACTCTATTAAATTTTTTTATTTGGGACTTTACAATCTCCTCTCCTTAAATATTTTCGTTCTTTAAAATTACCTTGCTAATCGAAGAGTTTTGAATACTTGGTTTTAAGCTCATCTTACTTCTCCCAAGTTGACTCGTCCAGTCCATGATTTCTCCATTGAACCTTGACCAGGGGAACTTCACTATTTCTGAGTTGATGCACCTTCCTATCCAAAATTAATGTTGGAATTTCTTCATATGACAGGTATTTTTTGTATTTCCAAAGTTCGGTAACTTACGACATGATTGGGATCATGAATATATTTTCTAAGCATCGAAATATAAAACACATTATGTACTGCAGCGAGTTCGAGTGATAAGGCAAGTCGATAAGCCACAATGTCAATCATTTCAAGAATTTCGAAAGGTCTAATACATTGTGGTCTCAACTTTCTCTTCTTACCAAATTTCAATATACCCTACATTGGTACTACTTTAAAAAAAAATAGTCACCCATCTGAAATTTCAAATACTTTCTTCTACCATCAACTTAACTTTTCTATTAGTCTTGTGATGTTTTTATTATTACTCCGAATCTTATCAATCGCCTCAACTGTTCGTTCAATAATTTTAGGACCAAATATTCTATTCTCTCCAAACTCATCCCAATTGATAGGGGATCTGCACTTCCTATCATAAAGAGCTCCATATGGAGATAAGCATATAGTGGCCTCAAAGCTATTGTCGTAAGCAAACTCCACTAACGGTAGATGAGTTTCCCAACTATCACCAAGATCCAAAACACATGCCCTCAACATATCTTCAAGAGTTTGAATGGTTCTTTTCGATTATCCATCCGTTTGGGGATGATAAGCGGTGCTAAATTTCAATTTCGTCCCTATGGCTAATTGTAAGCTTTTTCAAAATTTCGATGTGACTCTATCTGAAACAATGGTGACTAGAGCTCCATGCAATCTGAATATCTCTCTGATATATAACTGTGTGAGCTATTCCATATTAAAATTTACTTCGATTGACAGTAAATGGGCAGACTTCATCAAACGGTCATCCATTACCTAAATAGCATTGTAACCTCTTGCTGGTCTTGAAAAGCCCTCCACAAAGTCCGTCGCTATGTATTGCCATTTCTATTCTGAAATATCCAACGATTTCAGTAGTCCTGGTGGCCTTTGATGTTCTACCCTTACATGATGACAGACAATACATCTCTTCGAATAGACTAATTTCTCTCTTCATGTTTCTCTACTAAAATGTGAATTTATCTCAGAAATCTCAATATAATTTCGTACTTCTAGGATGTGCAGCATACGGGATGGAATGAACATCATCCAGTAACTTGTTTCTTATACTTTTAGTATTAGGAACACACAACCTTCTTCTAAAAGTCAATGCATTATCTACAGATATTTCAAACCCTACACGATTGTTTGAACCAACATCAAGCTTAATTTTTTGTAGGAATGGATCTTTATCTTGTGCTTCCTTAATTCGATCCCGAAGAGTAGGTTGAATCATAAATGTTTTTATTCTCATTGTACCCTGAGTTGGCGGCGTGATGACTTCCAAAGTCCTCTATCAATTGTTCATGCACCGTGGGTAAAACTGCTAACTGCGATCTTGTTATCCTACTTGAGGCATCTGTGACTACGTTAGCATTACCCAGATGGTAAAGAATTGTATAGTCGTAATTTTTTACTAACTCCAACCATCTCCTCTATCTCATATTCAATTCATTTTGTGTAAAAAAATATTTAAGACTCTTATGGTCCTTATAGATTTCACACTTCCCTCCATACAAATAATGACGCCATATTTTTAAAGAGTGAAATATCGCTGCAAGTTCCAAGTTGCAAGTTGTGCGTGGGATAATTCAGTTCATATTATTTTAATTGTCTCAAGGCATAAGCAATCATCTTTCTATGTTGCATCAGAACATGGCCCAAACCATGCTTGGAGGCATTGCTATAAATAACAAACCCATCCAAACCTTTAGGTATCGTCAATACAGGAGCCGAAACTAATCTCTATTTTAGTTCTTGAAAACATTTTTCTCAATTTTATGTCCACTGAAACTCTATCCCCTTTCTAGTCAACTGAGTTATCGGACCTGCTATTTTTGAGAAACCCTCAATAAATCTCCTATAGTAGCCAGCCAACCCCAAAAAAGTACGAACTTTACTCACACTGGTCGGTCTAGGCCAAATTGTTACTGCTTCCACTTTAATTAGGTCTAGCTCAATACCCTATGTGGTAACCACATGATCAAGGAAACCCACTTGATCGAGCCAATATTTGCACTTCTTGAATTTGGCATCTAATTTCTCTTTCCTCAGTTTCGAGTACTACTTGGAGTTGTTCATCGTGGTGCTTCTTATCTTTAGAGTACAAGAGTATGTCGTCAATAAATACTATGATGAACTGGTCTAAGTACTGATGAAACATTCAGTTCATTAGATCCCTACATACAGTTGGAGCATTGGTCAAACCAAAGGGCATGATAATGAATTCATAATGTCCAAAACGAGTCCTGAAAGCAATTTTCGATATGTCGCTTGCCTTAACTGGTCAAATAAGACTTCATTTCTTAGAAGCGAGCATCTATTTTTGATAGTTAGATGGTTCAACTCTCAATAGTCAATGCACATCCTCATACTCCCATCTTTCTTCTTCACAAAAAGTAATAAAGCGCCCAAGGAGATATACTCGGTCGAATGAAACCTTCTTCTAGCAACTTCTCCGACAGTAACTTCAATTCTTGAAGTTCTTTTGGTGCCATTTGTACAGGGCCTTAGAAATTGGTGTCACGCTGGGAACCAAGTCAATGTAAATTACACTTGCCTATTATTCATGGTAAATATTTTGGGAATATGTTTGCAAAGTCTCGAACGACGTTAATATCTTTTACGGTTGTTTCTGTATGTGTGGAACCGATGACATTAACTAAGAATTCCTGACATGACTCATTTCTCAGCATATTCTCTACTTTTAAAGTCAATACAGTGTAAGGTAGAGAATTGAACATTGCCCTAAAGAAACGTAACTCTTCCTTCCCGGTTTGTGAAACAACAATTCTTTCTCCTGACATCGAATGGTCCCATGATTGAGTCATAACTAGTCCATGCCTAGAATAACGAAGTATTTCATCTCTAAAAGGCATAAGTCTGCTAGCAGTATATTTTCTTTAATCTTTAACTTCACCGTCTTAGTCATCTGATTTGTGCAAAGAGTTCTTCTTGAAGGGATGTTGACCTCTAATTCATTATTCGTTTTTCACACATGTAAAGTTAGATCTAGCGACAAAGGATACAAAGATAAAATAATTTGTAGCCTCAGAGTAAAAACGTATGTAAGTAGGTACATCATATAATAATAGAATATCTATTTTTCGTAATTATAGTGTTAGACTTAGCGACGAAGGATGCTAAATTAAGAACATAAACAGGTACTTCGAATAATAATAAAATACCTACTATCACATTTGGATTCTGCTCCGCCTCATGTTGATTCAGTGTAAAAACTCGGGTCTTCCCTATTTTGTTCTTGTCATGATCGTCATCCTAATTCTTTAAAGGCTCTGTACAGTTTAAAGCAATGTGTCTTGGCTTACCACGCTGAAAACACATGTTCTTTACAAATAAGCATTCAAACATGTGAAGTTTATTACACTTAGGACACAACGTAATACTTCTTCTCGTCCCACCGATACTAACTCCTGTGACTAGTCATTTATTTTGCCAGTTACGTCTATCATTGCTCTTATCGTTCCACTTTATTTTTCCCAATAAATCCTTGCCCTGCTGGGCATACTGCTCAAATGTAGTCCTCTGATATGAAATGCATGAGCCCTCTCCAACATTTCATGATATGAAGTGAAACGATGAGACATAATAATCATGTCGATTTCCGGGCGTAGTCCATTTTCAAACCTCCTAATCTTCCTGTCTAAGATGTAGAAGCTCTGATTCATTGAAGTCTCTCAAAGCCTATGGAAAGTACTTCGACATCACTTCATCCTTAAACTGCTCCCAAGTCATGTTACGCTGTTGCTCTTCGGCCTTAGTGCGTGAGACAGATTTCCACTGACGACTAGCCACTCCAACAAACATGAACTCTCCTCATAGTACTTTCTGTACATCCATACATGCAATGTGTCAAAATATGCCCTCCAGACCTTTAATTCATTCCTCAACAGCCAGTGGGTCGGAACCACCGTCAAAAGTAGGAGGTTTGTACCTACGAAATTGCTCAACCACTGAAACGGCTCCAAGTACATACGGAGATGCATTTTGCGATGGTGATGCATTTTATGGTGGAGGCGCTTGATTTTGTTTGCTCAACTCTTGTATCGCTCGCAACAAATCACTTATCAAATTCATGTGGGTAGGTGGTGTCATATCCTAATATTAGTGTGAATTCACCCGTCATATACCAGTACTAAGTCTAACATGTTATACATATACTATCATAATACATATTATGAATTTAGCGAGGAAGAACACGCATACCTTAAAATTTAAAAAGTAGGCAATTTAAAATATGTAATTTATACAAGATGTTTGAATAAATTTATTTTCATACCCTTTTACATACCTTAGAGTCATCAGAGGGTGGTCGATCGTTGGTCGCTGAGTGCTAGAGATCTTACACATATTCAAGAACTTTAAATTGACATCATCTTTAAATTCATAAATCTTCATAAAAATATTATCATCATCATTATCATCTTCTTTAACAAACATTAAGCAAAGAAACAGCTAAATAAATAAGTATTGATCACAGAGGTTAATTAACAAGTAATTAATAATATAATAACACAATGGGTAAGATGTATGACTACGGATTACAACCTCCAATATTAGCACAAAATATAATTCAAACGAGCATTGTAACCTTCGATATTATACAAATAGTTATTATACCGTACTTTTTATTTTGTCGGCTGCGAACAGAAGTAAAAATATCAATATTAATAAATATTCGTCATACATCTTACTGTATTATATGCAACATACTAAATGTGTGTATTATACTCTTGCTAACATACTCTTTTCCACATGTATTATATGCAACATACTAGAATACCTATTTTGTGTGCAAATACTATAATAATTATATAAAAAAATTTACAAGCATTATCGAGTCATCATTACCACACATATTAGATTTAACAGTAATGCATCAAATTGCACTCTCCACGTAATCACAATCAGCACTTCATTTAACATACTAAATGTGTGTACAAGTCTCTATTGCATAAACATATATATAACCATAACTACTCGAAAATTTTCACTGTTCACCCGGCAGACTACAAAACTTCAAAGGCCCACGGCTAAGAAATCGACGAGTTAATTCTAATGGGAAGATTACATAACGAGGTTAAGTTTCACAAATTTCAAATTTTATTTATAAATTAATTAATTAAATATATATTTTATTAATTAAATGTATTAATGTCTCAATTCCATTTAATTGGTCACATTATTAATTGATCACAAATTACAATTTTTATGTGTCACAAATTATTTTACGATCACAATTCAAAAAATTTATAAGTCACAATTTGTTCATCGATCACAAATAAAAAATTTATACATCACAATTTATTCATCGATTACAAATCTATCAAATTAATAAGTCACATATTATTCATTGGTCACAAATCACAAATTTTATGTCACAAATTATTTTACGATCACAATTCAAAAATTTTATAGGTAACATTTGTTCATCGATCAAAAATAAAAAATTTATACGTCATAATTTATTTATTTGTCACAAATTACAAGTATTATAAGTCACAACTTATTAGACAGTCACAAATTATCAAATTATCGATCGTATATTAACAATTTTTTAGATCACACATTATTTCTTGGCCACAAATTATCAAATTTTAAGGTCACGTTTTAATAGTTAGTCACAGTGAATCAAATTATTGGTTACATACAACGAATCATACCCTCGATTCCCATCTACCACTAATATTTGGTTACAAATCAACCAAATAATTTGTGACCACAACCAGCACTTGTGATCACCACCTTACTACTCCCTCCAGCAAAAGCACCACCACTATCGTCGCCGCCAAAACCACCACCACCTCTCGACAGCGACATCATTTCAAGAAAATAAACATATCGCAAAAAAAACACCACCTATCGTCGTGCCAGATCCACCACCACCTTGACAGACCTATCGCCACCATCTACTAGTAGCACCAACAATGTCTAGCCGCTGCACCGCCATCGCCAAAACAACCACCACCTCCCACCAGCAAAACCATTATCTCAAACACTATAACCACCACCACCAACCTACCACTTCAAAACCACAACCCCCACCAAAAAAATTCCTAAATCCGATGCTAGGTACTAACCCATTACCGCTAAACCAACCACAACACCTCCCAGACACAAACCAACACTGCTACATCCCAGCACCTTGTCCCTCTTCGTCTCCAATTGTTGTCCCACAAATTCAGTTTTTGGAAGATTTCTAGTAAAATAGCAGTATCCTCCCGGACACAAACCAACACTGCTACATCCCAGCACCACAAGGCATGTTGTTCGTCTTCGTCTCCAATTGTTGTCCTACAGATTCAGTTTCTGGAAGATTTCTAGTAAAATAGCAGTATGGCTTTCAAGGGTCATTCACAGCCTCCGTGTAAAACTTGGTTTCAATCCATCCATGGCATGAAGCAGTGACGATGGCATCTCGTTGCCGCTGCTTCGTGCGAAGCGACGATCTGTTCCTTATTGGAGCTGCATCGTGTGCTGTTGCGGTTGCAGGTTTAGGAATATTTGTGGTTGTGGTGGTGGCAGTAGTGACGTAGGTGGATACAGTGGGTTTGGGAAATTTTTTTGTGGTTGTAGTACGGTAGAGATGGTGAGGTGGTTGTCGGCGATGTGGTGGCGGCGATGCTTTCCGATGAAGTCTAGAGAGAGAAGAAAACGTGGGATGAATAATTAAGGTTTTGGTGTAGGTGGTTGGGTATGAGTTATATGGGATGAATACGTATATTTAATTTTGTAATATAATTATTGATATTTAAAATTTCAATTATCATCTGATTTTTGAAATAAAAACTTGTAAATCTTAATTTTGAAAGTAGAAATTACACGAATCCCTACTTTTCAAGATCCAAGTTCAAAAATCAGATATTATATATATAGATACAATTTTTTATATTTAATTAATATTATAAAAATTAAATTATATACACCCCATCCCACCCCACCCACCCACTCCGCCTCGCCTCAAAATTAAATCCCTAATTTCTCGTTCAGTTTCAGAAATCCCGCTGCCGCACCACCCCCTACCCTTATCGCTCTCCCTCTCTCTCTCGGCGGCATGGAAGCGTCTACCCCACTGCGCCGCCACCTTCTATCAACGGCGTCGTCCACCAGAACTACGGCTCTACACGCATATCGCGCCAATAGCTTCAATTTCTTCCAATACCGACACGACGCCATGCCGCCTCGCCCGCTGCAACATCCCACTCGACGGGACCGTCGCTGTTGCGACGGCGATTTTGCAGTGCAGCGCCATCTCCTTTTCGTTCTCTCCCACCACGTCTCTTTACTCCCAAACCCAAATCGAAACCGCCGCCTCCTCGCCATTGAAACTCTTCTCTCTCTCTCTCTCATCGTCGCATCTGCAACTTTTATGGACCTGCTGCGAAGACACTTCGTGACTATTCTCCCGTTGAGTCAATCGAGACTGAGAGCGATGAGGATGACTACATCACTGGGTTAACTCGAAAAATTGCTTACTCCACCCTTTGAGATCCCAACTGCTCCTCAGAAAATCGAAAGGTTTGCTCCCCTTCTCCCATTGGTTACACAAGAAATGAGGTTTAATTTTGGATTTATTGATTCATAGGGTATGGGGCTCTCTTGTTCACCACAATCAACGCTGTGCAGTGTTTTGGGTAGTGTAACCGTGAGCACAAGTCCACCAGCTGTCACGGACTCGTGTAAGTTATGGTGGTAATGGTGGTATGACGGTGGTTGTGAAGTAGTGGTGATTTTTGGGTGATTTTTGTTTGTTGTTGATGGTGGTAGTGATTCAGTTGACGACGGTGGCGGTGGTGTTGATTTGTGGTGAGTTGCTGGCTTTGTTTCTAATAATTTGGTGGTGGCTGGGATGTTGGCTGTGGTGGCGGCAGATATATTGTTGGTGGCGGTCGTGTTGGCGGGGGTGGTGGTTTTGTTGATCTAATAATCTCTGTGGTGGTGGCGGCCATATTGTGGTGAGTTTTTTTTTTTTTTTTTTTATATTGTGGTGAGTTGCCGGATGTGGTAGCTGCAGTTAGGGAATGTAAGATGGTAGTGGTGGTGAGGTGATGTTGTATAGTCTATGTGACCAATGTTGTGACCCGAGCCATGTGCTGTGACCTATGCTGTGACCCGAGCCATGTGCAAAATATTTTATGACCTATGTTGTGACTATCAACAAAAACTTGAGCCATGTGCAAAAATATTATGTGACCATTTGAAATAAACTTGTGACTATCAACAACAACCCGAGCCATGTGCAAAAATATTCTGTGACATGTGCTGTGGCCATTTGAAAATGGGACTATGAACAAAATTGTAAGCTATGTGCAATATATTTTGTGACCTGTGCTGTGACCATTCGAAAATAACTCGTGATTATTAAAAAAAATATGAGACATGAGTCTTATCATGTTATCAATCATTATAAACAAATAACCATGCGTTGTGACTTGTGACCTTAGCTGTGACTTGTGACGTATGACTTGTGTAGGCTGTGACCAAATGTACAAACAAATATGACGGAGTTGTCGTCGGAATATTCGTCAAAGTTGGAACAATTGCCGGAATCGGAGCAGTTGTCGAAAACAATCACCGGAATAGTCGTCGGAATCGGAGCAGTCGCCAGAATGGTCATCGGAGTAGTCGGCGGAACGGTCATCGGAAAGGCGGGGTGGTGGAGGTGGGTGGGTTATATATATATATATATATATATATATATATATATATATATATATATGTTAAAAATCTGATTTTTGAAATGTGAAAGATGTTTTGTTATTTTTTAAATAATGTAAAGATAAAGTAGGATTTATGAATTTTTCCCATTTTGAAATGTGATGTTTAAAATTCTGATTGGATGTAATTTCCACTAATTCTAATTTAAAAAAATAAACTCTAAAACACCATTTTTGTATCCATTTTTCCCAACTTATCTCATTCTCTCTTTTATCTTTCAAATTTATTTAATATTTTAATATGTAGTTTACATTTTTTTTTCAAATTGTTAATTTTGTAGAATTTTTAATTCTTTAAGAAATAAAAAAAATGATAACTATTGATAGGTCATGGAACTTAAACCATAATCGAACCTTTCGAACGAAATTGCAATTTCGATTCGATTCCCCCAAAAACAAATTAGGAATCGAGAATTGAATGGGCCTGATTTGATTATAGCTTCTTGAATCAAAATCTTTAGTACCAAATGAAATCGAATATATATATATATATATACAAAATTTAAAAACTCCAATTGGGTAGTAATTTTGTTTAAAACTTTAGATTCCAACCCTAAGAAATCAAGATTGACTCCCACTTTTTTACCTTCTCCTCACTTCAAATTGTTGTATTTCAATAAGTACTTTCTAGTATTTGTAATTGGGCTTTCTACAAATCAAGAAGTTCAAGCTACGGTTGTGGTTTAAGTTGATAAATCAAAGTGTTCATTCCTTGCCATTTGAGGGTTTTTTGTTTTGCTTTTTATTTTATTTTATTTATTTATTATTATTATTATTTTTGCGCCAAAAACTTATTTGGAATAGTAATTTGATGAAGAATGTGTGGTTAAAAAAATAAAAAAAAGTTTTGAGTTTATGTATAATATTATTTTATTGAATAATATATAATTGAAAACAAGAGAGAGAGTTGTATTTTGAAAATAATGGGGACCAATCAGGGGTTAAGTGATTTTTTTAAATCTTTTTATAACACGTGGAAAGATAATTTTTCTTTTTTCTTTTTTACTCAAGCAGAGTAAGTTCAACATTGAGAATTCTTGACATTACATAATTATGTACATGATCAATATTTTTAATATTAATTTATTTTAAGAGTAGAAAAAATTAAGCCCTATCAATAATTAAATTATATGCTCTAGCTGCCTCAATTATGGATCAAATAAGTTTTATTTTATTTTTTAAAAAAAAGCATTTGTTCTCAACCTGTAATTTAAGTTTTAATGATTTAATTTTCTCCATTTTCTTGATTTTTAGTCTCCACTATTTTGAGTCATTAACAAAATTTCTCAACTTCTGGAAGATTTCTTGATTGAATTCTCTCTTGGTGGATCCAAACCTAAATCAAATTCGACGGTCCAAATTTTGTTCCAATAATTACAAGAATCCAAATGATTTTACCACTATTTTGAGTCATTAACAGAATTTCTTTTCTTAAAGATTTCTTAATTGAATTTTCTCCCTGGTGGAACCAAACCCGAATTGAAATCGACTGTCCTAATTTGGTTCCAATTATTACAAGAATCCGAATGATTTTATTTACAAAATACTCAAAGTTAGATGGACAGTTCCAAGTATTGAAATACTCGGATCAACACCCCTAACGCTCAAGCCTAAATCTCGAGCTCATATGATTCAACCCCTATTTGGTGGCCCAAAAAAAAAAAAAAAAAAAAAAAAAACCATGTTTTAAATCGTGGATTTTAGGAGAATGTGTGGTTAAAAAATATGAAAAAATTGACTGTATATTTTATTGTGTAAATGTATAATTAAAAATGAGTGAAGAAAAAAGGGTTCTAAAATAATGGTTATCAAAGAAGGAACTCAATTGTTTTCCTACAATATTTATTTATTGTCATTGCTAGTGTGTGTGTGTGTGTGTGTGTGTGTGTATATATATATATTATTTCTTTTCTTTTTTTCAGAAAAGTAGATGCTCTAATAAAAAAAACTTATATTCGAATTAAAAATCATAATGATTGCAACACCTTAAAAAAAATACTCGGCATTACTTACCCGATAATGATTAATGCATTCATTCCAAATTCTGATGAAAAATTGAAATCCAGAGGACGCCCTTTAATCACAATTCACAACAGTCCTTCCTAACCGTGTAGACCTCAACTTAAATATAAAACTCGGCCCTTTAATTAATTACAAGAGACCACTCGATTCTCATGACAAGATTCCATCCCTAAAGCAGGCCATATAATGTGAACCAAGAAATAGGTTAAACAGAGTTTTCTTTAAACTTGCTTCAGTTCATCAAGAATTGAGACATCAGTTATCCTTGGAATTTCTCATATAGGTTGAAGACAATCTTGTTTGCGACTGAAAGAAGTCGAATGGTGTACCTGGTCCAATAGACCGTCTTGTGGCACTTGGAGAATCTGACAGCAAAGGTTCATATACAGGATTGCGATTCTTGGGCTGCGATATTGATAATGGGGAGAGATCTTTCTCTAAAGATCTCGACTGAGGCTCTATATTTCCCAATGACAGAATTGGCCCTCCCAAACGCTCGGCCTGCTGAAGTATGTTGATTTTACTCGATCTGTATGTGTATCGGAAGTACTTCAGAGCAAGCACTGGACCCATCCCTGCCACCGTAATAAGCTGCAACGGCATACAATTGGCTCATTATCATCATTTTGATATTAAGTACCCAAGTTATTAATAATGGAAGGTAAAAAAAAAAAAACATAATTAAACATAAGACTTACTATAATCGTAGTCCAGTACAATGGCTGACGACATAGTCGGAACATGATTGTGTACATTCCTGACGATGGAATGGCACTAACAATCAAGTTGATGGCATAAAACGCTACTAGATTCCCCCATATTGCAAGATGTTGCAATATTGTGAAAGAACTGTAAAGAGCAAAAAGAAAATTGTCAAAAAAACAACTTTTTAAAATGTCACAAATCACAAAACCGAAGAAACAGAGACGTGATATAGAATCAAACTCAGCCAAAATTCCATTTCAAATGAAGTCCAAACTTCTTCAATAGATTCTTGCATGAATAATGTTATATGGTACAATCAAGATAGTTTCTTCTCTAGTAGTTTGTAAGAATCAAGAATAAGAACTTTTCCTTCTCATAAATTTATGAGAAGGATAAAAGAAAAGACCCATGTTAGCACTTCCTTGTGTCTAACATGAGAATCAGCATCAACAAATGCAAGAGGAAAAAGGAGTAACTTACTTTGTTTCTAATGCAACAACAAATGCCTGCAGCCAAATACATCCAGACAGTGCAACCATGGATACCTCCTCCATCTCACTTTTCTCAAAAACATATGAATGTATTGTGATGACAAACACAACAATCGCCTGAAGATCATTATAAGATCAGTGTACTGAAATTAACCACTATCAACTTTACCTAGGAGGAAAAAATTATATCTAGGCAAAAAAAAATCAACAAGAAACAACCTTCTATGCATGAGTCACTTTATCTATACTTACTGCAAGATGGTCAATTATTTGATCACGTCAAGTGTTCAAGCCTTTCTCAAAGCACACAGTCTAACCTATGTAAGTACTGGATTCACTAAATAAACTAAAACTAAACATGTGATGCTCAGAATCTTCAAAAATGAAGTACCCGTTGTTGATACAACATGACACGGATCCTTGGTGTTTCAGTCAGACATGGCAACGGGGAGTGAAAGAAGACAAAGGGCTCCTTCTGGCTCTGTGAAATTAGGGTAAATGTGATGAAGAAGACATGTTTTCTTACCTTTTGTTTAGTGAGCTCAGCGCACCTTCAGTTATGCTAGAAAATGATTTGTTAAAGTGGGCTTGACTTACCTTTTGTTAACTCTGTAATTAGAATAAAATTTCAAAATTAACTTTAATGCGAGTAAATATATTTAAATAAATAATTGAACATTATTTTTGTTATCTTGCCATTGAATTTAAATTGATTTCTTTAAAGAAGAATTCATAAAAAATAAAAAAAATAAAAACTAAGACTTCTCTCCATACCATATATAAAATAAGGATCATTTTTAACCGTATCCCAATATCCTAATTTTTAGGAGAAGGTCCGACTCCTTAGATATGTACCTATGTCCGTACCCGGCTCGGAGCAACATAGGTGTTCAGTTGCAACACAGGAATTTGGGGTAGTTTAGTTCTATGTTGTCAAGTACTAGTGTAAATATGATGATACGGTTAAAAAGAATTTAAATTTTGAATATTGGTATAAGGATTGGTCTTACATAGTTTTTTTAAAGAAAGAATTATAAAAATCAATTTAAATTCAATGCTAAAATAACAAAAAATATGCCTTCTTTAAATTATAAAGTTGTAAATTAATGAGAATTTATACAAAATTTAATTATTTATTTAAATATTATCATTTTTACTTGCATTAAAAAAATTAAATTTTTTTATTTTAATTACAAAATAAAAGTTGTCTTCTTCTTCATCACATATACCCTGAGAACCAGAAGCAACTCTTCTTCCACTCCCATGTGCCATGTTCAACTGATACGCCAAGGATCCAATTCGGATCCCATGTCAGTATCTGTGTCACGTCGTATCGACATAATTAGTTCATTTTTCTAGAGTCCGAGCATTACAGCTCAACATAACCACCCCATATTTTTTCCAGGACAAATCAAAGGGTATGCAATTCTTCATTGTCTCCCTTTATTCATTTGATGACGAGATGAGAGCAACCAACAAGCAGAAAAGCAAAATCCGCATTGAAAAAGTTTCCTTTTACCAATATTACACCAATAACCGCTATTTCATTTTGCACGATAACAATATTTACATATATTCATATGCTAAATGTTTATGTTAATATGTTTTTGTAAGTTTTTGTGTTGAAAAATAATTATTTCAGAAAACAGACCATTAATTACTCTATTGTATTTGTGATGTGTCTCAATCCATAAAACCACTAGTTTTTATTCCAATATCAAATATTTCAGGATAAACATATTCCAGAAACTCACAAACTAAGTTTAACTAGTCCTAGACTAACGAAAACATTGCCCTGTTTCCATTTTTCCTTTTTGCATTTAGAATATCTCAATATCTCTTGAGTCCATAAATATCTAAATATCGAAATCACACATATAGAATAATATTTCCTTTCTAGTTCGCAGCCTACATCCATTTCTGGCAAACCAAAACACGAGGTAATGGTATATCACTACTTCAAAGTTCCAGTTACCTCGTCCAAGCCTGATTCTATCTATAGGCAATTTGGCTATAACCACTTTGAATAAAAAGCACAAATCATGTGCTCTATTGCTGCTCTGTGATACTGGCACAGAATATCCACCCAAAGCAATCTAATCTATACGATAGTCAGGAAGTGAAAACCTTTAGTAAATTATAAAACCCATCAAACTGATATTGCTTTACCTTTTTTCTTTACTACTTTAAACATAATTACTCTCCTGCAAACCATATTGACAAAACCACAATTCAAAGCTTCTACACCAGTTGTTAATTACGACAGCTTAAGCACCATTTTTGTACCCCAAAATAACTGTATCACATAGTTCAACTCACTCAAACCAGAAGCTCACGTATTAAAAAAATAAAATCAAAAAAATCAAAAGCTAAAAGCACTCACATGAAAGAGTGATCGCCCAAACCATCCAGCAAATGTGCTAGGATTGAGAAGCCTGTTTCAAGTATAATTCTGATCAAGTATGAAAACAGGATGGAAATCTTTAACAAAGAAGATTTAAGGAACACTTGCTTACATTCAGTATAACCCTTAATAAAAAACATTAAAATCAGTAATTAAAAGAGAGCACAGGGTCAAACCTTCCTGCCTGGCAGTAAAATAATATTTGTGGATGCTGCATTACAGTATTTTCACTAAGATCTTTGTCAAGAACACTGACTAAAACAGGGATACTAGTGTAGAAAACATTATAAGCCATCAAGCTGACAGAATTAAAAAGACTGGTCCCAGAGACGCCTGAAACAAAAGAGAAACTAGATGCATTTTGTAGTTAGCGCAGGAGGAAAAGTAAATAAAGCAGTATGCAATTAAGTACATAATCTCAACTCGATGTAAAAAATAAATTAAGAAGGGTGGCAAGTAATAGAAGAGCTTGATCTCGGGGAACTTACAAGATCTGGATAAAACAAATTAGCAGGGACTTATAGAAAGAATATTGGGAAAGAAATGCTGTGCGGTTATATGAATATCGCCCGTGCACAAGTATCAATCTTGTCAGAAATCTGAACTCTGCATGCCAAGATTAGAAGCAGATGTAAAATTATGAAACTTCTAGATTGCTAAATAACCATAGATGAAACTTGCAGAAAATTTCTAAGCAAACACTGGGCTGCATAAATTCAGGACTTGCAATTTAGCATACTCATAATTAAACCCATGGTTTGAAAAAACATAAACGGATACGGAGACGTATTTTTGTTATGAGGCGAGGCGCAAGTCTCAAAACGTTTTTAGACGTAAGCCTCACCACAAACAAAAAAACTTAAGTTGAAAAATTAGAAAACAACATAAAAATATATAACTAATAGTTTCAATGAACAGTAAACAATCATGAATATTTTTTAACAAAAAAAAAAAAGCAAAATCCAAAATATATTCTGCCTCTAAATACTTTGAGGTATGCAGCGACACCGCGCAAAAGGGTCAGGTCTGAGGTGTATAAGAGGCCTGCAGTAGATTCAATTAAGGCGCACGCTTCTCAAGATAAGCCTCAAATTTCACACCTCGAGGCACCTGTCATAAGCCTCAAATTGAGGCGTACCTCAAGGTGCGCCTCTTGAGGGTTTTTTCATACCATGATTAAACCAGAATATTGATTGAAAACAGCAGGAACCTAGTGGCAAAATGGAGCATGGTATTTAAGTTAAAAGCGCATGCAACATATTTCAAGAGAAGAAACAATTTGAAAATTAATATCAGCGCTCCCAACAGTTTGAACATATTGATTAACATGACAAAGGAAAGCATTTAATCTCACAATGACTGCATAAGAATTATCTTAGCGAATTTAATGTTTACATAAGAATTTGACAGACCATTTCAGAGGAACTACATACATTTGTGTTTGATACTTTTGTCATTTTAAAATTTAGGAACTGTAAATAAAAATATTTATATTTTCCAAAGAAAAGACTTGTAACAAAATGGAAGTAGATGTTTTTGAGGTCTCTTTAAGATTCAAATTTATATACATAAGTGAACCTAGTTTTAGCAATAAATTTGGCCATATCTGTGTAAGCAAACAAGTGATGTTTATCAAGGCCTATATTCTTATGGCTATAAAATTTGATTTCACAACTTTCTATAGAAACAGTTTCAATAGTTTCCTTATGCCATGAATCTTACATGTAGAAACTCAAAATGTAGGTTGGTCAAATGGGTTACATTAACAAGGTTTCAGCAAATATTAAAAGCATGCCAGAAGAATTGCTCGTCAAGTCTAAAAGGAGAACAGATTATGCTACTAGTCAAACCAGTTTTCATCAACAAGCAACCACTAACATGAGCAGCAACACACGTTTATCATTTTCTATTACATTTAGATTCAAAGAATTTTGAACGCCAAAAACAACTAATATTTAAAACAATTTCATGTCCTATTAATTTCTTTTCAATAAACAAAATTATGTAGAACATTAAACTAAAGGTTACTGAAGTTTCGGATTTTATGCAATGTAAAGGTCACTAAAATTTGGATGGAACAACAAAGATCTTACTTCCAATGCTATAATCAGCTGCCCTGGCTGCCTGCAGTCCTTCTCTCCCACTTATGCCAACCCCAATGTCAGCTTGTTGGATCATCCTCACATCATTTCCACCATCCCCAATGGCCAACGTTCTGTAGTCACATGATTTCAAAAGTTCTACAAGCTGAAAAAGTAGAAAATTAACTTCAATGACATTTACCTAGAAATTGTGGAAATGCCAAACAAAACATTATTCTGAAAGACTAACAAAATAAAGATATCTGATATAAAACTTATCTAATCTAGAGATAAACTTATCTAATTCAATCAGTAACTAATCATATTAGAATAAAAAACATAAATACAAATTAAAGGTATTCTGACTTTTCCACATGAACTACTGAAGTCCTTAAATCATAAGAAAACCACATTTTTCATGATTAACAAGAGGACCATATATAAATGTCTCTAGCTTCAATCTGCACCTGAAACTGCATCTTCTAATAACTAGTTTCATAGAAAATAATTAGCTGTTATGGTAGGCAATGTGGACAAGATAAAACAAAAATACATAATCAAAAGCCTAGTATGAAGCAGCAATTTTAATGAAATAAGATAGAATCATATAACGCAGAATTTCGTTGTTTTGAAGAGGCAGCAGCAGGAAGCTGGTAGTTTGGAGGGAGTGAATAGAACACATTGGAGAATCAATGCAATGGTGACAGAATTCTCAGGAACAGTACTATAGACCATCCTCTATGAAGTGTTGCAGTTTGTACTTAATTATGTGGGTTTATGTGCTGTTTAAAATAAATTATGAACAGAAAATGTAAGGAAATCTCTTGCTATATAGACGGAAAAAAGTCATATAACAAATCATCATTTGCTAGGATGTGGAAATTTTTAGAAATATCTCCTAAACATATGAAATTATAGAAGTCTTATTCCAATTGATTTGGTCTTTATGTTGATGCAAATGGCTGGTGCCTAGTGGTATTTTTGTCTTAATTTTTACCTTATCATAGTTATTGGATAACAATAATGAAAATTATACTGAATCCAATTAGAGCACCTGGGCCTTTTGGGATGGAGTAACACGACAACATATAGCAGTCCTTGACAAAATTGCAAGCTCTGTGAATGCTTTACGGTAATGCTTAAGGGCAATTTCAAGAGCCCAGCCATCAACAACAAAAGCTACGTCCTGCAACAATCAAGTATCAGCCATAAGATGCTTTCAACAAAAAAAAAAAAAAAAAAGAATAGGAAATATGTGGGTAAGTTTATTTCCAATGATGTTTTTCTTTTATTGGGCTTGGGGGACTTAAAAGGCAAGCTTTTCTGAGATTCTGAAACACTAGATTAAAAAATGTGTGTCTGTGTGTGTTGTTGGGGGGGGGGGGGGGGGGGGGGGGTGGTGAATCTCTAAAGAAATGCAAATTACACTTATCACCACCAAACTAGATTGATAAGTCTTTTAAGTCAATTGCGAAGACATAGAAACATGATGAAATAAATAAGAATAATAGCAGAAAATCTTCTAGAAATGTTTCAATTTGCAATATACCCCCTACCTATTGGAAATCGCAGAAAACCCTGCTTGAAACTTTTTGTGTGAAACACAACCCTTTTTTTTTTTTCTTTTTTTTTGCGAAAAACCCCCTACGGTCTAATTCTCTTAGTTTAACCGTCAAAAACACTAAAAATTGCCAAAAATAAAAAAAAAAATATTGCAGTTGTGGTCTCAAACTTTTTATAATTTTTTTACAAATTACGCCAAAATCTTTTATTTACACAACCCATAATCCCAAACTTCTAAAAATTTATCTTCTTCCCCACTATCACCACATCCCACCCTACACTACTTCTTCCACCCTGCCAGATCCCACCCCAGTTGAGCAATCCCACACTACCTCCACCATAATGACCACCAAGGAGGGATTTCTCGTAAGGGTTAGGATGAAAACCGAAGAAATCACCCCTGGTTGGTCGCTAAACCAGGGATATTTTCTACCTAGTTTTGACAAAATTTGGGGTGCGATTATCGCGATGTAAGGGAAAATTTCTCCCTCTGTCTTTGAGACCCAAATCTATTGGTTGGGTGGTAATGGGTTGTAAATCAGGGGTTAGATTTATGTTTTCGTGATGCTTGAGTTAGAAGCAAGACATTAATGTCTGGGTTGGACTTGGGCAACAATGGGCAAGTTTGAAGGTGGCAAAGTTGTTGGTAGGTCATGCTGCCACCTTTTTTAGACCTATTTCTTGCCTTGTATAAAAGTGTAAGATGGATTATGCACGGCCGGTCAGACCCATGTGAAAGGAGTTTCTCTGAGTAGAACTTACTTTTGGTAAACCTTAAAGAGGGGTTACATAGAAAATGAAACATCATATAGACGCTGCAGTTGACTATTACATTAAATCTTCTAGACTATTCTTTCACATATGAAAAATATACCAATTTCATTAATATATTGAATTCTCTTACCACTCTTTCAATTGATTAACATCATTTACTTCTTATTCATAGTACAACCATGAAAATTATCGACCTACTTTGCCTAGAGAATAATCAAATCGCTCCACAATTTCACGCCATATTTATTTCATATTTAGATTACCATGAATCTCATGTTCAAAATGCTTATGGTAAAGCTATGCTTTTTATCTCTACTCAATAAATGAGGATGGCAACTGTAACCACCCAGTCTATTTGCTTAAGCCGTTAACTTACGTACTTTCCGCTATGGGAAAGCCTGTGCCCATCTTATCCCTCATGGATTTCTACTGCGTTTCGAAAATTTGAACTTTTGACCTTTCCTTTAAGAATGACTTAAGTTGAGTCCTAATACCAATTGCAAAAATGAATAATTCTTTAGAAAAGGTACACAAGCAATCGCCACATGAACCGATATACATTAGTAATCATAATGCACCCAATCAAAGGAATCATAAACTAAATCTTCGCTTTATCCGCTCTACCGAAACAGCTTGCCCAATTGGTACCATAATTCAACTCAAGTCATTCTCAAAGGACAAGTTAAGGGTTTGAATCCTGGTAATGCGATAGAAATCTATAAGATGGACACTTTCTCCCATAGCCGACAATACGCAAGTCAACGACTTGAGCACAAAGGCTAAGTCGTTACAAAAAATGTGTCCAAGCCATTAATTTATGTATTGTTTGTTATAGGAGAGTCTGTGCACATCTTACCCCTCGCGAATATCTATCACGTTACCAGGATTCAACTTCACTTTGAATCTTGAAAACGCGATAAAAACTTATGAGCGATAAGACGGACACAAGCTCTCTCATAGCGGACGTACGTAGGTCAACAGTTTGGGCACATCCCAAATCCTCAACTATTCGAGTATCATTAAAATTTAAATTAAACTTAAATAAAATGGTTGAAATGAATAAATAGGATTTTTATAAAATTATTATGATTCAACATTATTAATAATAAGGAACATAATGTGACATAAAATCTTAACAAGTGTGTGTGAGAAATTTTTGTTCTTATACATACATTTCAAGTAAAATTTCATTCTTGCATGAGGAGATGCGAAAATTGGACCTAACTTAGATGGTACCAAATTTTCGTGCGTAGTGTTACTATACTCTAGTCTTTACAAATCTTATACATAATACGAACCATAGCTTAACATAGCCATGAAATAACATATATAGGATTACTCACTTAATAACACTCTTTTCACTAGACAAATCAAAATGCTAGGAGTGATTGTTGGAGAGAGATCATTAAGCTGCATGTAGGGTTAAATATGCATGTGTAAATGTATGACTATATTTAATATGAAAAGGACGAGAAAGAATAAAGATGGAGAGACATTTATAGAGGTAGAGAGGGAGTGAGAATAGTTGGTGAGTAATCTGTAGTGTTTGGACGTCTCCTATTTATAGTGTAAATTCTTGGACAATGTATTGAAGAGTGAAAGGAAATGGCTAGATGTTTGGCATGATCAATGCATACATGATGTATTGTCTTGAAAGTGATCAAATCACTTTTAATCATGTGGTCAAATCAATTGACTTGGCTTGAAATTTGGTATAAATAATGTACGTGGTCAAATTAATTATCTTTATTTATGTGGTCAAATCAATTACATTAACTTGAAATTTGGTGTAAATAATGCATGTGATCAAATAAATCATTTTTAATCATGACCAATTAGCATATTTACATATATTATATACATGATTTCATCACACTTTCAACATAACTCTTCACTTAGGACCTCAAACTACTGACTAGTAACCAACAAGATTGTTAGACTTTAATAATAGCGCACTTAAGTCCTAAATTTAAATCTAATGATTAAAAGTAAAAAATACGGGTCGTTACAACATACCCCTTCAAAATAAATTTCATCCACGAAATTTAACTTGGAACTCCTCGAAGAGTTGTAAAGTACTTGGCTGGCATTTCCACTTCTTGCTCCCAAGTAGCTTCTTCAGTTTGGTGAATAACCTATCGCACTTTTACTAAATGGATCACCTTGTTTCCAAGCGCTTGAAATTTCTGATTAATAATTTCGACTGGTACATCTTCATAACTCAAACCGCATTGTAACTCAATCGATTGATGATTTACTACATGGCTCAGATCAAGGACATACTGCCTAAGCATAGACACGTGAAATAAGTACCGAGAGTTCAAGGGGGTAAGGCCAACTGATATGCTACACTTCCAACGCGCCTCAAGATTTCAAACGGGCAATGAATCTTGGTCGCAACTTTCCCTTCTTACCGAAACTTAATACTCTCTTCATAAGCACTACTTTGAGGAATACCGTCACCTTCAAGAAATTCCAAATCCTTTCTACTCTTATCTACTTAGGTTTATGTTTGTCTTGAGATGTTTTAACAATGTTACCGATCTTGATAGCCTGCACAATCTGTTCAATAATCACTAAGCCCAAAATCTTACGCTCACTAATCTCGTCCCAATGAACTGCAGGACATTTCCTCCCATATAATGTTTCATAGGGTGCCATGTCGATAGAGGTGTGATAACTATTGTTATAAGCAATCTCAATTATAGGTAGATGCTTCTCCTAATGTCCACCAAACTCTAGAACACACGATTAAAGCATATCTTCTAATGTTTGAATCGTCCGCTCAAATTGACCATCTGTTTGAAGGTGGAAAGCTACACTAAAGTTCAATTTAGTTCCCATAGCCCGATGTAAACTCTTTCAAAAGTTCGATGAGAACCTTGGGTCTCTGTTCGATACAATTGAAATTGGTACACCGTACTTCACCACTTCCTTAACATACAACTGTGCAAATTGGTCCATAAAAAAGGTTACGTAGACCGATAAGAAATAAGCTGACTAGGTTAATCGGACTACAATCACCCAAATGGCCTCATAACCTTTTACTAATTTTGGTAAACCTATAACAAATTCCATCGTCACATGTTTCCATTTCCATTCTGGAACATCTAATGGCTGCAGCAACCCCTGATGGTCATTAGGATTCGGCCTAGCCTGGTCTAATGACCTTATTGGTTACTAGTCAATAGTTTGAAGATCCGATGGAGAGTTATCTTGGAAGTTAGATGAAATCATGCGTAAAATGCATGTAAATATGCCAATTGACCACATGTATTATTCACACCACATTTCAAGCAATGTAATTGATTTAATCACATGTATTATTTACACCAAGTTTCAAGTCATGCCAATTGATTTGACCACAATTAAAGGCCTATTTGGGCCGAATTTTAATCTAAGTCAAAGTCAAACAATCAATATCAACCACATCTTTCATGTGTCCCACAGTTTTTCAACCACATTTCAAAAACTTCTATCACAATCCACTTAAAATCTGATTTTAATCTACACCAAACACCCTCTAAATATATTGATTTGACCACTTTCAAGACAATACACCATTTATGCATTGATCATGCGTAACATCTAGCCATTTCCTTTACTTTTCTACCCGTGGTCCAAGAATGTACATTATAAATAGGAGACAACTCCTCACCAACTATTTACACACTCTCCTTTCTCTACCTCTATTACTGTTTCTCCACCTTTACTCCTCTCGTCCTTTTCATATTAAATATAGTCATAAACCTACACAATCACACATGAATACTGAACCCCACACTTGGTGCAAGGACCTCTCTCCATCAATCATTTCTATCATTTTGATTTGTCTAGTGAAAAGTGTTTATTACGTGAGTAATCCTATATATGTTATTTCATGATAATGATAAGTTATAGTTCGTATTATATAATAGCTAAGCGCGAAAATTTGGTATCATCTAAATTAGGTCCAATTTTCGTGCCTCCATATGTTATGAAATTTTCCTTGAAATGCATATACAAAAGCAAAAATTTCTCATGCACACTTATTTGGATTTTACCTCACATTAGATTCTTTTTCCCTTTTCAGAAAATTAATGGTTCAAGGCGGTCGCTACCGAGATTAATGCCGTCGTGGGATATTTAAAATGATTTTCATAAAGTTATATCGAATTTTATTTGATTTATGTTGAATTCATTTTAAGATTTCCTTATGTCGAACGTATTTTCTTTAAAAATACGCTTATAAAAATCCTATTTAGGCCCTAAGTAACCCGTACAGTCAAAAGAATGAGATTCAGAAGTTGATTCAAGAAATGTTATTTGCAAGGATAATCATGCCGAGCATAGGTCCCTTCTCTAGCCCGATGATGTTGTAAAGCAAAAGGATAGAGGGTGACAATTTTGTGTGGATTACAATGGGGCCACATAAATTATCAATTCTAGCATTATAGACTCAATTCAAGAAAGAAAGGTGTTTTCAAGTGGAAAGTTAGTATTAGTCACTCCTTGTGTAATGTGGATAGAAAGTATAACATTCGGAAACAACTTAGGTAGCCATTAGAATTGAACTTAGCGGCTAGAAGTTTTTTTTTTTTATTTGGAGACCTAATTAAATGTTGACCAATAGGTACGACCATAGAGCAATTTCTTTTATACATGGGCAGATTTTTCCTTTGCTAAATCTCAGTAATATGATTGCATAATTGATTTAAATATTGTATGCCAATTAACCTAATTAATTGGTTAATTATTAATATTAGAGACTTTCATTTATTAAAATTAGAAACATTATTTATGCTTGTGTAATTAGCAATCTAATATTTTTATATGGTATGTTAGAATATATATTTTGGCATAATTTAAATCAAATGTTTAATTATATGACAATAACTTATTAGTAGCAACTTTAAATGGAAAACGTGTGGTGTTAATAAATGAATGAATGTTAGTATCAAAATAGGTAATAGAGTCAAACCTTAAAGACCCCTATTTATACCCCCTCATATCACTTCTATTCACACACAACTAAATTTGTACTTACACCTTCATTTCCTTTTACCTCATCTTCTACATACACTTTCACATTACAAAGTTTAGCACGCACGGCGTCCAAGGAATTTTGGAGTGAAAGTCTAACAAAACAATTTCCTCGATTTACTTTGATCTTCTTCCATATAACGGTAATTGCAGTAGTACAGATTGTTCTTTCTCAACATGTGTACCTGCTTCTTTCGACCTCTATCCAAAGAAAGAATCGAGGCAATTCTTCCCGATAGCACTTCAATGCCAATTTTTTAAATTACGGAAATTTATGTTACGAACATGATACGAAAATCCAAGTTATGATTATGATAACGGTCATATATGTGTAAGTTCAAAGAACCAGAGTTTAATAGCACTACGCACGGGAATTATAACGATTTTAATTCCCCGTGTATCCATATGTATGTTATGATTTTTCGTATTTAAATATGATATGAAATTCTTTATTACTCATTTATTGAGATTTATGTCTCACACGTATATGTTAAATTTTTTATAGGTAACTGAAAAGGTAAGTTCGAATTGTATTTATCTTAAAACTAATTTTAAATCCTCGTGTGTTAAGAAAAAGTCATCCTTTTTTTTTCTTTCGATTATGAAAGTACTCTTTTACGATGCATGTATAATAATTCCAAAGGTAAATTTTGGGTCGTTACATAAAGAAATTGCAGAACTTTTTAAGAGTTCAATTCAATTGAGTTCTTGGAAAATGAGACATTCCAAGCCTACTTTTAAAGACTTTTAAGAGTGCTCCCTATTCACTTATTGCTTTCAATTGGGAAGAAGTAATTCTTGACTTTTAGTTGAGTGATAGAGGATATTTTACCATCCATGAACTGAATATATATTCTTGTGATTAATAAATCAGGAAAAGTAGAAAACTACAGCTTGGGTCCCCAACCTATAACAAAATAGAGCAAATCGGTCTTCAACCTTAAATTTCAACAACTGAGTCCTCAATTTTTTCATTATTCAAAATGCCACTTCGATTAACAAACCTTTGTTTCTTATGATACAAAAAAGGAAAAGAAGAAATTATATTTTGTAACTGTATTTGTCAATAAATATTCCTAATCAGTTACATGGTCATAAAAATTTTCTTCACTGATTTCAAATATAATAAATCAGTTACTTATGAGAAAATACACCTGATCACTTTGAAGTACCCTTTTATCAGGGAGAAAGTTAAAAAATAAAATAATAATAAAATAAATCCTATTAAATTTCTTATAAATGTCATTTCGAAGGTTCATGCATATTTGTATTCATAATTCTGCAAATCCACTTTGTTCAGATGTAAACTTGAATAAGTAAACAAGTTGGTGTAGAAGATTTAAGATAACCACAATCGAAGGAATCCTAATCTAATGGCTTCATTTCACATGGTTACTTCTGGTGGCTTAATAATTAATTGTATGATCTACTCACAAAGCACATAAAATACTGAAATATCTACAGGCGAAAAGAATATCACGATATAATTTGCATCATTAAACCAGCAGGTTATTCAATAAACTAAACAAAATCTTTTGCCATTTCAATTTAATATATGATATAGAGACCATAACATCAACTCAACATTTAATTGTAAGTTCACATTGATAGTAGCATTTTACTTGTGCGTTGAATTCACGAAGTCAAGAAAATCATACCTTAGGTTCAGTATTTGTGATTCTCATAGTAAGCAAAACTCTCTCTAGACTCCTACATACTTCATCTTCAGTTTTTCCATTAAGCAAAAGAAGCTGGCCTTTAGGCTCTGTAAATATTGTACAACACAAGTATGAATCATGAAAAACTCAACTCAATACATCTCAATAAAGCCTTACCCTCTACTTATTTGGGCTATACTATATGGATTTTCTTTTCATTCCGCTCTTGATAGGGTCACATCCAAAAAGTCGCAAAGGTTCATGTCTTTTTTAATTAACTCAATCCATGTGATTATAGGTCTCATTTTTCCTCTAATTTACCATTTATACTAAACCATCACTTTTCCCATTCAATGCATTTAATGGCCTTCATTAAATGTGCTGAAACCATCTCAATACGCTGGCAAACAATTTATCACTTGATGAACTTAAATGCAACATTCTTACAACTTTGTTAACTTCTCGATATTTCTCTCTTTAGTTTTAAAAGCCATGATTGTTTGGGTTAGCAAATTGCTTAAACAAATATTTGTAACAAAATAATTGTCATTTCAGTTGAACACTTCACCAAATTCCATATCCCTTGAAATCGTGGAGAGCAACTGTCTGGAGGGCATTAGAGCAAGGGCAGAAGGATGTTGTGGAGAAGATGCAAGAAGGGGTGCTGATTCGAATAAAGTTTCCGGAGAATTGATGGAGTATTTGAACTAACAGGTCATTTTTTGCCAAAACTTGCGGTCACAATTATACGAGTCAAATGATGAACATTAAGAGGATTTTGGTAGAAAATGTCCATTTTGAGAAAGTGGACATTGTTCCTGAACTTCCAAAAAGGAATGTGCCCATTAAATTGCATACAGACATTAAAGGTAAATCTTTGAGTTGCTTGTAGAATCAAATGATATGTCTCACAAACAAGTTTGCCTCATTCACATGTCAAAGCATATTTATGTTCATTAAACATGCATCTGCATTGTTGTTTGTGCAAAATATATATGTGTCGCCTATTTATAATCATCCAGCCATGTGTGTGCCCAAAAATAAGCCAAAAATAAAGTGGATTACCTGGGGACACAAAATTGCAAGAAAGAGCAATCTGTATGGCAGTGTTCTGCTTGTCTCCAGTCAACATCCAAAAGTTTATTCCAGCTTTCCTAAGTGTGCTGATTGTTTCTGGTACACCATCCTAGTTATTGTCAAAGAAAGAAATGAGAGTACACTACCTAATGAGCAGCTGATCAAAAAAATATCCTAACATGTGAAAAACAAGAGTTGCACTCTTGCATATTGTAATCATTTTTTTCCAGTGGTAATTCAATGATTCCTTAGGTGGACGGAATTACCTGTAGACGATCCTCTATGGCAGCTACTCCAAGAATCTCAAAATCATGCTCTAATCTTTGGCAGACTTCGGCCACTCTCCACTGCAAAATACAGTAAGTAGAGTAAATAACAGCTTCTGCAACAAATGAGCCTACTAGACAAATAGATAAAGATGGTGGGTCAGGCAAAGGGTGGTGTAAAAGAAAGAAATAAGATAAACAAATAGCAGTAAGCCTTGCATTTACCTCTCTATCAACTAATATACTATTAGCCTCTTTAAACATCAAAGACCATTCTTGATATTCATCGTCATCTAATTCGCGCCAAGCAATGCATAATGTCCGCAGGCCTAGTTGAGCATATTGTTCGACAGCTTCAGAGAAAGTTCTTGTATGTTGTCCTGAATATAGAGTAGCAGCTATGTAGATTAATTGACTACCCACCAAAACTGGAAGTCAACATTTCTAACAAAAAACTTGGAAAACACGGCAAGCCCATAACAAGTTGTAATGAAGAATTCAAAGAACCGAACAGAATGAAATCATGCACAGAAAAGCACCAATACAACAAGAGACAGACCCTACAGGAAAGTGCAGAAATACTTTGGATCAAGAAACAACCTAAGCTTCCAGAATTCAGAGGACAATGATCTCAGTTCAAGGAGATCCATGAAAGAACAATATACTCAAATTCAAAGAAACTCATGAAATTGCATTATGTGGGCATTTATTTGCATACCTAAAATCTTACTTCAGCATTTTTAGTATTAAACAATCTTAATTTTCATGTGGCTTACTTTAAATTCACATTCAAATCACAATAGAGATGGAAAAGGCCGAGCCAAGCTCAGCTCCTTGACCAAGGCACGCAAGCATCTCAAATTTTTAGACGAGTTTTAAAAAAAATAATAAAAAGAAAATATAGGGCTGGCTAGTGTGCTCACCCACCAGTTGAGCCAGAAAGCAGCCCCCGCCCACTGCCACCCCTAAACTACATTATGACTAAAAGGGAGAGCAGATACAAGAAAACCATGTTCCCCTGCAATGCAGATTTTAGAACTTGTGCGGAAAGATCTAGGATGATTTTATGCAGTTAACTGGGGAGAAATTTTAGAAATTAACTATAACTAGATAGTAACCTTTTGAAATTTGTAGTTTCAATGTTAAAGGCATTATTTCCTGTATATATGTTATTTTCTTAGATATAATTTATTGCATACATCCATATGTAGTCACAGTTCCTCGTAATTAATCACAATATCATAATTTTATTCTGTCTCATCTTTGCGTTCAACATGGGGGAAGTAATCGTCTTCCCCCGCATGTTACAAAATTAAGTGGCCCATGCTGAACAAACCAGCATTGTTCTGTCTAACTTGCACCAACTTTAAGTTCAACAATACTTGAAAAAAAAAAAAATTACTTTCTTTCTTTAATACGGAAACATCCCCAGTTAAAATATGTGTGTACAGTGGCAGTATCTCCGAACTCACAGTCAATAGAACCAAAGGATGCAGCCCATCATAGAAGTGCGTCAAGATACTCTTATCCAATCATTATTTTTAATAATTGACCTTTGATTCATATAAAATTTGGTGAAAGTTATCTGTAGACTAATGCTAATGAAAGCTTTATAATGTCCTAAAAGTAGTTCTCTAGAAAAAGTTACAGCAGGAGCGTTGTATTATTAGTCTCACACATGAGGTAAGTTGGTCTAACCTAGTTGATGAGTATGGACAACGTTACTGCTCAAGTTTCTTTATTGCAAATCAAAAGACTTGGAAACTTCTTGTCATCAATTCAACCAAAGGGAAAGTAGTATTCCATATGCCAACTTTGAATAGAAAATTAAAAGAGAAACTGTTAAGAGAATATTTTCCTAGAATAGTAAAGTAAATAGAGTTAGCCCTAAATTATTTCCTAATGTAGTATTACTCATGTGTATATAAACAAACAAGCATGCTATGAATAAGATGAGAGATACTTTGGGTTTATTACATGGTATCAGAGAGAGCGACCACAGCCTAGGGTTTCTATCGCCGTCACTTCCCGTCGCAGTCAAGCCCAGAGCTCTCCAGTTTCGTCGCCGCCCGGAGTTCGCGCGCCTAGGGTTTCAGTCGCCGTCCAGTTCCGTCTCCGCCCATAGTTCGTGCGCCTAGGGTTTCAGTCCGGTCCAATTCCGTTGTCGTTCGGTCCCCTCGCGCGCCCTTCTCACTCGCCTAGGGTTCCATCGCTGACAGCCCAGTCGCCGATTCAGATTCAGCCTTGACTGTTCGTCGTATTTCGGCCTACGGAGTTTCTGCCCTAGGTTCCTTTACAGAATCTTAGTGTCGGTTATTTGGAGTTTTGAGTACTTTTGCAGATTTTAACGGCCTGTAGGAGTTTTGGGTACCTTTGAAAACTTCTGGGACCTCTAACACCTTCATATTTGAAATTTCTCGTCTTTGCTGCTTCAAGGTGCTATTTAATCAGGTTCGGGTTCTTTAAGTAGTTTCACTCTATTGTGATTTTTGCTCTGTTATTTGTTTGATATTTGATAAATGGAGGACAAGACTTCTGTTGTTGTATCTTATGTGATTCCTATGATGTCAAAAATTATGAAACATAAACTTAATAGATCTAATTATTTAGATTGGAGTAAAAATGTTAGATTATATTTGCGGAGTATTGATATGGATAATCTGACGAACCTAGTGATGGTTCGAAAGCTTCATAGCTAAGAGAGGATGCTCGACTGTGTTTGCAAATACGTAATTCTATTGATCTATGATGCACTGACACGGACACGTGTGTCCGACACGATACGTGTCGGATACGCCGACACGCGATTTTTAAAAAAAGTACAAACACGACACGTTATCGACACGTTGATTAAATTCTTAAAAATTCTTCATTTATATAATATAAATTTAGTTTTATACTTGTTATTAATTTTTTTTATTGAAATATTTTAATCATGAATACATATTTGTTACTTGCTAATAATTTTGAATTAACAATATATAACATTTCTAATATAAAAGGAAAAATGATTACGGTAGAGTGTCCGAGAAGTGTCGGTATCGACTCGTGTCCGACACGTGTCGGACACGGACACGCTACCCTAATTGAAGTGTCATTGATAGTGAGGTGGTTGGTTTGATAAATCACTGTGAATTTGTAAAAGAATTGATGGATTATTTGGAGTTTGTATACTCTGATAAGGGAAATATCAAACACACATACGAGGTGTGTCAAGCCTTTTATCGTGCAGAAAAAGGTGACAGATCTTTTACTAACTACTTTATGGATTTTAAGAAGACTCATGAGGAGCTTAATATGCTACTTCCATTCAGTACTGATGTAAAAGTTCAGCAAACTCAGAGAGAGAAAATGGCGGCTATAAGTTTTTTGGCTGGTCTTCCCTCGGAGTTTGAGACTGCTAAATCTCAAATTTTCTAGTCCTGAGATATCCTCTTTAGAAGAAGCTTTTAGTAGGGTACTCCGCACAAAATATTCAACCTCTACTCAACCTAATAGTGCCCTTGTTAGTTGTGCATCTGAATGTGGGAGACAATCATTTAGAAGTGGTAATAAAGGGGAAAACTCAAGTAACTATGACCGAAATCTTAACATTCGAGGACAGGATTCTACAAGTGTTGTATGTTACTATTGTCATAAGCCTGGACATATGAAGAGAGATTGTAGAAAGTTGCAGCGCAAGAATCAGTCGAGCCAGTCAGCCCATATAGCCTCTACCAATGATACCTCTTAGCCTATTCTAATATCTGCAGATGAGTATGCCAAGTTCTCACAGTCTGTGGAATCTTTAAAGTCTTCGTCTACTCCTATCACGGCCATCGCTGATTCAGGTAAAATGAACACGTTTGTTTCTTCATCATCCAAATAGATCATTTGTTCTGGTGCCACAGATTACATGACAGGTAATTCTAGCATATTCTCTTCTTTTCAGTCACATGTTTCTAGGTCTACAGTTACTTTAGCAGATGGGTCTACATCTCATGTTCTGGGGTCTAGCACAATTATTCCAACACCATCAATTCTTTTACAATCTGTTTTAAGTTTACCTGTCTTTCAATTTAGTCTCTGTTAGAAAGTCCACTCGTTCCCTTAATTGTTGTCTCATTCTATCCAAATTTTTGTTTGTTTCAGGATCTCATGACGAAGAAGATTATTGGTAAAGGACATGAATCTGGAGGCCTCTACATTCTTGATACACAAACACCAAAATCGGTTGCATGTTCAGGAGTTGTGACCCCTTTTGAAGCACACTATCGACTAGGTCATCCTTCGTTGCCTATGTTAAAGAAACTTTATCCTCAGTTTTCTAGTATATCTTCATTAGATTGTGAGTCATGTCAATTTGTCAAACATCATCGTTTGAGCTAGTCTCAGAGTCAATAAAAGAGCTAATGCTCCTTTTGAGTTAGTTCACTATGATGTTTTTGTGTCGAAATCTGGGTTTAAGTATTTTGTTACCTTTGTTGATGATTATTCTTGAATGATATGGTTATTTTTAATGAAAAACCGCTCAAAACTGTTTTCTCACTTTACAGCTTTTTGTGCTGAAATCAAAACTCAATTTAATGTTCATGTACAAACTTTAAGAAGTGATAACGCTAAGGAATATTTGTCAGAACACTTCCATAATTATATGGTTCAACATGGAATTATCTATCAAACTTCTCGTGTCGATACACCATCTCAGAATGGAGTTGCTAAAAGAAAAAAATAGACTTCTTGAAATTGCTAGAGTTTTGCTATTTCAGATGCAGGTCCCTAAACATTTTTGAGCTGATGCCGTTTCTACTACTTGTTTTTCGATTAACCGTATGTCTTCCTCCGTTCTATCTGGTGAGACTCCCTTTCATGTTCTCTTTCCTCATAAGTCCTTATTTCCTATTGAACTTAAGACATTTGACTGTACTTATTTTGTTCGGGATATTTGACCTCATGTTACAAAACTTGATCCCAAATCTCTAAAGTGTATATTTCTTGGCTACTCTTGTGTGCAAAAAGGGTATCGATGTTACTGTCCCAATCTTAACAGGTACCTTATGTCTGCTGATGTCATATTTCTAGTACAAACACCATTTGCTTCATCCTCAAGTTCTATTAGTCTGTAGGAGGATGATGATCTATTAATCTACACTTATACATCCCCTAGTTCTGATCTTCCTACATCTGCTGCTGCTTAGCCTCCAATAACATACTCTCGCCGCCAACAACCTACTCATGATGACCTGGCTCATGTTCCTCCATCTCCTACTTCATGTCCTGCATTAGTTCCTTCGTCATCAAATCCAGGTCCCAGTTCGAGCGATGATCTTCCTATTGCACTTCGCAAAGGTAAACGTCAATGTACTTATTCAGTATCTTCTTTTGTGTCATATAACCATTTGTCACCATCTTCTTGTTCATTTATTGCATATCTTGACTCTTATCACTATTCCTAAGATTGTTCATGATGCCCTATCTCATCCTGGATGGCGTAATGCTATGGTTGAGAAGATGCATGCTTTAGATGACAATGGTACTTGGAACTTGGTACACTTACCTGCAGGTAAAAAGGCTATTAGATGTAAATAGGTGTTTGCAGTGAAAGTCAATCCGAATGGGACTGTTGCCAGATTAAAAGTTCGGCTTGTTGCTAAGGGATATGCTCAAACTTATGGGGTGAATTACTCCGACACCTTCTCTCCTGTTACTAAACTCAACGTCAGGTTAATTATTTCTATGGCAGCCACGTATCATTGGCCTCTGCATCGATTAAACATTAAGAATGCATTCTTTCATGGTGATTTTCAGGAGGAAGTGTATATGGAGCAACCGAGCAACCACTTGGCTTTGTTGCTCGGAGGGAGTATGAAAAAGTGTGTCATCTTCGTAAATCCTTATATGGCTTGAAACAAAGTCCCCGAACCTGGTTTGGAAAGTTTAGTCAGGCTATTGAAAAATTTGGCATGAAGAAGAGTAAGTCTGATCATTCTGTTTTCTATAAGCATTCTACAACTAGTATCATCCTATTAGTCGTCTATGTAGATGACATTGTTTTTACGGGAGTGATTCTGGTGGTATTTCATCTCTCAAATATTTTCTCCAAATCAGTTTCACGCAAAGGATTTAGGAACACTAAAGTTTTTCTTGAGTGTTGAGGTGACGAGAAGTAAGAAAGGGATCCTCCTATCTCAAAGAAAGTATATGCTTGACTTGTTGACTGAAACAAGAAAATTGGGGGTTAAACCATATAGCACGCCAATGGTTCCTAATTCGCAGCTTACAAAATATGGTAAATTGTTTCAAGATCCTGAGAGAGAGAAAATTGGTTGGAAAGTTGAACTATTTGATTATGGCTCGTCCAGATATTGCCTATTCAGTTAGTGTGGTAAGTCAGTATGTCTTCCCCAACTGTCGATCATTGGAGGGTGGTAAAACAGATTTTATGCAACTTAAAAAGAGCGCTTGTAGAGAGAAATTTTGTATGGCAATCATGGTAATACCAGGATTGAATGTTTTCAGACGCTGACCGGGCAGGATCTAAGGAAGATCGAAAATCTACATCCAGATATTGTGTATTTGTTGGAGGAAACTTGGTTTCTTGGAAAAGCAAGAAGCAGAGTGTGGTTTCACATTCGAGCGCAGAATCAGAATATAAAGCTATGGCTAAGTCTGTGTGTGAGATAATGTGGATACATCAACTCCTCACAGAAGTCGACCTCAAAACCTCAATATCGGCTAAGTTATGGTGTGATAACCAAGCTGCACTTCATATTGCATCTAATCCAATTTTTCATGAACGAACGAAATACATTGAGATTGATTGTCATTTCATTCGTGAAAAAATTCAACAAGGTTTGGTTTCTACAGGGTATTTGAAAACGGGAGAACAGATGGAAGATATCTTCACAAAAGCTCTAAATGGAGTTCCGGGTGAATTATCTTTGTAACAAGTTGGGCATGAGAAACATCTATACTCCATCTTGAGGGGGAGTGTTAGAGAATATTTTCCTAGAATAGTAAAGTAAATAGAGTTAGCCCTAATTTATTTCCTAATGTAGTATTAGTCAAGTGTATATCAACAAACAGGTATGCTATGAATAAGATGAAAAATACTTTGGGTTTATTACATAAATAAACATGGAATTTCACTTGGCGACCTCTAGTAAAATGATACACTAACGGAAAAAGTCTTTGTAATCTCTATTGTCTAGCAATGCCCGCGTCGAGGTTTCAGGAGAACAATATGATGTGACAAATAGAAAGGCCCACTACTTCTTCATTAATGGCCTTTTTTTTTTATTGATCTCCCTTTTGTATTCATTCGACCTCTGTGTGCTTATTTGGTTGGGAGAAATAGGACATCCGTCGCCAAGCCTACCCCCCTCTTGACTTGCACATGTACTAATACTGCCCCCGTCTTACCTCCTCCAGTCTGTTCTTAACAGAACAAGAAAATCATGTCTGAAGGTTGTTGAGGCCAATAAATTAAGCAATGGCAATTTTAGTTGTTTAGCTAGTCAGATAAGTTATCAGAAGATGGAAATAAGAGAGCCAGATCCAGAGTACACTGTATTGATGATACTACATATGATCATGCTTATGGATGGCACATTGCTTTCGTAGATACTGAGATTTTATTCCGTCCTAAACACAAATTGAAGATAATATATTTGTCTAAATTGTTAGTAACACAGAGTTGAAATTCATAACTTATCCTAATGACTGCATTCATAGCTTTCAGCAGTAAGCCCCAGTAACTGACTGCAAAACTGAGAGTGAAGAAAAAGTAATCACCAGAACGTGCATGAGGAAGAATAGCTTCATCTGCTCCTTTGGACAAGAGGAAAATTTTTCCACTCAGGTAGCATTTAACCACTACAGACATTCTTTTCCTATCAGAAGTAAACTCCAGAATGTCCAATACTTCATAGCGCAGTAATAAACCATTGAAATTTATTTCTGCATGACCAGAAAAAGTTGTGATATCTTCCACATCAAATAACAAAAAATACAGCAAAAGGCAGTTATACCTACCAAGAACATTCCCATTTTTATTAACAAAAACCATGTGCAAACTAGCAGCTGCTCTTACAAGAGCTTCTTCATCTTGAGATTGTGCCTTGTATGAGATTGCTCCAGTTTTGCTGTAGCAGCTCATAAAGGGAATCAGCAATGACGTAGACACAAAAACTTCAGTTAAAACAGGACACCACTGAGACAGACATATTGCTGCTAAATAAAAATATTGCTCTTGTTCTTTATTTTTTGCTTCAATATACATTTAATGGTCTTGGAGCATTTGAGAAGTAGACATGTTAAGATTACCTTTGTATAGGAATTACAGTATTACATATTGCCATAACTTTTAGAAATTGAATGACCATCTGTAGAACCAGTAGATACGGCATTAAGCAGCTCTGCATCTGTATAGCACAAATGACGAATAGTAAATATTATTTTTTTTTTTTCTTGCTTTCACCATCTATAAAGGAAGCGCTGCCATATTAACTCATCAACAAGTAAAACACCAACTAGTACAAATATTAATTTGAACAGTTCTGACAAATATTAATGAAACCAATGACAGAGATTAAACAAACCAAGTCTATCTTGTTGCTTTGGGAACAAAACTGATTCTCAAACTCACTTCAGAATCTACACTTGCTAGACCATCCAATCAAAACTAATTGGCAATGGATTAAATTTCCTATTCAGTTCATGAATCATCCAAGGACGTCACAATTATTACTTAACTAGCAAATATGTGTATAAAACCTGTGAATACGAAGATTCCATTTTCCTAGTTATATTGAAAACAACATTCAGGATCACTAATGGGGACTAAAGACTACAAAGAAATAATGCATGATAAAACATGCAGATGAAAACAAGTACCATCCAATAGGATGGAGACTTGAGACTCCAAAACCCAGCCATGGTATCATGTTAGAGCCTTCAACCAAAACCATTCAAATAAATGGATCTGCTAATCCTTGAGGTAAGACATCTTAAGATACCTGAATTCAATGTGTTGGGGGGTTAAGAATTTTAGTCCCCATCCACAAAAGAATTGCATCACAAGCAGAAGTGTCCAGAATATGCAGCAAAAGAGTTAGTCCTCAATAATCTGATAGGAAATAGTTTATAAAGCTCAATGTTATAACAAGAACTCAAGAAGTTATCAACTATTAGGATAAGTGCCTTAAAAGCAGAGTCCTATGCATCTGTTAGACATTGATGATTTAGGAATGAATGAGATTCATTCACTAGTTTGATCAATTTACATATTTTGTGTTATTGAACAAGATCTAAGATAATAGGAATAGTTATGAGTTATGGCCGGGAATGGTTGATATGCAGAAGATAAAATTCATAAATTATGACCTAAGCATATTTGTCCGTGGACAAGTGCAACATTTACTCTGATAAGGCCATATTGTTGTCTACTTCACAAATTGATGAATGACTAATCTTCAGTCATAAGTGTAGAGACTTCTAGGTACGTACACTGGTGCATTTGGAATGCATTGGATACAATCATGTGAGATTTAATTCAATATTATCAGTGTTGATGGAATAACTTTCACTTGATCACTAATTGGTTACAGGAATTCTGAGTGGATAAGTACCATATGAACTTTAATTTTTTAAGATACTGATGATTAAAATGAAGATGTGGTCGACATTTCAATATTATGGAAGTGAGAGTAAAAAGACTTGGGTACTAATCTGAAATCAATAATTTAATATTACAAAATGGTTCTGATGTGATCACAGTGATCCATTAGAGGAAACCATGACTCCAAGAGGAATATGTAATTGGAGGTATAAAATGGTAATCATGCACCAGACTTCAATTATGGATGTTTGATGGAGGTTAATAAGGATAACACATTAGAACAATTGATTAAAAGACTTAACTATCTCAGTTTTGAGAGTTTCATTAATTGCACATAATCCAAGAGTGGAGTTTTTGGCCCTTAGTGAAGTGGTATGGAATTAATGATTTGAACCAAGAAGTTAGGAGTTGATCAGGTGTAAGTTGAGAAAATTGGAGCTTACATTAATAGGGTCCAATTGGGACTCCTCGATGGCTACTAAAATAACAATGGAATACAAATACATTATACTTGATATTAACTACACAGAAATTCTAGCATAGGTAGAAGATTAGGTCAAAACTAGGTCAAGGCTCTTGCCATGGGTATAAGGTGCCTCCAAGACAGTCTTGTGAGGCACACAAATACCTAGAGAAAAACGAGGTCCCCCCCCCCCCCCAACCCAAACACACACCCACACCCACCAAAAACCAAAACTAAGAAAATTGCATGCATGTTTCTGGCCCTAACACACTTTTTTTCCCCTCCTGTGTTATAGTTCCGCGTCCCCTAATACATGATTGAGGTGCCCATATCAGTGTAGTCCTTCAAGAGAATATCTAGTAACAGGTTTGGAGAAGAGGGATTCATATTCAAGAAACAAAGATAGGGAGGAGAGCAAGGTTCAAAGTTATTTGCTTTACAATGCTTAATTTTGATTCTGGATAATAAATTGAACAGTCTTGGGGTGTTTTTCAATAAAACCAGATCTGAGTCTATTTTATAAAACCTTATTTCACTTTTTTTAATTCGATTTCTGGAAAGTACAGGTCTTTCCCAACATCAGTAGGAGTAAATATTCCTTTCAGATAACCATGTAGCATCATGATGCCCAGGACTTCATAACTGAAACAAAATCTATAACCATGTGGTACAACTAAATGAGTTAGCTTGCTTTCTACTTCTTTTCTGCTCATTACTGAAACAAAATGTATATCCATGTGGTACAACTAGACGTACTTTATGAAAGTGTTAGACGATTTGACCAATTAGTATCTGAAACATAGCAGTCTGGTTCCTATGAATTTTTTTGTTTTATATGAGGCAGTAATGAGAAAAGAAAGAAAGAAAACAAACTCATCCGGGAGAACAAAGTATAGTAAGCCAGCCAAAATTTCTAAAATTTAATATTTGATATAAATTGACAGTCTATAAGGACTAGATGTTGAGGTCGAAACGGGCAGAACCAGCCCGGCTGGGCCAGTCAAAACTGAGGCCTGGTCCAGCCATCAAACAATCTGGATCAGGGCCGAGCCTGGACGTCCAACGGGCCCTTTCATGTTTTTTATTAAATAGAATTTTCAGAAAATAATCTAAAAGATATATGAAATAATTGACAAGCCTACTTGAGCCAGCCATTAGGGCCCACAGGGGCCAGAGCAATGAGCCTAGTCAGGCCAGTTGCCCACTGAGACAGCTTTTACAGCCTGGCCACAAGCAGCCCGGGCCCACCACCACCCCTATCTAGATTATAAGATTATAAGCAATGGGCCTAGACATGGCTCACCTCTGGACGCCCAACGGGCCTTTCATGTTTTTTATTAAATAGAATTTTCAGAAAATAATCTAAAAGATTTATGAAATAATTGACAAGCCTACTTGAGCCAGCCATTAGGGCCCACAGGGGCCAGAGCAATGGCCTAGTCAGGCCAGTTGCCCACTGGGACAGCTTTTACAGCCTGGCCATGAGCAGCCCGAGAGCCCACCGCCACCCCTACCTAGATTATAAGATTATATGAAGGATCCAAATATTTAGTTTGAGTTGCAGAATAACAGTCACAGCCTATAATGCCCTGTTTGATACCAATCATTTTTCTGTTCCATTTTCTGTTCTTTTCCACGTCTGTTATCTGTTCCATTGGAAAAAAAAAATTCCACCCACAATGCTCACCTCTGGACGCCAACGGGCAGCCCTTTCAAAAAAAAAATGTTTTTTATTAACTTTCATGTTTCTTTTTTGTTATTCAATAGAAATTTCAGGAAAATAATCTAAAAAGATTTATGAAATCATAATTGACAAGCCCTACTTGAGCCAGCCATTAGGGCCCACAGGGCCAGAGCAATTGGCCTAGTCAGGCCAGTTGCCCACTGGGACAGCTTTTACAGCCTGGCCATAGACAGCAGCCGAGAGCCCACCGCCACCCCTATCTAGATTATAAGATTATATGAACGATCCAAATATTTAGTTTGAGTTGCAGAATAAAAGTCAACTAACAGCCTATAAGGCGCCCTGTTTGATACCAATCATTTTCCTACTTTTTACCTATTTGATTGCAAAAATTTTCCACCCACATGGCTCACGCGCCTCTTTTCCAGATTTTGGAAGAATTGGTTTTCCTTGTATTTTTGTGGTAAAAGTATTTCCAATTTTTTTTTTTTTTTTTTTTTTTTTTTGGGCAATTGGAAATAATTCTAGACACAATGGTAAAAAAAAAAATTAACTTTTATTGACAATTTCCATGCAAAACAAATGGTAATCAGTATGTTCAATTTTATTTTTATTTTTTATTTTTTGGCAATTAGAACAAATTCTAGACCTAGTGGTAGAAAAAATTACCACTTTAATGGACAATTTCCATAAAAAAAGAAACCAAACGGACACCAAACTTTCAACATTTTTCAAGTGGAAAATTATATCAATCAAATACAATTAATTACAATTCCCAGTAAAACAATTTTTAGGCAATTCAATTCCCTATAAAACATTTTTTTCCCCTCATTTTCCACCTTTGCAATTAAACGGACCCTAAATGAACTTTCAGGAATTTTGCTGGGAAGATCAGCCAATTGCATGCTGTTCACTAGCAGAATTAAAATTGAGGAAAAAAACAAAATAAAATAAATAGCCATTATATTCAGGTATTGTCGAGCAAGAATGATTTATATAATTTTATTGTAGGAGCCTAAGAACCACATTGAGCCGTTAACAATCACCATTTGAAGCAAGGAAACATGCTCTCAGATATCAATATATCTTTACAGCAAGGCAACAAAACAAGCTACAGAAGATATACACAATATGATCTGTCTAGAAACAGGAAACTTAATGGAATCAACTAAGAATAGATGATAACATTTGACATAACCAAAAATTATCTTACCAGACAAAGCATCTCCATTTTCATTCCCGTAAAAAATTCCCCTTATGCAACATCGTTTGAAGATCATTTTATTTTCAGTAAGTGTTCCTGTTTTATCAGTCAATATATACTCAACTTGCCCCAGGTCCTCACTAATTGCTGTGCTGCCAAATACAAGAAAGAAAATTAAAATAATTCATCTCATGCATGTAAATCTTCAACAAACTTAAGCGCATTTAGCATTTTCTTACTTTGTTGCGTTTGACCGGGTTCTTGTTTCTAGATCAACCATCTGATCATCCCAATCAATGAATTTTGCATACAAGCTTTTTACAAGATCTAATGATACCTGCAAGAGAGAAGAGAACAGAGCATATTATGACAGCAAGAGTAAATATGGTTATTGACAATTATTTGAAGGCCTATATTTAAAGTGTCCGGTGTAAGAAAACTTCCAAACATATAGTCAAGAAAAAAATACTATATGATGGGAAGAAAAGAACTTCAATCAACATGGTATACATACATTGCAACAGTGAAATTGTGCTACTTACTCGACCTGCTTTTGAGAACCAACTACAGTTACACTCTTGCTGCTATTCTACTCATTTTACTGTGGTGGGAGAGTGGGGGAGTGGAGACCGATTCTTGGGGGAAGACTCCATATGATGTGTGATACGTTCAATGAGAGGCTAAGTGGGACATTAGCAGCATATTTCATGTAGGAGTGACCATTAATCAAAGAACTGACAATGACGAGTAAACATTGATCGAGAAGAAAATGATATACATAAAAAATCCAAGTGCATACGGAGCATTACTCTTTCATTGCACATGGACACTAAATAAATTAAATTAGGCAGAAACTACGTTATTAATTCTTTCATTTACAGCGATGCTTAAAAAAAAAAAAAAAACAAAACCGACGAAACATGCTTTTATAAAATGGCTTGCTGTTTTTTATTTTTTTAACAGATGTTTCTTTCTGCAGACACCAAGGGGCCAAATTCATGAACATTGGTTGAAAATACTGCTCGAAAAGATTATGCATCTATACACATCAATACTATCTAGGAATTCACAAACAGGACGAAATATAACGACCTGGCCTCTATCTATGTCCAAGCTACCTTACATAATGTTCGCTATGGAAGAGCCTAAACTCATCTTACCCCTTATAGATTTTTATCGCGTCTCTAAAATTCGAACCCAAGACCTCTGTCTTATGATAGACTTAATTAAAAAAGTTGGTACCAATCGGGAAAGAGCCGTATGACAGAATTAAGTTGAATCTACAAAAATAGAGTTTAAAAAATTGGCCCTTAACTCTATGTATATCTCACCTAAAAAATGCAAGGTTGTGCTGTATCCCAGACCCTTCCATTTTACTACCAAATCATTCTAACTCAAGACCATCCATTGATTTTCTATTGTAATTGGCATTCCTTACAAGTGAAAGTCTAATTATAATAATCAGTCAACATACAATAAAATGAGTTCCAAATTCTAAATTTTACCTTTATTGATATGGGTATCATGATGGAGCAGAGAAGCTCAAACCGCAAAGGGATGATTAGAAGTTCATACCAAGGGCTTTCATTTGGATATTCAACATACCATTGCTGCAATAGACAAATAAAGTTAATGAGCATGAATGTAAGATGAGGCCAATCGGGCAAATATAACATAAAATGGTAAGAAAAGCACAAGATTAGTACAATGACACCCAGAAATTGGGCCTACGTAGCTCAAGCATAGATATCAAGAAGACATTAATTTATCGGCTAAAGAGAAGAAAATTGAAAAATCAATTCTATTGTGTTCAACTTCTATTGTCTGTTCTAATCCATGTTGGACCACTTGATTTAAAAATTTAAGCTGTTAGAGAAGGCCACCTCTTTATCATTTAAATTTATCTTCCGCATATAGTGTTATTCTCAAACAAGAAATTAATGAGTTAGCATTTCTCACAAATACACTCCAATGAGAAAAGATCATTAAGAAAAAAATCAAGAAAAATATAAGAATTATAAATATTTGTTCTCAACAGGTTATTTTCGGGAAGTAAATATTCACAAGGCTAAAAAAGTTGCTTTCCAAATACTGTCTAATGCTAGTTAAGTGGGGATAAGAAAGATGTTCAATGAAAACTATCTTCACTGACATAGGTATGTCACCTAAAATTAATGGTTGCTTTTAAAAAATCATCCACCAATGTTTTTTACTTAGTTGCACGTACGAGAATATTTGAATCAGCTTTACTACTTTGCAGTTTACTTGAAGACGTATGCATATATATATATATTAAACTATTTGTGAAATCCAAAAGAGACATATAACACTAGTATAAGTAACACTGGGTAAACGAGATGAACCTTCTTTGCTTCCGTATTCTTCCAAATGTTTCCAGCTATGCCTAAAACAATGACAACCACTATCTGAAAAACAAATATCGCTCCAGTCAACTTGTCAATCATGGCATCTACAGCTGTAAGCTTTGGTTCAGCTATACCCCTGCTCATGCCCAGCTTGGTCTCATTGCCTGCAATTGAGAACAGAATTAATCAGTATATGTTTAACCAACGAGGAGAGAAGAGGTGCGAACTACAGTAACATGTTTAGGATTTACACAAGAAAAACAAGCAATAATGTTGAAAGTTTATGCATCCAAATGGAACTGTAAATATCTACTAGAGAGAAAAGCGTAGATAAGAAAGAAAAGGCAATATCTCTGTACAATGGACACTTCAACTAGGGTAACATCTCCATACCCGACACGTGTTGGATACCAATACTCTTCGGACACTTTGCCATGGTATCTTTTTTATCATAAATATTTTATATATCTTAACTCAAAGTTATTATTAAATAACAAATATCTTCATATTTAAAAGATTTCGACAAGAAAAATTAATAACAAGCATAAAACTAAAATAAAGAATTTAATCAACGTGTTGTGTAAGTAGCTTTCTGAAAAATCGTGTAGGCGTGTTCGGCACGTGCACGTGTCAGTGTAGGTGCTTCATAGGGCAATACTAATTCAGAAACTACATCTAAAGTGGAAACTCATGCTAAATGCCTGAGATGTCCATTAAATATTTTTGGGAGATGGAAAGAAACAGAAAAGTAAAGAAAAGAACCCACCAATCTCACAATTAAATGTATTTGTCTATTAGATAACAGAGTACTTTGATGAAATGAAATAACAGAGGAGACCAGAAAACATGTCCAAGGACCTGTTAATTTGTGAATACCTGAAAGTTTGGAAATCCAAGTTTTTTTGTTTCTATGGAATACAAAAACTTTGATAGCGTTTGAAAAGAATCTTGGGCGCGTCCTCAACTTAGATTTGAAAGGATATTAAAATTTCATTCTGTGTCATTAACTCATATTTTGACAGATTTCATTCGAATTAGGTGCCTTCAACTCAGATTTTAATAGATTCCATTAAAGTTTTTCATTCAACTATCATCAAAAAACAACAAAACCCTAACTTGATTTTATCCTAAGAAGAAAACCCTAATCTCGTAAAAGACGTCATTATTCCTAGATAATTGAACTGCAAGGAAATAAATTTTAATAATATCAAATTACAGATACTTGACTATTATATTATTACCGAGACATGCTATGCCTTCTAAAAATTATAAAGCTGCCCATGTGCAAAAGCAAATATATTGGATTTGAGACTTATCTTTTTTTTTTTTTTTTCTTTTTTACTTAATTTGAATTCAGATGAGAAAATGATTTTTTTAGCTTTATTTAAATTCATTTTTCCCTGCAAATGGGGTTATGATACAATAATATTGTCAAAAAAAATTTTTTTTTTTTTTTTGTTTAAAGAGAGAGAGCCAATTTGATCAAAAATGTTGACTGGAAAAAGGAACAAAAATGAACCAGACCCTGAAACTTATTCAATGCCAACTTTGTTTCTTTTTTGATATTATAATAAGAGAATTTAATTTCCTAAACAAGAATGTGAAATTCAAATAAAGATTAATGAACAATGAAGGAGAATATCTATCATTCCCTTCGTTCTTAATATTCCCCTTTTTCACAAATGGATATCCAAGAAAAGGCTGGAAAGCTTATCTATGACAAATAACAAATGATACAGCATCAAAATGGACTCATTAAAAATTGAACACTTGCCTGTATAAACAGCAACTCCACAAGCCCACTCTGTGTTCCTCAAGTAACATGACTGAAGGAGTGTATTTTTAATGGTCAAGGGACACATATCATTGTCAAGAAACGGAGGAAACAATCGCATATTTGCATCAAATCTTCTTATATCTTTATCAGGACTGGGACATTCAATTACACCCTGCCACAGAAGTGAATAACAAAATGACATATAGCACATATTTATTTGTATTATGTAATATGGATATTTTTCATAACATATTATTGTCTTGCCTTGATTTTATGCAATAACTCAAAATCTATTCCCATGCAAGCAGAAGGTATCACCCTTGTCTTCAGATCAGTTTCTCCATCTAGAGCAGCTGTCTACAAACCAGGATGCATCATATGAATTATCAAAACGTAAGATATGCAACGTATCTAGCAAAAATATTATTCAAGTCCTTTAAAAAAATGGTAATGATAATTTTAACAGTATGCTGTACAGATGACAAAAAGCAACTTGAAATTATTATACAAATGAATCGGCAAATTATTTTTGGGGGATGCCTATGCGCAAATTTGGTGTTAATTGCCAGGGTCAAAAGCAAGGAAGTAAGACTACACACAAAAGAATTTTCGGGATATTTTAGATTGTGGAAACCTCAAAAAATAAAGAAAATTTCAGCCCAGGAAATGTAAAGGTCAAGCTTGAAAGTTGAAACCTTATCTTCCTGCAGCACTTCTTTCACTCAATAGTCTGTCTGTAGTCCATATTACCCCATGGATATGGAAAGAAGAAGATATTAAGTGGAACATTCATGTCAGATCTTAGCCAAAATAGAGAATTGTTTTTGAATCTGATGGGTGTCATTTTACTTTTGCTGGATGGATGCACAAGTGGCCCAAGAGGATATCGGACAAGGAGTTGCTTCCTCCACATGTGCCATCGAAGGCTTGTGTTAATGGATATAGGGATCGTAGTTATCAGACCCGACCCGTTCATCGACCCGGAAAAATCATTGGGTCACTGGGTCGTGGTTCAACCGATGGGTCATTGCTAGGTCATAATTTTAATTAAAAAATATTTTTTAAAACAAAGGAGAACAATTTTCCTAAATATAAAATATATATGCATTAGTTCAGATGTTGCCATAATGGTCAAGGGTGTGATATTTCACTTCAATTGCCAAGGTTCGAACATCTGCCTTTGCATATTGAATAAAAATTTTGCACTTGACTTTGCCATAAAACGGTTCACCCTTGAACCGGTTCCGGTTTCATCTAAACCCGTTCGGTTCGGCCATGGTATTGAGCGGTTCAACCAATCTTTGACCGGTTCACTTGCGAAATGGACCAATTATAGTAACCGGACCAGATCACAATCCGGTTTGGTGGTTTCCGGGCCGGACCGCCCAGTCCAATCCGGTTTTAATAACTATGATAGGGATTGTCACCACTAAGGTCAGGAGCAAGACCCTGGGAACAGATGTTCTCTTTGGGGTGATTGGGAATGTGGGTTCATAGAATCAGGAGGAAAGCTAATGTGGCACAGAAACTGTCCTCGTGATAGGCAGGGTCAACTAATTACCTTAGGATGGCCAAGGCAGCACTGTGACTGACTGGGGAATATCAACACTAAATGAGATTGGAAGAATGGCAGGAAGTGACTTGTAACTCCATAAAATGAAATTACCTCTTGACCATATTATCCTTCTGCCACTTTTCATTCCATATTTACACCCCTGGTACAAATTGATCCTTATAAATGTTTAAACTCTTTACTGTAGTCAACTATTACAGCCATATATTATGCAGTGTTTGAGTTGAAAAAAAAAAAAAGGCTTTGGGAACAGTGAAATATTAATGCACCATCTCTTCTCTTCTTAGATAGTTTCATCCTATTCAAGTGTCTCAGCATGAAGCTGAAGGAAATGTAGGTATTCATAAGAACTTTTATATATAATCTCTACTCTTTGCAAGCTTTCAAAATAGACAAATAGTTGATTACCTTGTTTTTACCCTAAAGACTGCTAGACAATAGTACTCTTCCACCAATCAAACAATAGCCAAAAAAAGACACTCCTACTATTTTCATGTAATACTTTCACCATCCTAAATGTTACAAATTTTACACTTCACATAGGACAAAAGCCTACTTTCTTAGAGCCCGTTTGAGCCCCATTTTTGCCGGAAATATATTTTGGAATAGTATTTTGTTAAAAAATAAGGAAAAGTTTTGGATTTGCGTATAATATTATTTTATTGAAGAATATGTGATTAAAAATAAGAGAAATGTATTTTGGAAATAATGGTAACCAAACGAGGGCTTAATCTTCACGACTCAATTGATTGATACACACACAAATAATGGTGCAATGTTCTGAATCATAGTTTTTTACTGAAGTAAGAGCGTGCCACATGACATCATGATGCTCCACAATGTTTGTACTTGAGGATCCAAAGGAAGGTTTGTACTTAATCTTCTACCAGTGTCGAGAAGAGAAAATATTTTTCAATACACGAGAGCACAACTTATTTCATGTAGATTCCCCAAATTATCCTACTCATTTATTTAATAAATTAGTCATCTTTAACCAGCTTTTCTGCAAGAACTCAGGTAACACGGATCAACAGTACACATAATTTTACAAAATAAGTTTAGAAAATGAAGAGACACAAGAAAAGAAACCAATTTCTATCCATGAACAAGAGATTTCAGAAAGAATACATGGAGCAGAAAATTACCTCCACGTAGCAAAGACCCTGTGGATCTGCAGTACCAAGTAAAACGAGATCACATGGAACTTCGTCATTTTCACGAAGCCACACTATGTTCCCAACATGAATGTCTTGAGATTGAATCTAGTAAAAAAATATTTGCGATAATTGATAAATAGTTCAGCATCAGAAAAGTTGACACTAAATTAAAGAGATGCAAGGACAGTACAATGGCAAGTTCGAACAATTCAAAAGCAGGTGAAAAATAAAATATTCATGATCAGTGTGATTAGCTTTGCAAAGTTAACAGCAACACATATTTTTTGCAGTTAATCCTAAAGAGTGAATACATATATCCCAATTTATTAGAGAAAAAATATAAAAATTGTACAGTAGAATGGTAAAGAACGTGAATAAAACAAGCAGCCAAATGATGCATTTCACTTACAAGTTTTTTGACTCCCTTCTTCACAACCCACACTTCTTTCTCATTTGCTTTCTTATCTGAGAGATATCTATTATAATCATCCCATGCCTCTTTGGTTGCTGAGACTGCAAATATAAATATAAGAGGACCCCAGGTACTTGCAGGATTGACTGGTGTAATGAGCGACCATAGTTGAAGGCATGCAATCAACAAAAAGTACTGGTTCATAAATCGGCTGGAAAGAGAAGAAAAGAGTTAAAGACAACAAAGGAGAACATAGGAGAAAAATAGACGCATTTTATATTTTATACAGAAATTACTGTATAAAGTATAAATTTTCTAGCACCCACTATAGCACTTCCCTATCATAGGGTTTTTCTAAATCATGTGCAAATCGTGTTTCTTTCCTGTCTAATTTTCCATCAATATCCAAAGTGGATAAATAGCTTCCACAGTACATGCACAAAACCAAACAGGTTCCTGAGCACTTTAAATAAATTACACCTTATAAATCCAATCCCATGCTCTTATTAATCTTACAAGAACTCATTTCAATCAATGAATCACTAAGTTGATTTATAGAATGAGAAGTTAGAAAAGATTCTTCATGATTTTGTTACATGCATAGCTATTGGGGGGACATTGTTAACCTAATCACCGGACAAGATCTCCACTAACTGAATTCATCGTTGGCTTACATTAAGCAAAATAAATTCACACGACCAACATTTCAATACTTTTTTGAGTGTGTGTGAGATAAGATAGATACAACTTAGTCATATTGTATCAAATTTTAGTGATTCTTCATAGTTGGCACCTCTAAAATTATATAATATTGACTTTTCCAGATAATGGAACATTCAGATCACAGTATATTGCAAAAGGGATACAGGATAAAAGAAATCAAATTGACGCATAAGATAAAGAAAATGCTACTTAATAAAAAGTACACCATGTGTCTAGGCACAGAAATAAACTTACCTGAATTGTTCCCATAAATTTTTTGGGAGAAAATTCCATATGGTATACTTTCTGTTCGATATGCGATTGTCATAATAGAGATCTTGTGCTAGATCATCATGATTAATATAAATATAACGCTTCATTGTCAATCTCAACGGATGTAATCAAGTCTTAACAAGCAACCTAGGGTCTAGTAGGGGCAGTTGCCCCTACTGGATTTTGGTCCTGGGTATTTCATCGATTAATTAAGGGCCGGCCGGCTCTAAAGGTGAGGAGAAAACCATAAACCATCACATAAAAAATCAAAAGAAAATCGCTGTTTCTAGAGGAAGATTACCATCAATAAACAATTTTAAAAAAAATAAATAAATTATAAGGAGCTAGAAGATGAGAATGGCAGGATGGAATCAGCGAGGTTGTGTTGAAACTAAATCATTCACAACAATCAGATCGAGTGCGAAATCAACATTAGCCCCTTTTTACAGGAATAAATCTGAAACTTTGGTGATGAAGAAGCTGGGTAGAGATGAATTGGTGTCAAGGGAACCCCTAACCGCTTGTCCCTTCTGCTCTGTCAACAAGACTTAAAAACAGGCATGAGTAACACCAAGAAGATTGACTTTTACCGGATAAAAGCGTGTTCGGTTCATTGATTTCGATTGGATTGCTCATTTTACCGGATGTTTACTGATTTTTATATTATCAGTCCGGCTACAACTGATCCGGTCATCGGACCAGTCCACGGGCTTTTTAATCGAATCCATAGTTTCGGTCCATTTTTCAGAACATTGCCTTTATGGACGGGAAAATTTTAGTTTCATTCATTTCAAATTTAAGAACTTAAATTTCAAATTTCAGATATTTTCAAATTTTATTTATAAATTAATTAATTAAACATATATTTTATTAATTAAATATATTAAAGTCACAATTTCATATAATTTGGTCACAAATTATAAATTAATCGGTCACAATAAAAAAATTTATAGGTCAAATTATTACACAATAACAAATCGAAAATTTTATAGATCACAATATTTTCATCGGTCACAAATTTATAAAATTAATAAGTCTCGTATTATTCATTGGTGATAAATCACAAATTTTATATATCACAAATTATTTTAACGTCACAATTCAAAAATTTTATAAGTCATAATTTGTTCATCGGTCACAAATCAAAAATTGAAACATCACAATGTATTTATTGGTCATAAGTCACAAATATTATAAGGCGCAAATTATCAAATTATCGGTCATAAATTAACAATTTTTTAGGTCACACATTATTTTTTTTTTTGTCACAATTTGTTTATTGGTAACAGATTAATCAATTTAATGGTCACAAACAATCAAATTATTTGTGACCACCACAACACTTGTGACTACCATTTCACCACTATCACCAACAATATGGCAACCGAAACCTCGTCACCGGACCACCACCACATCCACATCCACCTCCACCTCCACCCCCATCCTACAACCAATAAAAATCTCCAACCCTACCATCATTGTTGCCAACCACCTCCAACCAATTTTCAACTTCAAATCCACAGTCACCACCACACCTACGAGATCCGACACTTTTGCCCAAACACCATATCACCTTCCAAAGATCAACAAAATCGCCGCCCAAACACCAAATCGCAAGCAACAAAATTTGACTGCCTCCACCAACGCCGCCACCACATGAACCGTCGCCTCCAAGGACATCGTCATCGTTAATATCTCACCATAACCACCAGTAGTGCCACCACCACATCACCCCCAAAGTCACCAAAACATGGAAACTATTGCCACCCATCCAACAATTAAAAAAAAAAAACACCGTCACCGAAATTTGAGTCGTTGCAGCCACAATCTGCGCCATCACCACTGTGATCTACATCGCTGCAACCGCAATCTGTAGAGCCTTCAGTGGCGTTCACAGTGAAAGAATGGCCTTACCCGGATTTGTAGCGCTTTCAACAATCTGGGCCGCTGTAATTTGAGAATGGGCTGTTTGGACTCGACGATGGGCTGCTACGTGGAGGCTGACTGCCGGCGAAGAGCGAGGAGATAGGAGAGTGGAGGAGAGAAAGTGACAGGAGATGAGAGAAGGTAGAGAGAGTGAGAAGAGAGAAAGAAGAGAATGAGGAAAAAAATTAAAATGAAATTGATTAAGGTTTGGGATGAAAATTGTACAATTAATATTTAATATTTAAAATAAAACGTCTGATTTTTGAAAAGTTAAACCTTTAATCTGATTTTTGAAATTGAATCTTTAAAAATTTGGTTTTTTGTAATTTCCTCTTTATGGATACTAATGTGGATAGTGTGTTGCACGATAGCCGTTATAATTTTGTAAAAGATGTCACTATGATTATCTATTTAAAGACATGTATATTAGGTATAACATTATCGGGCAAACTTTTATATTCGGTTAGAGTTCTCTAACTGCTATACTCAGAAAAAATAAAATGTACCAATTGAGTGCAATTACGAAGAAAAAATAACACATGCAAATTAGAAATCCAAATCTTTATGGATTTAGTTATGTAGTGTTCGTACATAAGAAGACAAAAATTAATGTTCGATAATAAGGAAACATGAAACATAAAAAGGGAAAATGTGCAATTCATGTAAGCAACCAACTTCCATCTGTGCGACACATTTTGTACACCATGAACATTGGGATTTCATCGTTTACAAGTTCAAATACACACATGTCACCTATTTTAAGTTGTTTTTCTCTAATGTAGTCTGTCCAACCTATGGTGAAACATCACACCTGGCCATTTATTCTTAAATTTGTTTGCACTGGCCAATTGTAATGTGAACGATCATGGATTTGAACATTGTGGACAAATTTTGTTAGATACAATCGAGCGAAAGCCATAGGTACATATTACAAAATAAATTCACAAATCTATAAATAACAAAATTTAGAATTAGGTGAGAGCAATGAATATAAAAAATGGTTCATACATATAAGGCAAGAATGACACAGTTTACAAAAAATTTAACTTAAAGAGGAGCTTACAATTTTTTGATGACCATCTCGATCAGCCTCTACTGTTACTCAGAAAATAGGATTGCTATTACGTGAAATCTCAACCTCAAATGTATCAAACTCATAAGTCATTTCTACGCCTGAATTGTCAAATATTGAAACATCGAAAGTAGAATTTCCATTATATTCAATGATGATAACATAACCACTTTGTAAATTATGGTGGTCAAAGAATTGTGGTCATCCAGCAGCAAGATACATGTTATCATCAACCTTTTCCAATTGTATGTTGCAAATAATTCCATCATAACCGATCAAAAGTATTGTATCACAAGGTCATGTCCTGAGCGACATACAAAAGACCTAGGAAGCGACTATAAGAGAAAAAAAAGTCTCATAAAAATGTTATTTACAATTTCATTAATAATGAATAAATGTTAATAAAGAGATCATTTTAAGACCTACCAAACGAAGATTATGGCTCAATGAAAGTGTTATTACTTGAAAGAAACGGTGGGTAGATCACTTTTTCTAAACATCGACACGTGGAATACGTTATGCACTACCGATAATCTAGGTGGCAATGCTAAACGGTATGTCACATTTCCAATTCTCTCTAAAATTTCGAAAGGGCCTATAAATCGGGGCTTCAATTTTCCCTTCTTTCCAAATCTTAGAACCCCTTTTATTGGTGCAACTTTCAGAAATACTTTCTCACCGATTTCAGACTCAACTGATTTCATTAATAATGAATAAATGTTAACAAAGAGATCATTTTAAGACCTACCAAACGAAGATTATGGCACTATAAAGGTGTTATTACTTGAAAGAAACGTTGTGGTAGATCACTTCTATTTGACATAATATTTCTACTACAAAGAAAATAGATAAGTATCTACATTAAATTCTTAGCTACGAGAATAATTGTTATTAATATAACTGAAATTAATGATAAGAAAAAAGAGCGTGAACTAAAAACAATGTAATAAAAGAACTTACCACAGCTCGAATTCCCAATATTGCTTGGTATTTGTAATCTTCTTAACTCCCAAAAAAATCGAAACCATAAGCAATTATGATAATACTATCTTCAAAACACAAATAGCAAAAGTAACATATTCGACAGTAGTTAGACAAAACTTTACAAACTTAACAAAACCAACAAATAAATAAAATTTCAGAATGTAAATACACACATAATCTTTCGAAGCAAATAGCATCTTATGTTTTAGACTGACCAGATCTTCAAAGCTCAATAAAAGTATAAAATAAAATACATATAACCATCACTAAACACCACATATATAGTCATACAAAATCACTATCATCTTTCTAATATTCCAAGTCCTTATTCCTTCATCTTTGAACATAAGACTGACTTAGGAAATTGAAAATATTGTTGTAACTTACCAAAGATCAAAGAATGACCAAATTCACCAGGATTTCATGAGAATCAAGTTTTCAGGTCAATGCTCAATCTGAGCCACCTCTTAGATCGCAACGAAATTTTTTTCACTCCTAAGAAAATATGAAAAGAACATAACTTCAAGATAACACACAGTTAAACATACAAGAACTCACAATGAAAGCAGCAACAACAACAATAATAATTGTAACAATTTTTCAAATTCAGTTTAACTCACATTATAATTGAACCATATGAAAAATCTTAAAAATTTCCAAAACAATTATAAATAAATACACAATGCTGTACAACAAATAATAAATACTAAGTTCTAATTAATTTTCATTCTTCGAATAACACTTTTTGTTCATCACAAAATCCAATTACTGATTATTAAACTATAAACATGGAGGATAACTAATCGAGCATATAAAAGTTAAAAAAAAACATTTGAACAATCCTAAAAATTCCCTTAGTTTCACATGGACATATAATTGAAGAATGAGAATTTGGTAAACTTTTATATTCGGTAAGCGACATCATAAACCACACACTAGTCGAAATAAGAAATGCATCTTTGATTTTCTTTTCAGGCACAATATTTTTCAAGACTATAAAAATTTGTTGCACACATTGTGTTCTAAAACTTTCGGAACATACCTATAATATAATATGCTTAATTCAAACATAGAGAAAATTAGAAGCTGAAATTATGAACAACAGATTGAGAATCAAGTATTCGTTAAAAGAAAAAAATATATCTCAAACAAAGCAAATATCAAATGGATATACATGTGAATCCTTTTTCTTTTTACGAAAAATTGAAGGTTTATTTTGAAATGTCAACCATATTTTAGGATCGATCTGCTAGAACCTTGCAAGAAGAAACAAAAAATTAGGAATTCATGGAACGGAAGATAGAGAAAGAAGCCATGGAAGAGTGTAGAAGAATGGACGGTGCGTTGGAAACCAAAAGATCAGAAGAGGAATGGACATTGCGTGTGACAGCAACACATACAAAAAAACGTGTTATGTTAAAAAAAAAATTAATGTTGCATGATGTCAGAAATGATGTCATATGAATATTGTTACAACTTTGTAGTGAAGTGATTTAATCTACTCTTCAGTTGCATCATAATTTTCTTGACAAATACACCATACAAAGTTCAATGAATCCATGCGATTTAAAATCATAGAATGTAAACTAAGCATAAGATAACTGAAAGAAATCACATTAAGTAGAAGAACAATTCAGTAATCACACAAATGAAAGCTATTAAAAGATGACATAGTAGAATTTGGTATACCATAAGAAATTATCTCCCATATAATGCAAATAAAACTTTAGTATTGAAGCAAATAAAGGGTGTTTTGTGTTGATTTCTTGTAAAGCAATTAGAAATAACTTAATATAAGGTGGTGTTAAATAATAAAATTATTCAGAATGAGATTATACCTTTGAAAAGCCTGGCAATGCAAGGTACACTTGTAGCCAAAAGAAGAAAATAGTAAGAAGAATAAAATGTTCTAAAATCCAAAAATTAAGAAATTCATCAACGTTGAGGATAAAATCAACGAAAGAGGACCGGATCTTAGGATCATGGAATAAACTTCCAATAAACGTAACTATAATAAGTCAGTAATAATTGAAATGACGAAGAATACTTAGTTATTTGTATTGGTCAGTATGATGGACAACCTCGGGTCAGCGCTTTCTGATTTCCCCTTACATTCACTATATTATTTCTATGGAGTTATAAACATATTGAGATGCCAACATATTTTAACATACTATCAATAAATAATTATTTTTCCCATCTTGCTTCTCAAGGATTCAATAGAAAGCTTCTCTTAAACATTCACTATATGTGCTCAAATTATTCAAGTCTAAACATGATTTCATCACTTTATGCTCGATCTTTTTGAATCCATTGCTCTTCTTATCCTTTTTTTAAAAATTAAATTTATCTTTATATTGGTTCATCATATATTGGTATATCAAATAACAATTTGAGAAATCAAACCTAACAAAATACTTTTGTTACAATTTATCAACTTCAAAAGCATTAAAATATTAATGATACAAAAAAAATTAAAAGTTTTTGTGAAAGGGAAAATAATTGTAGGAAAGTAATATCACGGGATCTAGAAAAATATTTAATAAACATGAAACTTCGACGAGAAGCTGATGTGAGCCTATAAAATTACAATAACGTGCTCATATCAGAGCACAACTAATAACCAAAAGCTCAATAGAAGTATAAAATAAAATACATATAACCATAATTAAACTTCACATGTACAGCCATAAGAAATGACTATCATCTCCTTAGTTTGTCGAGTCCTCATTCTTTGATCTTTCAATACAAACCTATGGCTTAGCATAATGATTAAAAAAATCTAATAATTTAATAGAGAAAAATAGATAACACGGTCTATTGCGGTAGTTGGAGATCTAGAAAATTAGAAATCACCAAAGAGACTCGTAAAAAAATTTCATGTAGCCGACTTCAAATTAATTGACAACAAAACTTAGTTTGTAGTTTGTCTAGAGGAAAATAGCTCTTATACACCTAAAGCTGGAAGTTAATGTAAACACCTTTTAGTTCATGCAAATTAACAATCCAAAAGTCACCAAAGCTATATCCAAGTATCTCATCCACGTCCACATGAAATTCAATAATTGATAAAGTCATGAGATTTTAGCAAAGTCGTAAAATATGGAGGTTACTGTACAATTAATTGATGGCTCAATGTTGTATATGATAAATGCTGGAAGAGGAAAAAAGAGAGATTGTCTCCATGTGCGCACGAAGGATTTTTTTTTTTTAATAATAAGATGTATGTAACCAATTAGATAACATAGCATTGGTATAGAATTGTACAGAGATTCAACTACCATTATAATTCTAGGGCACCACCTACAACTCGTTAAAACTTAACCAAATACAACACAAGGGAAAGATTTTTTTGATAAATTACCAAAAATTGAAAAACATAAATACTAAGAAAAAGCAAAGAGGATCTAGAAACAAAAACTAAGAACCTATAGAATCCCAAAGAGCCAAGTAAAATACACATTCTTACAAAAAAATGTGCGAGAAGAACTTGAACTGATGAAGGCAGAAACAAAAACAAAGAATCATATACTATCAAGAAACAGGGCAACCCCATAAAGCAAATGAAGAAAAACTCACCATATGTATTCAGCAATAATCTTTTCTGTAGTGTCAGGGAGATTTAGATTAATGAGATGAAAGCATGACATTATTATTGATATATAATAGGCAGCGCCATTCTCGTCAACATTACGTTATTTATGAGATTCATCAATGAAATTAGGGATTGGAAAGAAAACTTAGCGGAAGAAATGAAGGGATTTTCGTGGACAACATGAAAGAATATAAAGAGTATATGGTTGTGTGGGGGAATAGAGTAAATAGGCGGAGTGGTGATTGTGTGTAAAAATGGAGAAAAAAAAACAACCAGGGAAGAAAATGGGGCAAAAAATTACACTTTAAACAAAAAAGAAATTACATATATATATGATGTCAGGATCGTATCATGATGACGCCTTAACAACATTAACAAACTTCCCATTTTATATATTGTAGAGATATTTTATATATTTTTTTTATTGATTCTCAATAATGATCCCTGTATATTAAAAGAATGATTTTGTGTTGGCACTATTTTTATGGATGTGTGCCAAGTTACTCTTTGCCTCTTATTTCCGAAGTTACTATTTACCTTTATTTCGTTGTATACAATGTCGTTTAATTCCTCTCTTTTGTCAGGTTACTGTTTGCCTCTTTTTCTTTCCAAATTATTACTATTTGCCTTTTTTTCGCTGCAATACAACGTCATTTAACTCCTCTCTTTTGTCAAGTTACCGTTTGCCTCTTTTTCTTTCCAAGTTAATGTTTGCCTTTCTTTTCTTTTTCTTTTTTTTTTGGACCACGATACGTCGTTTAACTTCTCTCTTTTTGAAAAAAAGTTATTGTTTGCCTCTTTTTTTTCTTTTTTAATGGACTGCAATATGACATAGTTCATTACACGTGTTTTGGCCGCCACTTGGGTTTGTTCAAATGTGTCTATTGAAGTAAGTGGTGGTTTTAACTTTTCAGTTTATAGCTTATTTCTTGGAATTTATATCTTTTCGCCCAACTTTTTTTATTGCATGATATTCATTTGTTGAGCAGCATCATGAATTCAAGATATTGTTTCTGTTTCTTGATAGCATTGGCCACACTTGTAGTGTAGCATTAGTTAGGTGGTGGTTTTAATTTTCGCGTTAGCTGCTAATTCCTTTGAGTTTATATCTTTTTGTCAAACTTTTTTCCATTATTTGAAATGCATTTGTTGGAGCATTGTGTATTCAAGATATTGTTTACGTTTCTCGATTGTATTTGCCGCGTTTTAAATTTAGTATTTGAAACATTGGCCTTAAAAATGATTGAGAAAAATTCGATTTTCTTCCAGCCTAATGTAAAAATATGTAATACAAAGTGTCAAGTGTGCACCTTTTTGTATTGTCTCTAATTTTGACTGCAATCACTACAAAAAAAAACTGCATCTAGTGACCAAAAAGTTTGGTCGCTAAATGTTATTTCGTGGTCACTGGATGTCTTTTGCGACCAAATATTTGTGGTCGATTAATGGTCGCTAAAGCACCGTTGGTAAATCTCTTCAGCGACCACTATAGTTGGTCGCTAAACGTGTAACCTCCAACGACCACATATTGGTCGCTAAAGGGTTTGATTTTTGGTCGCTGATAAAGAGGAAAATTGGTCGATTTACAATCGTCGAATGTTTTTAGCGACCAATATCAGTGGTCGGTAAATAGATTAGGACAAAATATTTTCGAACTAACAACAACCAATAATTGGTCGGTGAAGATAATGAAATATCAACCAAACTATGGTAGGTGAATAATACTACCTTTCTTGGACCAATCATTGGTCGGTAAACAATGATAACTTTAGTGACCAATAATTGGTTGCTGAAGGACAATGTAAGTATTAGCAACTAAAATTTTAGTCGCTGCATGACAATAATTTCTTTTATAATAAATATTTTTTGTTCGTGCTAATAATTTGTCCAACATTTCAATTTTGAACATGCACAACTACTAAATTTATCAAAAACATGTAGCTGCAGAAGAAAATTGTACTTAACGGATAACACGTACTAATAGTTAAAGTATAATCATAAATGTCTAATATTTAACCACGAAAATTTAAATTGTAACTTCAACAATATAATCATAGTACTGCAGCACCAACTGATGGCAACGGTAGAGGCGGATCATTGGTCGATCTTGTAGGAGGATGCTGACTCATATCCATTCGTGCAACAAGACTCTGGATAAGTAACGCATGTTGTTCGAGACTTTGTAAGCTCACTAATAGCTTTATCCTTCTCTTTATCTCGTTGGGTAAGAATTTCCAACTGTTGCATCAATTTAGGGGGAGCTGTGACTGTGTTTCTATATGATTTGCGCGAAGCAGGTCCAATCCCAGAAATAGTCCCAGCACTCTTACCAAGAACTTGAGCACATATTTCTACTTCATCCATGACATCTGCTTCATCTTCTAGCTCCGCTTGTGATTGTTGTAACTCCACCATTTCTTTCTGCCATACAATATCAAAAAGTTGTTAAAGTAAATAATATCAATGTTAAGATCTTGTGTAATAAGTTATATATCTTACATATCAAGACTCAGCTAGTTGGTTATCCCATCCTTTCGATGTGGAATGCATCATCCTAAACAATTCAATATGTCCAACTTATTCTTCCTTTCGTACACTAAAAAGGTGGAGAAAAGGTCATAATACAGCCAAATTAGATACATATTGTTGATAACCTCAATATAATTACACAAATAGTTAAGAGTACAAAACATGTCTAAGTTAAAATTCAACCAAATATAAAGCAATTTACTTTTAAGTATTACGTGGAATATTCAAATGAATACCACGATAAGGAGACAAGAGGCACATGAAAGAACATCAAGCTAAACAGTGGGAAAAAACTAGTTATAATTGTGTTTCCCATTTTTTATGTATATGGAGTAAACATAACTTAATGGAAACATTTTTTTTTCTCAGGAAGCAGAATCCTAATATAAGCTACCTCTATCCTTAATTCAATAAGGTACAAATTCATCAGTAGGGGTTCCTTGGTAGACTTAGGTAATGTCCATTTTCTTATATGAAACTTGCTTTAATGTAGGTGGGAAAAATTGGTTATAATAGAAAAAATTGTCAATGTAAATGGTCAAAAGCAAGCTGCCCCAAGTATCTGAAAGCATTAATGTAAGTTATGACAATACTAGAAAAAAAAAATACAGTTTCTATAGTTGAAGCGTCCTACCATATGCGTTCCATCAGCCAATCTAAGCGGAATTGAGGACAATACTAGCAAAAAAAAAAAAAAAACAAATTACACACATTTTTCCATGGACATTGATGTTCACTTATTGCCTCTATACTTAAAGACACAATGTTCCCAAACACAAACCAGCGAGCAATTAGACATTAATTTCATAAAGCTATACAAAGCAAATAGATGAAGTTTTATTTCCATCTAGAAGAAAATAACTTAGCAACTACACAAACAAGACCTTGTAATCCTCAGCCGACCTTGGTGTGGAGTGGCAAATTGCTACCATCACTATTGGTCGCTAGAAAATGCCAAAATCATTTTTAAAAAGCGGGAATATATTGCGCCAAATGTTTTAGCGACCACGGCAACGACGGTTGCAGAAGATTAGGTTCAGGGACCATTCCTTGGTCGCTGGTGTGGAGTGGCAAACTGCTACCATCACTATTGGTCGCTAGAAAATGTCAAAATCATTTTTAAAAAGCGGGAAATTATTGCGCCAAATGTTTTGGCGACCACAACAACGGTGGTTGTAGAAGATTCGGTTCAGTGGCCATTCCGTGGTCGCTGGAGCTATTTTCAATAGTGGGAAAATCTTTTGCTCCTTTTCCGCACTATCTTTACCAACCAATCAAATGTATGGTCCCTACTTCGCTGAACCAGCGACCAAACTTTGGTCGCAATAGAACATAACAAAATTAATCCAATTTTAGTAGACCAAAACCTATACCAACCATTAGTTGGTTGCTGATTGTGTCTTATAGCAACCAAGTTTTATTGGTCGCTAAACCTTTGGTCGGTGGAGCCCATTTTTTTTGTAGTGAATCATGGTTAATTGAAGCTTGATAATAGTTCATTTTGACCACAAACTTTTCTAGAATGTATGTTGAGGAAATTCTAGCCAAATGAGTGATGGAATTGGAGTTGTGCTTCTTATGAAGAGAAGTGTTACAATGCAGAAAGGAATTTTAATTCTTGGTGTATTCAAGTGCTTATGTTTGACATAACTAATGCTTAACACAAATAATTTTTTTTATATCTACTCTACTATGTAACCAACTACACTATGACATGTGTTTTGCACCTGCGTCTCACTAGTGAAACAAGTAAGTACAAAAATATATGTTAATAGTATATTAATTTTGTTAATTCTTAATAAATTAATTAAGTATATCAAAGTGCGCTATTGTTTGATAAATATATAATTAAATTGAGGGCAACTTACGCAAATACCCTTAAAATCAGGGTCATTTTGAAAATCAATATAAAAATGAGGCAAAATATAAATACAATAAATTCAACATTAATGACGTATTTATTACATTAAACAAATGCCAAAGAAAGAGAGCAACACTGAAATCTAACCACCGAACTATCAACAAAAATAGAAATCAGAAGAGAAATTAAGGCCATAGTTCAAATTTTGATTGATTATTTAGTAACAAATTATAGGTTTCATGATTATGTGGTAAAAGGAAAGCAATTCTAAGCTAATTTCTCATGACTTTAATTAATGAATTTTTTCTATTGTTGAAAATATGATATTTTTTTTAACTGTGAATTTGATATTGTTGATCAGGTTTTTTATTCTAATTCTTTTATAAAAGAAGAACCATTTCATTTGTTTTCCTCAAGAGTGAAATAAGTGATATTCACCTTCTTCAAGATAGTTTTTAAATTTCTTTGTAATTTAAGAACTTCTGTTATCTTGTAATTTCCCGTGATTTCAAATTCCAAAAATACTTTTGTATTTAAGTTCAATAAACAATAAATTGTTTTCTTCTCTCAATTACTACCTTTAACCTGGGCCTAATTTATTCTAATACTTCAAGTGAAGAATCAGATCATGCCTATGATAATGAAGAAGATTGTTATGGGTTTGATATTGATGATCTTCAAGAAAATCTGAAGACTACCAAATGACTACATGGTCCGAGTTTTTTTGATGAACTGTATCAATACCGTGCTCAAAAATCAAAAGATTTACTTTTCAAGATGTGTTTGCCAGCCAACAAATTATTTCTCCCACTCTTGCCGACACTCAAAAAGAAGACTTGACAAAAGCAAATTTATTAAAGTTACTTTAATAAAGATTTCAAAAAGCCGGGGAAGGAGATAATTATATTCCAAAGTAAAGTTTTTCAAGATTATCTCAAATGGCTCTCAAGTGGTAGACGGATTCAAATCAAGATACTATTCAAGATGCTTTAATTGTTTCAAATCCGGATTCTTCATCTATAGAAGGATAACCATTTCATGTGTTTTCCTCAAGTGTGAAATAAGTGATATTCACCTTCTTCAAGATAGTTTTTAGATTTCTTTGTAATTTAATAACTTCTATTATCTTGTAATTTTCTGTGATTTCAAATTCCAAAATACTTTTGTATTTAAGTTCAATAAACAATAAACTATTTTCTTCTCTCAATTACTACCTTTAACCTGGGCCTAATTTGGCATCAGAGCCATAATTGAGTTTTATGAGAGCAAACTGTGTCTTATTACTATTGTCATTGTGTCTTAGGTCATACTAGTGTGTTGCCATGAATGTCTACTGAATAGATGTTAGTCAGCCCGTGTTAGCCCGAGTAAGCATTTTGGGTGGTCCCGTTTGTAGGCTTTGGTAACGCATTAATCCAACCTTTAGCTTTGTGTCTACAGTGGTAAGATTTTTGTTTCCTTTTATAATTCTTAATTATGTCTTTTATGTTAAAATGGTTTAGTAAATGAGATAGTTCAAAAGAAGGAAGTAGTAATACTTCAACATATTTTCAAGAAAATAATAAAGAAATTGATGATCAAAATATTGCATCTTCATCTGCATCAAGTAATATAAATTCAAAAGAACTTCAAATTGCAAAAATAGAACAAACTCTTCAAAATTGGACTATCTCAAAGGTAGAAAAAAGTTCTATCTATGAGACAGAAATATTCGATTTTACTCAAAGTTATGTTATCAAAACTCTGGAAAAGCCTATTACTATCAAAAATCAAATCGTTTCTTTAAATCTGCTTTCAAAAGAATCTATCTTTGCTCATAGGAAGAAATTTCAATATATTCATATTAGTTTAGTTCAAATTTTTGTTAAGCCCTTGTTTAGATTGGGTCCTAACATTCCCGTTATTATAACATTAAGAGACAAAAGACTTTTAATGTTTGAGCATTCCTTACTATCCATGCTTGAGTCTAATCTTAAGAGTGGACCAGTATTTTCAAATTGTTATCCAAAATTTTCTATTAGCCTCCAAGACGGAGTTATTCTCAATGCTCTTAATCTTCGAATTCAAACCAATAATTTCGACGTTGATGATCGTTCAAAAGCTGTTGTTGTAATTTTTAGTTTATTACAAACTTTTGAACGCTCAACTTAATATTCGTGCCCTCAGATCTTCTCCAAGAGATGAAAGTCTCTTAGTTAAAGTTAATCAACTTCATTCAAATGTTATGATACCCAAGAGAATACCTTTGAATCTTCAAGAGAGAGATTTACATTGAGATTTTGAAAATGCTCAAAATCCTATACCAACTCCCATCAAAAGAAATCTTGAACAAATTATTCATTTCCTAGATAGAAGTGTTAGAGTTATCTTTGACAAACCATCTTCTTCAAATACTTTTCAAACAAGTTTTTCATCTAGAATAGATGATAGATCTCAATCTAATTTCGTTCAATAGGCTAGAAATTCAACTTCTTTTAAAGGAGTTGACTTTGATCCAAACGTTCCAAAAACTCATTTTTGTAACAGAGATAAAGAAGATGAACCAGAATAACCTGGTTCACCAACTCTATCTAATATGTTACCACCTTCTGAAAGACTTGATCAGCAATGTAATGTAATTTCTTCTTCTATTATTAGAATAAATGAATTTAAAACTGATCAGACAAAAGAAGTTAAAAGTTTTCGAAAATTATTTCAAAAGAATTTTTCAAAAGAAGAAATTGAATCCTTCCGGGAAGAATTTTATTAATACCTAGAAGATTTATGTTTTTATGAGTGGGATATCTCAAAGTTTTTAACAAGAAACCTACTCAAAAGGGGAAAAAGAAGACTATTCGAAATAATGATTCTCTTACGAAAACTTGGAAAACATCTTCCGGTGATACTATTCAATCTTTTCATCCTCCCATGCAAGAAATAATTGTTCTTCAAGGGAAAATTGAAATTCTTACTTCTCCTCTCAAAACGATTTCTGCTGAACGACATGATGAATCTACAGTTGTTGCAAAAGATATCAAAAACATTCAATCTCAGAACAATTATACTAATGTTGTTCTTCAATCTGTTTGTTCTCAACTAAATAGAATTGAGATAAATTCTGATGTTGAGAGTTCTTCAAAATCTTCAAATGCCATGAAAAAGAAAGTTATTACTCCAACTTTCTGTAGAATTCGTGAAGTGTCATCTTCAGACAATTTCAATACTGAATCAAAAGTCTCGAAAGAACTAGATACTCAATTATAAAAAATTACCTCTTCAAAAAATATTAACATCATTGATGAAATTGAATCTTAATTCATTGATGATGAAATTCTTCAAATTAATAAGTGGACGAACTTCTAAAGTCCCTCATTATTATTCCTCTCATATTGCTTCTGACTTACTCTTTGAAGAAAAACCTTTAAAACAATATTCATATGATGAAAAATCTATCGTTGAATGGAATTTAGATGGTACATTTGAATATCAAGTTATTCAACTGTGCGAAAAAATAGTTATATGTTATAATACATATTTTGCTTCAAATATTATTCATGTTCAAGCATACAATTATATCACTATAGGTTTTGCTGGATGCCTAAAAAACTGGTGGTATAATTATATGACTAATGGAGAAAGAAATTAAATTCTTTCTGCTGTTGATAATCAATGACAAAACAATAGTTTCATGACTCTTGTTTATACTATTATCAAGTATTTTGTAAGAAATCCTATCTCTTTCATTAAAAAGAATTTGGATATTCTTATGCACCTTCGTTGTCCTTCATTGCAAGATTTCAAATGGTATAAAGATACTTTTATTACAAGAATTATGCTTCGTCAAGACTGTGATGAATCATTTTGGAAAAGAGAGATTTATATTTGGACTTCCTAAACTTTTTGTTGAAAGAATAAAAAACACTATCAAAAGAGAATAAGATAGCGAAGGTTATCAAAATCTTACTTATGGAGAGATAATCACTATTATCAACAAAGAATGATTAGCTCTCTGTAATGATTTAAAACTCAAAGCCAAATTAAAATCATTAAGAACTAAGAGTCGAAAAGAACTCGGATCTTTTTGTGAACAATATGACTATGAGAAAATTGTTCATCCTTCAAAAAGAAAGAATCGCGAATTTTCAAAGAAGGGAAAGTATTTTGAAAAGAATTTTAAAAAAAGATATTACAAAAAATATTCAAAATTTCTCCATTCAAAATTTCAAAAAAGAAAATTTCTAAAGAAAGAGGGTTTATAAAATCGAAATGATGTCACTTGCTAGAAATGCAAGCAAACTGGACACTATTCAAATAAATGTCCTATAAAGGATAAGATCAATAATCTTCAAATTGATGAAGATGTTAAACTTCAACTTCTCAATATAATTTCTAGTTCTGATGAATAATCTAATTCTGAACTAGAACCTGTTTTTCAACATCAAGAAGATTCTGACTATGAATCAGATAATTCTTCTAACTCCTCTTCTTGTAGTCAAGAAAAAGAAATTTGTGGTTGTAAAATCATTAGTGTTCTTACTAAAAAAGAAGAACTCATTCAAGATATTGTTGAACCAATTAAACATCCTTAGCTCAAAAAGAAATTTGCTACTCTTTTACCTTCATCCTCTACTCCTGAACCCGTCATTTTTCAAAATATTATGAATCGTTTTTCAGAAAAGAAAGCCTATACTTCTAATTTGAAGATGGAAGTTAATCAAATGAAATCTCAAATTGCCATTCTTGAAAAACAGATGAAAGAAGTACGAATGGAAGTAGTACTTTTAAATCTAAATCTGATCATCTTTATCAGAAAACCTCTAATAAATCCGATTCAAATGATACTTCTCATGCTTTTCATCCTAGCTATCATTTACCTCATCCTTCTAATAAAGAAGATAATTCAAAACATTCTTCTGATAAAAAAGCTGAAGCTGAAAAGATTAATGTTATTAATCGAATTCAACTACAAAAATGGTATTGTCATATGACAATTATCATTAACAAAGAGTTTAAACTTTCAACACGTGTTCTTATTGATTCTAGTGCAGATCAAAATTCTATTAGGGAAATGTTAATTCCTACCAAATATTTTGAAAAAAACTGCTGAGCGACTATATGGATCCAATGATTAAAAAACTCAATATTCAGTATAAACTTTCAAGAGTACATGTTTGCAACTTAAATATTTGTTTAAAAAATATATTTATCTTGTTAAAGATTTAGATCAAGAAGTTATTCTTGTTACACCTTTCATTATTTAAATTTATTCTTTTAAAGCAGATTCTAAAGGATTATCTACAAAAAATTTTGGTCAAGAAATATTTTTCAAATTTAGAAATCCGCCATTTTAAAGATTAAATCTTTAAAAGAAGCAACGATTTCAAAAATCGTTAATAATATAAAATTTAAAAGGCAACATATTCAATTTCTTAAAGAAGAAATCAAATTTAAAAGAATTGAAGAACAATTGCAAGAATCTTCAATTAAAGGAAAAATCTCAGCTTTTCAAAAACAAATTGAAAGGGAAATTTACTCTACTATTCCAAATGCATTATGGGATAGAAAGAGACATATTATTTCCCTTCCATACAATTATGATTTCCAAGAATCCAATATCCCTACCAAATCTAGACCAATTCAAATGAACAAGAATTTACTTGATCATTGTATCAAAGAAATTAATGATCCCCTTGAAAATGGTGTTATTCGGCCAAGCAAATCTCCTTGGAGTTGTTCGGCTTTCTATGTCAATAATTATGCTGAAATCAAGCGTGGAGCTCCACGACTCGTAATTAATTATAAACCTCTCAACTCAGCTCTTCAATGGATTCGTTATCCTTTACCTCAAAAGAAAGATCTTCTGAACAGATTATTCAAAGCTTGTATCTTCTCCAAATTTGATATGAAATCTAGTTTTTGGTAAATCGAAATCAAAGAAGAAGACAGATACAAGACTGCATTTTATGTTCTGTACGGACAATACAAGTGGAATGTTATGCCTTTTGGCCTAAAAAATGCTCATTCTGAGTTTCAAAAAATCATGAATGATATTTTCAATCCATTCTCAAATTTTATCATTGTTTACATTGATGATGTCTTAATATTTTCTGAAAGTATTGAACAACATTTCAAGCATATGCATACATTCATTCAAGTTATTAAGAAAAATGACTTAGCAGTATCTGCTAAAAAGGTTGTTTTGTGTCAAACGAATATTAGGTTTTTAGGACATAATATTCATTTAAGAACTATTATTCCTATTCAACGAAGTTTTGAGTTTGCCGACAAATTTCCCGATCAAATCCTTGAAAAATCTAGTCTTCAAAGATTTCTTGGTTGTGTCAATTATGTGTCAGACTTTATTAAAGATATTAGGCTGATATGTGCCCCTCTTTTCAAAAGATTACAAAAGAAGCCTGATCCGTGGAGTTACGAGCATACTTTAGCTGTTCAAAAAGCTAAAGCAACTGTAAAAAACATACCTTGTTTTTCAATACTTGACCCACAAGCCTCAATAATTGTTGAAACTAATGCCTCTGAAATAGGGTATGGTGGAGTACTATAGCAGATTCCAAAGATGTCAAAACAAGAACAGTTAGTTAGATTTTGCAGTGAAATTTGGACTGGCCCTCAAAGAAATTATTCTACGATAAAAAAGAGATTTTATCAATTGTTTTATGTATTTCAAAATTGCAAGATGATTTAATCAATAAAGAATTCATTTTGAAAACTGATTGTAATGCTTCAAAAGACTTTTTATATAAAGACGTTAAAAACCTTGTTTCAAAACTAATTTTTGTAAGATGGCAAGCTATTCTATCTTGCTTTGATTTCAAAATTCTATATATATAAGAAAAATTTAACTATCTTGCAGACTTCTTAACTAGGAGTTCTTGCAAAAGAAGAGTGTTGAGTGAAACACTTTTGAGATATGGATTTATCTTCTACCTCTTAGAAGAAGAATAAGCAAAAATCTTCAATTCATTTACTTACAATTGATGATTATATCTCAAATTCTCATTCTTCATCTACAAATTCTCAAAAAACTACACTAGCTTCTACTCAAAAAGCGTTTACTCAAAAGGAACCCTCAAACTTCAAAAAGGCTGTCCAAACAGGATCCGGTAAAATACCAGAATTTAATCCATCTCAAATAACCTTTCATTATTTTACAAAACCTTTGTTTCTACCCATTTTTGAAATGAAAACTTCATGGATTCATAGATATTCATCCCTTGATGAATGTTTTCAAGACTTTTTACCTCAAAATTTTCATTTCCTACCAAAAATCATCAAAAAATTAAGAGAATATTATGAAACTATTCTCGTCAAAATAGGATCAGTTGTCATTACTCATACTCCAAATGGTCAAAACAAAATTACGTTGATTTCTCAAAAAAAATTATTCAAAGGGTTTTGGTCTTATGAAGTCTGGGGACCAACCCTTGGAATGAGAAGAAAACGAATATTTCTAAAAATGTTTCATTTGAATCTCGTTTCAATTATTTTGACTACATTGATGCGTGGTCTAATGTCTTTTTCTTTAGACCAAATTCACATTCCTGGTTTATTCTTTTTAACCAGGCTTGTTCAAGTAATTTTTCAAAATGGTTTCAAACATGGTTCGAATATTTTGGCATGGCAAGACTGTTTTACCTAGTCTTACTTGTCAAGAGTTCGAATATTTCAAAAAAGAGGTAAAACCCTTTTTAAAACCTCAAGAAATCTTTTGTTTCAATTTTTAATGAATCTCAAAGTCTCATAGATTTTTTGTTGGGACTATCAAATTATTCAAAATCCTGGATCAGAATTCAATGTCAAAAAGATTGCAAGAAGATTCAAAATCAAATGGTGATCTAAATTTCTTGAAACAAATTACTGTCCTAAGGCAGTAAACTTATGGATTCAAGAACAAAAGAATATCAGAGTTCCCTCTAAAAAAGAACAAGAAAAAACAACTGATTTTCTTACAGAAAAACCAAAATTGTTGGTTATGTTCTTATAACCTTAACAGACAAAAGACTTTTTTGTATTAATTTGATTAAGATGGTATATATGGAAATTCAACTTTTGATAGATTAAAGAGATGAATATAAGTTGTTTGTAAAAATATAAATATATATGTGTGTGAAAAGGTGAAAGTGACGTGCTCTATCACTTTTTCCAAGAATATCGCACACTATCTCATTTAAGTTCTTTTTAGATCAATTAAATGGATGTATATAATGTGTATGTGAAGAATTTAAATATAAATATGAATTCTAACTTCGATTTACATTAAAAAAATTACACGATGTAACACTTTATTTGTTTTTCTACATGAACTAAAGTGCTGAAATTTGAAAGTGGCATCTACTTTCTCTAAGAAAGTCGTAGATTATCTCATTTGAATTCTTTTTGGATCAATTAAAATATGCGTACATGGTGTTTGTGAAATCTAAATATGAATATGAATTCAAACTTTATTTACATTAAAACTAGTCATTGACACGTGTGTTGCACGGATTTTGTAGTTGTTGTATTTTTATTAGTGTAGAAATTGTAGATGTTAAAAAAAATAGTTTAAAACTTATTTTATTATTCAAGAGTCTTGTGAGCATATTATTGCTTCACTAATGCTCCATCTAACATACCATACCTGATATGTAACATATCGTATATGCAACTTATTGGAATTTTTTTTTCAATAAATTTAATTTACTATTTAATTAAATAGAATGAATTTGTCAAATTTACGTTTATCATAACTAAATAATTGACAACATAAGTCATGATAATATTGTTCAAATAATTAAATAAATCAAATACATATTAAAAATGACGTGTCAAATGTACATTCATCACAACTAAATAATTGACAAAATTACTAATGATAATATTGTTCTAATTGTTCAAATGATTAATAAGTTAAATACGCTGCCACGCTAAAAGTTGTGCCCTCTTTGGCATATGAAGAGATTGGACCTGATACTCATACGCAGTCGAACTTATCCAGAGGAAGAGGTAGAGACAGAGGAAAAACCAGAGAAATTGAGATAGGCAGTACTGCACATACTACCGAACCAGCGGCCACAACACCGAAAATTACCTATTTAGGCCATATCATGGGGAACCCACGGTGTCCCTACCGATGATAGAAATATCCATCGCATGCAAGGAAACGCTCCCATTTAGGCAAGGTCCTCGACACAATGAGTAAAGGCGGAACCGCCGTGACAAATTGCCTCAAAGTGAACACAAGGAAGACAGAAACTGGACAAGAGGTCAGAGGCCCAGAAGAGAGCCCCCAGCAAATATTGGTGATGTACCCATCAGGGAAATTGACACCATAATTGGTAGCTCGCATATAGGAGGAAGTTCCAAAAATGCCTTGAGGAACTATGCAATGGAAGCTAAAGATCCCCCATGACGAGCTACTTAATCAACAACACTAGTTGAAGTACTGGGAGTATCCCACCAATCACTTTTTCCTCGAAAGATGCCGTGGGAGTTCATTACCTACACTGTGGTGCCTTGGAGTTGCAATCTATCGTGGCCAGAAATGGTCTGAGGCGCATGCAGCTTGATAATGGAAGTTCTATCAATATCTTTTTCGGAACTATTTTTGACAAAATGACGATGGACTACGAGCTCGCTCCCACAACTGCCCTTTTGTATGATTTTACCAGTGATAGCATCGTCCCTAGGGAAAAGATCACATTGGCAGTGGAAATGGGAGAGTTCCTATTTTAGAGCTCAACATTTCATGGAATTCTTGATTGTGGATCATATGCCTGCTTATCGTGGAGTCTTAATGCGACCCGCCTTAAAAGAGTTAGAAGTCGTAACGTCCGTACACTATCTTTGTATAAAATTCCCAACTAAGGAAGGAGTTGCCACGGTATAAGGTAACCAGATAGGCTCAAGGGATTGCTCATTTGCTCTTTGAGAAAGTTTGAATCCCGAAACGTAAAGAAGGCTGACCCCTGAACAAGGGAAATGCATTAACATGATGGATGCCCCCCTAAAGAAGGGGTCATCGAGGTGGATCTAGATCCCCAATTATAGAATCGAATTCACAGACGACCCAGTGGAAGAGCTAGAGCTTTTTCCTATAAGCCTGGATGATCCCACAAGGTCATTGCAAATAGGAAAAGAGCTCGAACCCGAAGTAAAAGCTAAGCATAAAGGATTTCTACTCGACAACTTGGAGGTGTTTGCCTGAAAACATGAAGATATGGTTGGCATCGATCCCAGAATCAGTTGCCATCAGCTCAACGTAGACCCAAAATTCACTCTACATAGGCAAAAGATGAGAGCGAACCCAGAGCGATATGCGGCATTGAAAGAAGAGGCGCAGAAACTCATATCCAATGGGTTCATCAGGGAACCAACATACCCAAAATAGATATCGAATTCAGTGTTAGTAAAGAAGGCTAATGACAAGTGGAAGGTCTGCGTAGACTTTTGCAACCTCAATCAAGCTTGTCCGAAAGATAGTTTTTCATTCTCGAGGATCGACCACTGGTCGACTCCACTAAGGCCACGAATTTTTGAGTTTCATGGATGTATATTCGGGGTATAATCAGATCCCCATGCACCCAGCTGATGATGAGCACACCTTTTTCATCACTGATCAATGGTTATATTGTTACAAGGTTATGTCCTTTGGTCTGAAGAACGCTAGAGCGACTTACCAGCGATTGGTCAACAAGATGTTATCTAACCTACTGGGTAAAATAATGAAGGTGTATAATGATGATATGTTAATAAAGAGCCTCAGATCAGCAAACCATGTAGAGCATTTGCCCACCCTTGATATTCTGAGGAAGTATCGCATGAAACTGAACCAATTAAAGTGCGCCTTTGGAGTAAAAATTCCTGGCTTAATGGTCAACCAGTGAGGCATTGAGGTGAACCCCAAGAAAATTAAAGCCTTGATAAATATGAAGTCCCCTAGCAAACTAAATAAAGTGCAATGCTTAACGGGACACATTGCAGCATTGAACTGATTCATCTCCAAGGCTACTGATAGATGCATTCCTTTCTTTAAGGCCCTAAAAGGACGAAAAATATTTCTGTGGAGTGAGGGAATGCGAAAGAGCATTCCAAGGACTGAAGAAACATCTGGGACATGCCACCATCTCTCGAAGCCTAAAGAAGGAGAAACTCCGTTGTTATGTTTGGCTGTGAGTGTTAATACAATGAGCTCAGTACTTGTGCGAGAGGAGGGTAACACGCAATTGCCTGTCTACTATGTTAGTAAAGCCCTCTTACTAGCAGAAGCACGTTACATTGATGTGGAAAAGCTCGCATCGTCCCTCATGATCGCCTCAAGAAAGTTGAGGCCCTACTTCCAAGCCCACAACATATGAGTTTTGACGAGCCTCCCCTTCAAACAAGTGCTCTAAAAACCAAATGCATCTGGGAGACTGATGAAATGGGCTGTGGAGTTGAGTGAGTTTTACATCTCATATCAGCTAATAATTTCGATGAAGGGAAAGATAGTGGTGGATTTTGTTGTCAAGTTTGCAGAGGCAACGAATGTCAATGTTACGATGGAGCAAGCAGACCCACCAACCTGGATGTTATTTGTAGATGGGTCCATCGAAGAAACTAACTCAGGAGTCAGAGTATTGCTGGAGGGCTCACAAACTTAATTGTGTAGTAAGGTTCAGTTTCAAGACCTCCAACAATGTTACTGAATTCGAGGCACTCCTAGCAAGCCTCAGGCTAGCCAGAGAAATGTAAGTGAAAAATTTGGCAGTTCGAAGTGACTCCCAACTTGTTGTAAGCTAAGTCAATAGCAGCTTCGCAGCCAAGGACAAATGCATGTTGACATACTTGAAAAAGGTTATGGAGCTAATCCCTTCCTATGATAAGCTCGAACTAACCCAAGTCCCAAGGGTAGAAAATCTACACACAGACGCCCTATTGAAATTGGTAAGTAGAAATGATTCAGAATTACTCAAGTTTGTGCCTGTTGAATATCTCCCCAAACCAAGACGGATGAAGTAATGTAGGTCGGAGAAACTCCCCATTGAATGCGACCCATCATAGCATATATTAAGGATCATACCTTGTCGGAAAACAAAGAAGAGGCATGCAAGTTCAGACGTAAGGCCGCCCATTATGTACTTAGGGATGAGGTCCTGTACAAAAGAGGGTTTCCATCACCTTTCCTATAATGCACTGGAGGGGATGAGTCAGATTATATGCTAAGGAAAATCCACGAAGAGATTTGTGGCTATCACACATGAGGCCTTGCATTGGCCCACAAAGTTCTGATGCAAGGGTACTACTAGCCCACCTTAAAGAGGAATGATATACATTTCATGAAGAAATGTGATATATGCCAACAGTTCTTACCCATTCAGAGGCAGCCATCCCAAGAACTAACCATGGTATCCAGCCCATGGCCCTTTGCAAAATGGGGGGTCGATTTGATACGGCCCATGCAAAAATGAAAGGGATGAGCGAATTATACGATTGTCACCATCGACTACTTTAGCAAGTGGGTTGAAGCTGAACCCTGGCTAAAATCACTGAGGTACTGATGAGTGTAATTAACTCATTAAACAAATACCTTTAAATTATAGTTTTTGCATGTTCTTGAGCACTAATGGGCATTTTTAATGTTTGTTTTGATGTTTTGATATAGATTGATGAAATTGAAGGAAATAAGCAAAAGTTGAAAAAAATGATAAACAGGCTAAATTGCAAGAGATATAAAGTTCGAGTACTAAAGTGCAAATACTCAAAAGTCGTGTCAGACCTCAAAATGAAAATTCAAGAATGCTAGGAGTCAATTGGATGAAGAAAGAAGTCAAATGGATCATATATAATCAAAGTATGATCATACATCAATTTCCAACCAAGAAAGTTATGCTCAAGACTCGTAGTCTCATATTGAGACTCGTTTTTGACCTAGTAAATGTTTAAATTGGAAAATTATATATGAATAAAAGCTGTAGTTCTTTGAGTTATCTTTCTAAAGCATCTTGAATCGCCTCAATCGGATATCGGAAGCAAACATTATGATAAAATTACTGAATGTGCCAGAAAATTACAAATTGACTGGCGCCTAATGAAAAAAATAAAAGCTAGCGCCTGGGCATCAGCAGTGAAGTGATCGCAGTGCCAAGGCGCCAGTCTGGGTGCTAAGGCGCCGCCTTCCGGGTAAGAGAAAAAAGTGGAATTTTTAAAAGATTCTCGGCCCGATCCACCTCCAATTTGACTTGTAACTTTGGGGAACTATAAATACATATTTGAAGACCTAATTCAAGGAGGAGAAGACGGCTTAGAAGACAACACAAAGGATAATTGATCTAGAGCAAAAACAACAAGAGATTGGAGGAGAATTCAAGAGGCAAATTCTTTAATTCAGATTTTAATGTGTTGTTTTTAGTAGTTATGAGCTAATTTTAATATTTAAGGTTTGATGTAGCCAAACTTGAGATTATGATTTAATTATGTTATAGTTATTTATGTTTGATTTTCCACATATGTTTGATTGTGTCATGAAATTAATGCTTTCAATTACCTGATCAATAATTGAATGAATAGATGCTAGTCAATTCCGGCACTCGAGATAGGAGAATTTAGGCATGATCATAGGATTGACACAACATAGATTTTGTAGGTTTCGAGAGAAGGTATATAATCTATGAAACTTACTCCATAAAAGAATCATGAACTCGATAAATCTTTGATTTTAATTCGGAATAGAGATATTGGAATTGAAATTTAGGATTAATTTCTTCTCGGCACTCGAGAGAATGGAGATAAATATATTAGAATTCTTATTTTTAAATATAGGAAAATTGACTAGAATAGCTAGACATAATTGATAGTGACATGAAATCATTACCTATGTTTTCTCACATTGATATTCTCCTATAAATTGTTTTCTTTCCATTTGAATAATCACACATTCATATTATTTTAGGATAAAACTATTGAATTGAAATTTGGTTTGTCTAGATAAAGCAAAAGCTAAATTAATTATAATACTGGGTAGGAATAAAATTACAATCCCTGTGAGTTCGACACTTAACTCTACTACGATATTACAAAACTTGACACCATGTACTTGCGGCATAAATTCACGTTATAGAAAGCGCGTGACATGCACATACTTCTAAGTTCTTATGGAAGAATATTATCTGTCGGTTTGGGATTCTCTATTCAATGTCACAGATAATAGCGACAATTCAACAATAAGAAGCTCCGAGACCTCCGTGACGAGCTGGGCATCAAGAAGCACTTCTTCTTTCCTCACCATCCTCGGGCAAATGGCCACGTCAGAGCGGTCAACAAGACCAGTAAACTCCTCTTAAAAAAACTGGATGAATCGAAAAGAGCATGGGTAGACGAGCTCCCTCATGTAATGTGGGCAATACATACTACCAGCCGAACAACAACAGGGAAGGCCTTTTTCTCCATGGCTTATAGAGCGGAAACGACTTGGCCAATTGAGGTAGGTCTGCCATCACCTCGTCGCTTGCAATTTAACGAGATCTCCAATGGGGAAATAAGGCGACGTGAGCTCGAATTCCTTGAAGAGATGAGAGAGGCCTCACAAATCAAATTGTCCATCCACCAAAGAAAAATGACAAGGTACTACAACGCCAAAGTCAAGCGCAGATCATTCAGGAGAGGCGATTTGGTGCTCAGAAGGGTGTTTTTATCTTTAAAGAAACATGGAGTAGGCACGTTGGGCCCAAACTGGGATGGCCCCTGCCGCATTTCAGGCGAGGTCAGACTAGGAACCTTTTTGATTGAAAATCTGGATGGAAAGGTACAACCCCACCAGGGAATGTTGAGCACCTTCGAATGTATTATCAGTAAGACCCTGTTGATGAGTGTAATTAACTCATTAAACAAGCACCTTCAAATCTTAGTTTTTAGTTTGATCCTGAGTACTTTTGAATGTTTTAATGCATGTTTTGGTGTTGTTTTGTAGCTAGGCGAATTGGATCAAAATGGAGTAATTTGAAGCTTGGAATGGAGTGATGGCGATGATCATGGAAGGATGCATGGGTTGGAGAAGGAAAGATGAATAATGAAGTGAAAAATAAGAGAAAAGGGGAGAGCCAACAGAGACCCGACCCAGTACAAGAGACAGAGAAACTGGGGCTGCGGCTCCAGATCTGGGTGCCGCGACGCCGCGCGCTGGGTAAAAGGAAATTTTTATTTTTTAAAAGAAATTCGGCCCAATCCACCTCCAATTCGTCTTGCAACCTTGGGGAAATATAAATACACTTTTGGAAGACCTAATAAGGACTTTTTGCCGGCTAGAAGAGGTAAGAAGGTTGAAGGCAAAAATCTTGAAGAAATCAATTGAGGAAGGGACGATTGGCACGATTTGGCAAAGAAATCAAGTGGCAACGAATAGTTTTTCTGAACCCTTGTCTTCTTATCCATGTTTTTCATGTTTAATTCCATGTTGCCAACTGTATCCATTATGAACTAAAACTTTAGATCTAGGGTTTGATGTAATCCTCTTGAAACATGTTTTGATTCCTTAATATTTAATCTCTTTTGGATTTTTCTGGTTTTTTTATTTATGTTGTTTGTGTTTAATGCATTCAATTACTTGGCCAATAGTTAACTGATTTGATGGATGAATTTCGGCACTCAAAAGAGGGAAATTTAGGCGTGATCTAAGAACAATATAACCTAGGTTTCGTAGATTTCGTGAAAAATACGGTTCTTTGAGGCTTGTTTTGAATAAGAACCACGTATGTTATAATTTCTACATGTTTAATTTAGAATAGAGATATTGGAATTAAATTGTAGAAATATGTTCTATTCGACACTTGAGAGAGGGAATAGAATTGAATTAAAGTTATGGCCTATAAATTAAGAAAAATCTGATTGAGGTGCCATATTATAGGTTGAAAAACATTGTTGATAGTGAGATGAAATCATTCTCTAGGCTTTCATAATTTGATAACTTCTTTGAATTTTGTTTCCGTTTACTTGCAAATTTTAGTTGATCGCCATTAGCACAAAAATCACAACTTTACTCCAAAAATTGATTGTTTAAATAAAGTGGAAACTACACAATTATAGTATTCATTGGAAATCAAACTTCAATCCCTATGGGTTCGACATTCTTCATTTCATCACTGTATTACAAAACTTGACACTGTACACTTGCGGCATTTTCACGTTGTACAAAACGCGTAACAATCTATACGTGTTCCGTCTATGATCAATGAACATTCTCTTTTGTCTTCAACCATTAAAATATGGCGAGCCCATATCTCCATCAACTCATTAACTATGATGAGCTCATAGTGTGCGTTAAGGATGACAAGCTCATACATTTCCAGCAAGTAAAATATGACAGGTTCATATGCTCCTCCAAACTGATAAAAGCTATGACAAGCACTTGAGATTAAATGAACTCATATGGCGAACGAATTGTTTAAATACGACGAGCTCGTATGATATGAATGGCAAGCCCATATGATGAGTTGATTAATGAAATGTGCCAATCAATTAAAAGAGCTGCTCGAATGATAGTCGTGATAAACTTATAACCAAGGTCATTAACTACGAAGAACCAGTTAATCGTTAACTCATAAACATTATGATTATTTACCCAACAATGGTGAGCCCATTTGTGGCTAGGTGATCAGCCAAATCATTTTAGTTAGGTGAACCCATCAGTTACCATTATTCGCGAATTCAATCAGTTTATAGGTATGATGAGTTCATAGGTTAACTGTGGCGAGCCTATGTTGGATGGTTCATTAAAATAACAAGCCCATTAATTATCATCCTAAAAAGGTTGGTTATGGTGATTATATAAACGCTTTACAAGTTAGCTAAGGCCAGCCTGTTAGCTACCATCTACTGCCCTAGTGAACCCATTAATGATTGGTTAGTTCCTGGTAAATTGCTTAGAAACTAGTTGCAACAAACACGTAAGGCCCATTGGAGGCAAAAAAATGAAATAATTCATTAAAATTGATCTTGATGCATTACAAAAAAAAAGGTAAGAGAGTCATTACATAGTTGCAAATAAATGTCTAGCCTATGCAGTAGCTTCTTTCTGAGGCTCCTCAGGAGCATATTCCACCTCAACTGGATCTCCAACTTCAGTGGCCGGGGTTGACGGCTCGACAAACATGAATTCTTCTTTCAGCGAGGCCAAGTCCAATTGGGGGTGAAGCTCCACTAGCCTCGAGAACACTTCAGTGTAAGTGACCCCACAACAATATATGCCTAAGCTGTCATACTCAGCCATCTCGTGAAAGTAGGCAACGTATTCATTCACCGCTGCTATCCTTGTCCCACTTAATTGTTGCTTCAGATCAACAACCTCGGTAGCTATTCCCTCAACTTTAGACCTCAGTTCCCCTCTATCCTTGTTAGCCACTTCCAAGGTCGAATGAATGATCTTCTGTAAATTGTCTGAGTTCTCCACTCGCTTAGCTAGAGCATTAACCTCAGCCTTACAGAGGAAGACTTCATTCTTCAGTTCCTCATTATCCTTAGAAAGCGCCTCTACCTTCGACTCGACCTCTGCTAGCTTCAGTTTAGAGGCTTTGACGGACTTAGTGGCAGAGGAAGTTTTAGCATTGGCCTTAATTAAGGTGAACTCTGCGTCTTGGGCCATCTGAAGATAATCATTATTAAGCCTTTGCAGCCGTTTTGCTTCATGTCACGCGTTTTATGCAACGTGATTTATACCGCAAGTGTACGGTGCCAAGTTTTGTAATATAGTAGTAGAGTTGAGTGCGAACCCACAGGGATTGTCATTTAATTCCTACCAAGAATTATAATTATTTCAGCTTTTGCTTTATCTAGACAATTTAAATTTCAATTCAATGTTGTTATCCTAAAATATTATGAACGCGTGATTGTTCAAATGGAAAGAAAACAATTTATAGGAGAATATCAATGCGAGAAAGCCTAGGGAATGATTTCATCTTACTATCAATTATGTCTAGCTATTCTAATTACTTTTCTCATGTTTGAAAGCAATAATCATAATGTATTTCTCTCCCCTCTCTCGAGTGCCAGCTAGAAATTAATCTTAGATTTCAATTCCAATATCTCTATTTCGAATTAAAATCAAAGATTTATCAAGTTCACGATTCTTTTATGGAGTAAGTTTTATAGATCCTATACTTTCTCTCAAAACCCATAAAATCTACGTTGTGTCAATCCTATGATCACACCTAAATTTCCCTCTATCGAGTCTCGGAATTGAGTAGAATCTATTCATTCAATTAGTGGCCAATTAATTGAAAGCATTAATTTACAATCAAACATATATGAGAAATCAAATAGAAATAAAAATGACAAAATCAAATCATAATATCAAGTTTGGTTACATCAAACCCTAGTTATGGAAATTAGTTCATAACTCCTAAAAACAATAACTCCTAAAAACAACATAATAAAATCTGAATTAAAGAACGTGGAGGAGAAAAGAATAAGAAAAACTCTTTTACCGCTTGAATTCTCCTCCAATTCCTTGTCGTTTTAGCTCTAGATCAATTCTCCTTTGTGTTGTCTTCTAAGCCATCGTTCCCCTCCAGAATTAGGTCTTCTCACTTGTATTTATAGTCTTTTAGAGTTTTAGGATGAATTAGGGCTGAATTGGGCCAAGAAAAGAATCTAAAAATATTAAAACACGTTTCTCGCACAGGAGGCGCCTTGGCGCCTAGATTGGGCGCTGCGGCGCCGCCCTCTCTATATTGGTTTAGAGACATGGTCGCCTTGGTGCCCACATTTCGACTCCACAACGCGCGTCTTCGGTGAGGACTGCACTCTACGCGCATCTTCGGTGAGGACTGCACTGTACATCCTTCAATTCTCCTTTGTGTTGCACTTTATTCCCAAACTTTAGATCTCTTACAATTTAGCCCATTTCTCCAATTTTGTCAACTTTTGCTTATTTTCTTCGATCTCATCAACCTACATCACAATGTCGAAATCATGCATTAAAACATCATCAACTCATAAAAATTAACCAAATAACAAGTTTAATGACATTGATATCATGAGTGAAATATCACTCATCACTTCCATCTGGGCATTGAGAAAAAAGCCTTGAGGACGAGCCTGCAGAGAGAGCTAGCCTCCATCAAGTTGACCACGTCATAGGTTTTGGCATACGTAGCGTATCTTTTAGTCCAATACTTATTTTGAGCCATCGTAGCCTCCTATGCCTCGACGGGAAGCATCTCCAGCATCGTCGATGAAATCTCATCCAACCTTCCCCAAGAAAATTATGGGCTTTTCCTTTCGAGGGTTCACTTCCGGGTGCCTTTTCCCTTCCTCCTCTTTATTTGGCTTACCTCTTCTTCGACGGCATCATCCACATCAAGATATAGTCTCAGCTACAATGGGACGACGTAAAGACTCACCAAGGGTAGTCTGGCACTTAGGAGGAGGAGAAGGCGGCCCCTGTTCTTGGAGAGGACTAATTTCCTCTTCGGGGGCCTCTCCAAAGAAATTCTCCCTTCCTCTTCTATTCCCCTTTCCTTATCCCCGCCTTTACTGAAGGATGCAGTTGGTTCACCTTGGACAAACGGGACAACTCGTCCCATTTTTAAAAAACCTCTTCTCTGTAAGAAGCTCATAAATAGCTTGGACGATGGCCCACTCCGACGGCTCGAGCTCGAACGAGTTAACTGCAGTTGCACAAAATTTATATTAAACAAGTGATAAGGAAATGAATGCAGAATAGAGCTTGCAATATGAAAGAAGACTCGACTCACTATACTCGTGGTACTGGGTTGACACGGTGATCTCTAGGACCACATCTCCTTCCACCATCTGCCCGTGACCCCTAACCCAGAACCAAGAAGATTTCCAATTTTTAATAGAGGTTGGGGTCTCCCAGATGAAAGGAGAACGTGGGCCCTAGGGACTCATACAGTACCATCACTTACAATCGTCCCCCAATAGGGGCTCGGGGTTGGAAATGGGTTTGAAAAACATGTGGGGACATAATAACCTCTTTCCAGATAAGGAAAGCCCCTAACAGTTGGCTCTATGCGTTTAACACTAATTGGGTGGGGGTTAAATTGTACTGCGTAAGGATAAATCTAAAGAAATGGTGTAATGGCAGCCTCATTCTCCCATTCAGGATTCCTCGCTCACTGCCACACAACCCTATCTAGGAAAGCAGGCTCTTTTCTCCTGGGTCGGAACCAACATCTCAATATTATCTGGGATCCTAAACCTCTCCCTGAAACCCTCAAGCTCACTTTCCTTAATATTTGTTGGACATAGGAAGGCCCCCCATCTCATACTATAATTAATGGGGCCTTCCTGCATCATCCATGCACCGTAGGGGCCGCCCATTGCCTCCATGATCCGCTCAGTAGGGATCACTGGAGGAATGCCCGCCTCAGCACAGATCAGTGCCATATGTACCCAGAAGAAGCCCCTTCCACACTTCTATTTGATTTAGAGGCCACTAGAGTAAGAGAAAAGAAAGAAATGCCTCAGTAAGGGAAAATACTTACGTAAACACTAAAAACCCAAGTCCCAGAGAGTCTCAAAGTCGAAGAAAATGATCAATCGTCGGCGACAACAAGAAAGTATTAGGCTTGGAAGAGAGAATTCCTATACTTACTATTTCAAACTTTCAAAAAGTGGAAAAAGAGGAAAAAATGGGTTCCCAGCATTTTATATAGGCTTACCTAATGAACCCCCCGCTGTTGGATATTTCCCTGATTTAATCTGAGCTTTCTACCTGTAACCTCATCATCTACGTTGAAACCAAAATGCTCCTATTAAGATTTAAATCAATGGCTCAGATAAGGTCGTGTCACGCACACATTTCAAATTTGCGTATGCCTGGGTGAGAGTGTAACATTGTCATCATTGAACATTAAATGCGCACGTCGCTCGAACTTGGAAAATGACTAAAATATCTAGTTGTCGTTCATTGGGAACCAGCACTTGCCAAGTCATCAATACGAGTCGACAAGGAAGCCCGAATTACAAGTAAGGGCTTCGGTAACTCATTCAAATTGCCTCGTCTCACATTAGGAGGTCACGTCACATGCTAGGTCACTTAAGCATGATTCATGCCCTGCTCACTAAAGGCCTCACCCATATATGGTTTCGTCCACACACAGAAAGGCCTCGCCTCTAAGTGGTTCGTCCACACACAGAAAGGCTTTGCCTCCACATCTCAACAAATCTAGAGAGAGTTGTCCTCCCAACAACAGTCTTTCCCATGCCAAGGAGGCCCCACCATCGACTCCAGCAGGTAAAGGAAAACACAGATCTAGAGGGAGTTGTCCTCCCAACAACAGCCTTGCCCATACCAAGAAAACCCCACCATCGACTTCGGTAGGCAAAGGAAAACACCACTCCCATTACTTCTCGACCTTTAAAAGTCCATACATTATATAAATAATCATACTTGGACTTCGGGGACTGATGTTAATTGATGAGTGTTCTACACTCATGATATTTATGTCACTAAATGTGTTATTTTGTTATCTTTGAGAGAGTTTTAGGGAGTTTTAATGTGTATTTTGATGTTGTGATGTAGATTGATGAAATGGAAGGAAATAAGCAAAAGTTGGCAAAATTGGAGAAATAAGTTAAATTGTAAGAGATCCAACGTTCGAGGACTAAGACGCAAATACTTAAAAGTTGTGTCAAACCTCACGATGAAGATTTGAGAGTGATCGGAGTCAATTGGATAAAGGAAGACGTCAAGGGGATCAAATTTAATCAAAATATGATCACAAACCACTTTCCTACCGAAAAGTTATGCTCCGGGGTTTTAGTCTCATATTGAGACCTATCTTTGGCATAGAAATTGATCGAATTGGAGATGATGTCTGAAGTAAAGTTGTAGCTCTTTGAATCAGCTTTCCATAGTATCTTGAATCACCTCAATCAGACATTATATGAAAAAGTTATGATACAAATACTGAAGGATGCGCAAAACAGAAAACTGAACTGCAAGGCTGGCGTCGCGGCGCTTCCCGAGTTTGAAGAAAAATGCGTTTTTAAGAGGAATCCGGCCCAATCCACCTCCAACTCGTCTTGCAAACTTAGGGAACTATAAATACACTTTTGGAAGACCTAAAAAGGGGTTCTTGACGAAGACCTAAAAAGGGATTCTTGACGACTAGAAGAAGGCAAGAAGATTGAAGACATAACCGGGGAAGAAATCAAGGAAAAGAGGGAAGATTGACACCATTGGAAGAAGAATTCAATTAAATAGTTTTTCTAAACTCTTTCTTCTTATCCATGTTATTCATATTTAATTTCATTACGTCTATTTGCTTCATCATGAACTAATACTTTAGATCTATGGTTTGATGTAATCGACTTGAGGCATGTTTTAATTTCTAATTATCTAGCTCTTTTGAATTTTTCTAACAATTTATTTATGTTGTTTGTGTTTAATGCTTTCAATTACTTGGCCACTAGTTGAAAAATTGAAGCATGAATTTCGGCACTCGAGAGAGGGAAATTTATGCGTGATCATAAAACAACATAACCTATATTTCGTGGATTTTCGAGAGAAAGTACGGATCTTTGAAGCTTGTTTGAATTAAGAACCATGTGCATTATAAATTCTATATATTTAATTCGGAATAGAGATATTGGAATTAAATTGTAGAAATAAATTCTAGCCGGCACTCGAGAGAGGGGATAGAATTAACTTAGGGTTCTTGCCCATAAATTAAGATAAATCTGATTGAGTTAGCATTAATCATATAAATAATCGTAAAATAAATACTCCACGTGACAAACGGACAAACTCGCATGTGGCATAGTAGTGTGACCGGTTCAACTTAAAAGTAGGTTGACCGATTCCCTTCTGGCAAAGGCCCTCAATACGAATCCATCCGTGATGAGGCAAATAGCCAACCAACAATAGATACTATGAAGTGATTGACAAGACAACATACTGCCAACGCCGCCTCTGCATACCTATATGGTCAAATCTTTAGTCTAGAAATAAAGATATGGGGATCTTAGCATTAAATGACTTGTTTGATATTAATAAGAGCCAATGGATCTAGTAGAACCACGTGCCTTATTTCTGACGGATCTCATTAACCTTGCGTTGGGTATAAAAACCCACACTTAGTATCAAATGGAGCTAATGCAAGTTTAGGGATTCTAAGTAAACCTTGATTCTCCACACTACACTCAACGGCCGACCCCTTTTTTATGCACCAAACAATTATAATAGCAACTTATTAAATATTTTGGATCATTCCTTTCATTGATTCATTTGAGAAATGGGTGATTTGAATCATAAACGTATTGGGATCTAAGCTTACGTAGATACTTGTTTCTACTTATTTGTTGGCCACGTCATCGGATCATTTTTTGGGGTCAACAGTATGTATTTAGTCCCCCAAACTCTCCAATGTGTAAATTTCACTCGTGAAACTTATGAATTTCCTCCAATAGCAGTCTTACTACTTTTTATCAATCACGTGGAATTCAGTTAGCCTTCAATTGCATCGAATGAACTTCAACCAAACCTAAAAACCTCATTTTTTGCTCTAAAGGCGTCCAAATCTCGATTTTACCTACAATAACAATATTTATACTAAATTAAGTAGAAGTATGCTCTAATTAGCAATTATTTCACAAATTTAGTAGCACAAATAAACATGTAAAATACACTTATCAAATATGAAATGGTATAACTAAATTTCACTCTTCCTTTTCACTAAAACTACCAACAAAATTAGAGTAAATATGCCATTTGCCACCATAGATTTTATTTGTTTTACTTTATAAATCCACAATAATTAAAAAATATCTATAAGAATATATTAAATATCACATCAAGTGAAAATTATTTTTTGGACGATTCTAACCCTACTACAATTTAATTATTTCAATAATACCTTATTTTTCATTTTTCAATATGTAATAAATACTACAAAATATTTGTCAAGTATGAATTTCATGTTATTAATTCTCAATTAATTAAAATTCACCTTAATCTAGACTCAATAAATCTTGATATACACGAATCTAGAGTTATTATTTATAAATTTAAAAAATATTCATGTACTGAAATTTTTTAATGGGTGTTTACATTTATGTATTAGAAATTAATTCTTACGTACCAAATGTAGTATAAAAATTTTGCTCGTTTGTAGTATTTTATTATCAAAAAAAAGTTGAATCATAAAAGTTGAATTTCGAGAGTACAATTTTCTTCTTTTAAATTTATATCCTAAATTTTAATTTCTTTAGTTCTTTTGAAACTCGGCAAACACTCTCAACAAATTAGTATCAAATATTACTTTTACAGAACTTACAATATATCTCAAAATAACGTGCAATGCACGTTTGACTCCGACTAGTTTTCATAAATATCCCATACTCATTTTACAAATACAACCCTAGTCCATTGAAAATAAACAAATGGCACCACTTTTTTCTCGTCTTCAAACATATTTACATTTCTTTGCAACTCCATCAAGTGGATCCGTTTACACCCACTAAAGGAGATAGAAAGAGATAGAGAGAAAAAAATGAAGGCAATAAAATGTCTTTAATTTATAGTGGCAGATCGTGCGTTGTACACGGAATTGTTTTATTTTTGTAAGAGATTTTATTCAAAAGATTATATATTATAGACATGTAATAGTATAATTATATAGTGTCAATAATGTGAACAAATGAGTTTATGATATATTCAAGTTGTAGTAATATTATCCAAGAGGAGCACCACCTTTATATATTCCATTGTATAGACGGCTTCACGTACTTATCAGGTATTATCTTATAAAAAATTATTCATATGATGAAATACATGACTTTAGAATATTCGCGCATGCATTTAATTTTTATAACTCATTAATGACAAAGAAAGATACTAAGCATCGCTTGATAAGTTCAAGGATTTTCAAAACTGAAATAATAAGGAGAATTCGATATCTTTGCAATGCATCTCACATATTTTAAAAACATATTTACTTACTTTTATTAATTTAATTGATAGTTTAGATATTAGTATAGAAAAAATCACAAAATTTGTTTGCTATTCGATTAAAGTTGCAATTAATTTGAACTCAGTCAAACACATAATCCTCGTGGGTTCGACAATCTATTTATCAGTATATTACATGACCACGATTCCATGTACTTGCAGGTTTTCAAAGGATCTGTACAAAAATGCTTGTTTGTTGTGGAAATATAGCCACTCTTAAAAAATTAAAGATGCATTGACACTTGATCCACGAAAATATAATTTGCCTTTTAACATAAATTTACTAAAAGTTAATTGTTAATGACTTGCTGCTTGGCAACCAATGTAGTGAATAAATCTTATCAGCCGAAGAGCATCTGCATAATAGAATGAATATGAGCAGTCAACATATATATTTCTAAAGTTATGTTGACTTCAGTTCGACCATGGTTCTTGAATCGTATAGAAACATTTGGTGAAAAGGAGTCTACATGAAGTTAAGCTTCAAATTAAAACACATTTATTCAACTAATTGCTTAAATTGACAGCATTTCCAGTGTCATCCTATGTGTGAGCTGCCAAAATCCAATCTATCTTACATAAAACTAGACCCCATTATTGTTTGATGCTCCAACTCTCCACAAGTTTGAATAAAAGAATATGAACATATTGTGATAGAAACATTTCTTTATGGACCACTTTGCTAAGAATCTCCTTGGGAGGATCATTCGCCCACATCATTAACTGAAGATGCGTATCTTAGCAGTCATAGATGCACCAGGGCGCTTCAACTCTACTGAAATATCCGCCCAAGCATCCATCAGTTGTATGGTTTGAGATGAAAAACTTGGCAGCTTGGGCTGTAGGATCTCTTCTCTGCAGCTTGCTCAAACTTTTTGACTGCAGCTTCGTTCTCCTCTAAGCTCATCAGAACAAAAAATCGGATCCACCAAGTCGAGCTCCTCAACCTAGCCTATTAGGAAAAAAAAAATGAGGTGAATTTACATAAATGATTGTTTATTATGTCCACAGAATAAGAAGTGGAAACTCTAAACAAAAGATGGCAATAGAACATGATGATAGCTGATGTGCATATTGTTATATATTAACAGTAATGAGATGACCTACTCTCAACATATCTTTCCAACATCGTAACCAATTAGGTTTACAACGAAACCTAGAAACCAATCATTAATCCTATTGGAGTACCTATATAGAATAGACCTCAACAGAAAACTGAAGAGTAATGCACGAAGTGGATTCAGTTCAGTTGTTCCCGATATAAAATTAGACTATAGAGATATAGTAATATGAAGAAGACAAAATTGTTTCAAGATAAAGGTGTATGTAGGCATTAGTTTAAGAAAAATCAAGCATTGAATCATTTAGCCCCTGTTTGGTATTGATTTTAATCTAACTTTTAATCTAAATCAAAGTCAACAATCAAATTTAACCATATATTTTATGAGACCCACAATTTTTCAACCACACACTTCGTCAGCTTTTATCAAAATCTACCAAAAATTGGATTTTAGTCCCCATCAAACATGAGTTTAATATGTTTCTAGAGTGGATCAACTATAACAATTTACAGTTTTGGACAAGCTTATTTCCAAAATGCTGGTTCTTCAAGCATAATTAGAGTATACTGAATGAATGTCACAATCAACATACAAAATAGAGTTAAGATACTATTTCTTGTTTTCCACTTGTGATTTTACAAAGATTTTATTCTTAGCTACATGAAATCAAAGTGATGGTTTTTGTTTTGTTAACATAAAAGATGAAGAAGGGAGAATAGTAAAAAGTAAATATGCAATAAGATAAGGCACTTACCAACCGGCCAAATTTGGATTTATCAAAAACTTTGGATCTTCGATGATGCGGAATACCTACAAGTTTACACATGGAAGAAAAAATCAAAGATGCCATAAAAAAAAAAAAAAAAAAAAAGAAATCTCAACAACTCACTTTTGATATAAAGTGTTACAGACAACACAAATCTTCCAGTAATTCAGTGTGCAGAAGGACAGGAATTTTAAAAACTGCTTGTTTAAGGGAAGAGATGTAGATCCCACTGAAGCAGAAGAGAAGGAAACAAGATAATTTGCAGAAGTATAATGAAAGAAAGGATGGAGTTACTACTAGAAACTAGTCTAAAGCAAGGCCAAACAAGAAGCCATAGAGAACTAAAATGAACAGATGACTGAGAAAGAGCCAGATGTCACCTCATCGAAACACTACACTTCAATCTTCACAATGATGTTTATGAGATGGCCAAAAAGGAAGAGCTAATGATGATTTGATGGCTCACTTAAATGTTTCATGCAATGTGACTACAGGGCCAAGGATAAAACCACCTTTATTGCATTCAAGAAAAACTTAAAACTTACTTCTAACCTTAACTGAAGCACTAGATATCTAGTAAAAATTAAGATCCACATGTTACTATTACTATGACGGGATGTATTTACTGCCTCCTTTTGTATGTAAACTTTATGATAACATTTACGCCACTTTTAGTAACATTCAATCATTTCCAGCAAGAAAAGAAATATCAAGGAATTGCATAACAAATCTAAAGTACAAAGAGCAACAACACTCTTGCAATCACATTTTTGGTTGCTGTGCAATGTCTAGCAGACTTTGCCTTTCCCGCAATGTGTCAAACCTATTACCAGATGGTTATCAAGCTCAACTAAGTTGCATGGAAAGCCTCAAACTGAATCATTTTTTTTTTTTTTTGATAGGTAATCTCGTAATTTTATAAATTAGAAACAAAAGATAATACACATGGAGTACATTGTCAATTTAAACAAGATAGAAACGATAAAAATGCAGGCAACCTTTCTATCGAGCTAATAGTTGCAACCTTAAACCAACTATAAAAGGTGAAGTAAAAAAGTTCTCTAAGGTGCTCTGTCGTCCGTGTTTGATCTTCAAAACACCGGCCGTTCTGTTCTCTCCATACACACCAAACGATGCATCCTGGAATGAGCTCCCAAACCAGATTGCTATTCTTATCTCGAAACTTTCTCTTCCATGCCCACACCACATCCTCAATACGCATTGGCAACGCCCAACTCAAATGTTGTGAAGACAGAATATCATTCCACAACCAGCGCACTCCATCACAATGAGTGAACAAGTGATCGATCGTCTCACCATCCCTCTTACACATATAGCACCACTCCGTAATATAACAACCCTTTTTTCGAAGATTATCCGCCGTTAACACCTGCCCCCTCACAACTGTCCAAAGTAGGAAAGCCACCATTGGAGATAATTTGCTTTGCCAAACCCTTTTCCAGGGGAATGAACTTTCCACCGGTTCCAATAAGGATCTGAAGTAAGTGCGAACGGAGAACAACCCACTTCGTGTCACCCTCCACCTGCTACAATCGTCCTCTCCTACCTGAATGTGCTCGCCATACAGGGAGGCCAAAAACAATGCATAATCATCCAACTCCCAATCGTGTAAGCCCCTCCCGAAAGCGATGTTCCAGCTAGGATTCCCATTATGTATAGCCATAACGTCACTCACCATAGTTAAGGGTTCCAAAGCAATGCGATGCAAAGAAGGAAACCGCACTTTTAACGATTGATTTCCACACCAACAATCATCCCAAAATCTGACATTCATACTGTTTCCCACCACAAAAGCCAATCTATTCTGAAATTCGCTCCATCCTTTCCGGATATACCTCCACAAGCTCATTCCATAAGGACCACGACCCTCACCCGAGCACCACCCCCCATCCATTACACCATATTTCACACCGATGATTTCTCTCCAGAAGCTCTCTCTCTCCATTCCAAATCGCCACAGCCATTTCCCCAACAAGGCCTTGTTAAATAATACAAGGCTCCTCAATCCAAGACCCCCCACCCCAACAGGGGAACAAACGTCACTCCATTTGACCAAATGAAATTTTCTCTCTTCCCCCAACCCCGCCCAAAGAAACTCCCTTTGAATCCTCTCTAATCTATTTGCCACTGCAACTGGAATCGGAAACAATGAAAGAAAATAAGTTGGAAGATTCGAGAGAGTGGATTTGATGAGAGTAAGACGACCTCCTTTTGAAAGATAAATACGCTTCCATCCCCCTAACCTCCTCTCCACCCTTTCAAGAATGTCGTTCCAAATTTGTTTACTTTTGAACCTCGCTCCTAGAGGAAGCCCAAGATAAGACATGGGCAATTGTGCAACTCTACATTCCAATATTGCTGTCAATTCCTCCACATTAGCAACTTCCTCCACTGGAATAGCCTCAGATTTCCCCAAATTTATCTTCAAACCCGTCCCGCTTCAAAGCACAGAAGCAAGCGACGCAAGTTCCGAATTTGCATAGCGTCTGCATCACAAAAAATCAGTGTCATCTGCAAATAACAAGTGTGAGACCTGTAAGTGGCCAACTGCAAAGCAGCTTAACAAACCCTCTGTCACAGCTTTCTCAATCATTCTACTGAATGCCTCCATCACAATAACAAATAATAAAGGGGACAACGGATCACCTTGCCTCAAACCTCTATTACTCCGGAAGTAACCTTCAGGGTTACCATTAACTAAAACTGAGAACGAAACTGTAGAGATGCAGAACTGACACCACCTATCCCCGTAGCCGCATCTCCTGAGCATATACATAAGAAATCCCCAATTGACGTGATCATACGCCTTTTGAATATCAAGCTTACACAACATCCCTGGAACCCCCTGACTTGTTCTTGAGTTAATGCATTCGTTCGCTATAAGAACTGAATCCAGAATCTGGCGCCCCTTCACAAAAGCATTCTGGAATTTAGACACCACTTTCCCAAAAACCTCCTTCAATCTATTCGCCAAAACTTTAGCAATAATCTTATAAACCCCACCGACTAAGCTAATAGGACGATAATCCTTAATATCAGACACTCCCGGTTTTTTCGGAATAAGCACAATGAACGTGGCATTAAGACTTCTCATAAACCTGCCACGTTCGAAAAAATAAGTGATTGTATCCATAATGTCTGATCTCACCACCTCCCAGCAAGCCTTGTAGAATGAGAACGAGAAGCCGTCCGGTCCAGGGGCCTTATCATCATTCATATTAAAGACCACATCCCTAACTTCATCTTCCTCAAATGGTCTCTCAACCCAACTGGCATCCTCTTCAGTGATAGTGAAGAAGTTTAGCCCTTCCAACTCGGGCCTCCACACATATTGCTCTCGATAGAGGTTCTGATAGAATCTCACATGTTGAGTCACAATATCTTGTGGATCCTCATACATAACCCCATCTACCTCCAAGCATGTGATAGAATTATTGCGTCGATTAGAGTTAGCGACCCGATGAAAGAACTTTGTGCATTTATCGCCTTCATTCAACCACATGACCCTAGATTTCTGTCTCCAAGCAATCTCCTCCATTTCCGCCAACCTCTCTAGCTCTCCCCGTAACCTTCCACGCCTCTCCCTTTCCTCCTCATCCAACCCACGACTCTCCTCCTGCCTATCTAACTCCTCTATGTCAACCAGACACTGATTCTTACGACAGTTTATATCTCCCACAACCTCCTCATTCCACTTCTTTAAATCCCCCTTCAAAGCTTTCAATATCTGATGTAGAACATAACTAGGAGATCCCCTGAAATCATAAGAGGCCCACCAAGTCCGAACTCGCTCCCCAAAACCTTCAACTTTAAGCCACATCTTCTCAAACCTAAAAGGACTTCTGCCACTACCCATTGTAATCCCAGCTAATGAAATAGGAAAGTGATCTGAGTACACTCTCCCCAATCTCCTCTGGGTGACATCAGCGTACTTGGCCACCCACTCCCCACTAATCAAAAATCGATCTATTCGAGATTGAACAGGTTGATCTCGATTGGATGACGAAGTAAACTCACCCCCCATCATAGGTAAGTCCACCAACATGTTTTCACTAATAAGTCTCCATAGCCCATATAAGTCTCCCACCACTTGACCTCTCAGAAGGAAACCTAACCACATTAAAGTCACCCCCTATGCACACCGGTAAATTCCACCAAGCCAACATACCAGCCAATTCATCCCACAAACCTCTTCTGTTGTCATCGGAATTCGGCCCATAAACTCCAATAAACATCCACTTAAATCTATCCCCAGTATTCCTAAAAGAAAGTGATAAGGAGAATATCCCTACACTAACCTCCTCCATGTCAAAAACTCTATTGTCCCACATGACAAGCACTCCTCCTCATGTCCCTGATGCTCCAAGAAACTGATACCCGACATGTTGTCCCACCCACAATGAACTCACAACAGCCTTCGAGACGCCTCTAACTTCGTTTCTTGTAAACAGACAAGATCAGCCCGCCATCCCCTTAACATGTTCCGGACACCTAACCTTTTCCCAACATCGTTGAGCCCCCTCACATTCCAGCTAATGATTTTTGGGATCATTTAAACTCTTCTTCATCCCTCTCCTGCAACCCTCTCTTTAACTCACCCCCTTTAACGTCATAGTTTATCGAGCATTCAAGCCTCCTAAGCTCACGGTCCCCTTTACTTTTAGCTTTTCCTCCAGGTGTACCCATCCCGTGTCCCCTACTATTCTCCAGCTCCTCAAACAGTTGCATAAGTCTATTTTCATAACCATGACAAGACACGCCCACCAACTTGCTGAATTCCCGAATTTTGTGGAGAACCCACTTCGAGGCTGGAGGTCTAATGTCAATCGCCTTAACTTTCCCTATCTCCCCTGCATAACTACTCCCAGTAGTCTCAACAATCTGTCCTTTCCCCTCTTCCACCTGCACTGTACCCTTGTCCATTGTACCTTTGTTAGCACCATCCACCCACACTACTATCGCTTTTTCATTCCCTACCTCAATTCCGCTACGAGACTTCTGATATCTTCTATTGTAAGTGTTAACAATCGTAGTTGTCGATTCTGTCACCACTTGCTCTTGTGTCAAAACCGGACTAGATTCCACTGCCCTCGCTATCCCCATCTCATCCACTCTCAACCCACCTCCCTCTGTAGATGCGATCATGTCCACCTCATTCACAAATGCAGAACTCTTCTCTGTGTTCTCATACCCTAAGTATTGTCCCTCCGTATCCATCTCCACCCTATCTTTTCCAACGTCATCTCCACTACTCTCTACATCATAACATATCTGATTCTCACTACCAGGCTCAGTCATAACCTGCTTATCTTTAGTTTGGATCAAGTTCGACTGAAATTCCATAGCTGGGAATTCAGCCACACCAGCCCCGCACTTATGACAGCAATTCATCTTGGAGCCCTCTGGAGCTCCACCTCCCAGTAGCCTCCACAATTCATCCACCTCAGCTTTTAACCCCTGGACGCGAGCCCTTATCTCAGCATTATTCACTGAAATGTCCAAAGCATTTTTTGTCACTGTCTCCTTCAACTTAGGCATCAAGTAACCATCGTTGAAAGGAACAGAGGGACGTGCACACGTATCAATCCCACAAACCTCACTTCCCTTTTGCAACAGCACTGGCTTTTTCGTGTTTTGCTCGACCTGTCGGTTTGCCGTAACTTCAGCATAAGTCCTCCCCTGTTGATTGTTCACTTTCACCGTTTGGCGCTGGACTTTGTCCCTAGTGACGAAAAAGTCAACAACTGCTTGATAAGATGGCACAGGGATGAGATGCCAGGCAGGTTGAGGTCCAACTTGTAAGTTTTGCATAATATTTAGGATTAATAAGATGACAGAGGGAAGGGATGCCAGGCAGGTTGAGATCAAACTTGTAAGTTTTGCATAATATTTAGGATTAATAAGATGACAGAGGATGAGATGACAGGCAGATTGAGGTCCAACTTGGAAGTTTTGCACAATATAAAGTAGAATCTTCACCCTCTAAAATTGAATGAGGTTGGTTGTCAATGCATGAACCAGATTCCCAACAATAAGGGAGCCAACCTTATGGACTTAAGGACTTTCGAGTTCTTCGGAAAAGCCTTTGGTTCGAATAGGCTATTAGTTTTGGGGTTCATCAAAGTCATTTGATCGGTTGTGGTGGGAAAAGGTTGTTCCGGCTGTTGCTACAGCATGGCTATAATCATAAGATACTAAATCCTGTTCAAAGAGAGTTCTTGTTCCAGGAGAATGCGTGACTTCGGGATTTCCTTCTTGGCCCAATAAGTGAAAAACAAATTCAAGTCTGAAATGTAGATTCTGCAAAAACTGCTCGAGAGTTTATTCATTAGCTTTGGCGTTAGAAAATTATCACATGATGAACTCTTGTTTACTCTACTTAATTCCATAAAATTGTAGAGTTTCGTCTCCGTAAACGTATTGAACGATTCAGATAGTACCAATTCATGCTAAATCAACATATGGAGGTTTACATGCGTCTATGTGTATTTGTTTCAAAGAAAGGTTGAGATTAAAAACTCAAAAGTCCTCCTTTCCTGTACGTGAGTTTGCTGCAATAGATAGAACTTGAAAAATAGAAAAAATTACTGATATCAACATTCGGGACACAAAAATGCATAATGAAAGCCAAGTTCATATAATTAATGCATGCTGTCTTTTGTTCACAAATATCTCCTGATAAGCTATTCGTTTTCCATTTTTTGTTCTATTTTATTCCTGGTACATAAACCAACCAAAATTAAGGCATAAAGGTCCATATGCACAATTAAGAACTAATAAACTTAAAGATTACAACTACTGTTCTAGTTTTCATTATAGGATGCTTGGAGTTGGACCAGCCAAACCATGTAAGATTGCAGTAGAGGACCAAGACCAAAGGTGGCCAAGGGCCTCATAGTCCTTTGTGCAAGTCTCCAAACCCATTATGCAGAGAATTTTGTTAAGTTGTGGAGCCTAATTATTGTCGATCCTAATTATTGTTGATCCTAAGCTCGTTGTGAACCTAAGAATTGTTTAGAAATTTGTATTCTTGTAAAATTCTATTAAAAAATTGAAGTCCTTGTATGATTCGGTTTTGCCCTAATTTATCTTTATAAATAAGAAGTTGTCCTTAGACTTTATTATTATCATCAAAAAGAGAGAAATAGAGGTTAAAGAAGATGGGAGTACGGATTTTCTCTTGTAAACATTGTTTTCATCATAGTGAATTACTGTAGCGGCAGGAGAGGATATAATACCCCAAAATATTTTATAGTCGTTAATTATGAAAATTAGGACCCTAGTACAAGATGATGAAAGTTAGGGAATAAAATTGCATATCGACCAATAGTTGATGGACTGCAAGTACAATTTCCTGAACTATATATATGATATGAATGTGTGTGTGTGTGAGAGAGAGAGAGAGAGAGAGAACATGATACTTATACATGAAAAATAAGTTAGGAAAATTCATTCCCAAATAAGTTAACTACCATGTATGTGTGAATATATAATTTTTTTTTTTTTTTTGAAAGGTAATCAAAATTTTATTAATGAAAAAAGCATAATACACGAGAAGTGTATTATCAACTTAACTCGGAAAGAAACAACATAAAATCAAACAGCCCGTCAATATGCTTAGTGGCCGCAACATTAAACCAAGTATAAAAAGTTAAATAAAACAATTTCATAAACTGCTCATTTGTCCGTAATTGGTTTTCAAAACAGAGACTGTTTCTTTCTCTCTCCACACACCAAACGATACAACCCGAAATAAGATCCCAAACAATTTTGCTGTCCTTGTCTCGAAACGTTTTCCTCCATGCCTTTAATGTGTCCTCCATACGCCTCGGCAACACCCAATCCATGTGTTGCGATGCCAAGATATCATTCCACAGAAAACAAGCAGCATCACAATGAAGAAACAAGTGGTCAATCGTCTCCCCATCCCTCTTACACATATAGCACCACTCTGTAATACAGAAATCCCTTGTACGAAGATTATCCATCGTTAACACCTGTCCTCTAACCACCGTCCATAAAAGAAATGTCACTCGTGTGGGTAGTTTACATTTCCAAGCCATCTTCCATGGGAATAAGCTCTCCGTATGTCTCAATAACGTTAAAGTGAAAACGCGTTCGTCTAGCCATTATAAACGAATTTAAATTATTTCGAATCGAATTCATTTTCAAATAATTTTAAATTATCGATTCCTTATTATTTTGTTTAAATCCGAATTTTAGTAAATTTAAGTAATATATATATCTTATGATTATTTGAAGTCCAATTATTTAAAGTCCAATTAAATAAGTCCAAAAATTTAAATTATAATTCTTTTTAGCCCAATTCATTTAGGACCAATGCAATTATGTCCAATTAGAAAATCTCTAAAGTCCAATTTCTTGGCCCAATTACCCACATAGAAGTTTGTGCCCTAATTTTCTACTATTCATATGTCCTCATTTCCCTCCCATTATCACCATCCTAGCAGCCATTTTGGTAAGATTCTCTCTCTCCCTCAATTCAACCTACTGGAAATCACGAGTGATGCTAGAATCACCATTTCTAGCATCATCAACATGATGATTCCACAAATGCAAACATACACAGGCTGCAACCAACACAAGCTGCAGCCATCCATTTCCACAGTTCAGGCACCATTTCCATTCATCAAGCTTCAACAACCACAGACTGCAAGTCCCACAAACTCCAGCCACCATTCGAACAAACAGGCAAAACGAAACTACCAACACTCCACTGCTCAAACCAACAACACCTCCAGCCATCGCTCACGAGACCACCCAACTCGCCCCAAACCACCAAACTCGCCATTAGAGCCTCCATCTCCAAAGCTCCACACCGCAACCACCACATCCGTCAATGCCCAAAATCACCACCGAGACAACCCACAAACCACCAAGCTCACCACCTCAAACCACCATTTTTAAACCCAAAAACAAGAAATAAAAACCCCCAAATCGATGCAAGCAGTCACCTCAACTCACTGCTTCATCCAAGTAACAACTCCAATCTACAAAGCCACAACGCCACCACCACCTACCCAAACCCAAAATCAACAACCATTTTCCACCCCAAAAGCAACCACAAAAACCAAGAATCGCAAGAAACCTGAAAATCCAAGCCTTTCGCCTCGGACCAGCCTCCAATCCACGCCAAGAACCCCCCTTTTTGCCCTACCTGCACCGACGCCACCACTTGCTGCCACCGACCGCCGTCGATGGTGGTGAAATCGAGGGAAAGGGAGAAGCCACGTTTCTCCCGTCGCCCTCCTCTCCTTTCTCTCTCTGTAAATGGGAGAGAGAGAGGAGAATTTGTTTTTATTTTTTTTTATTTTTGAAATTTGTCTTTTAAGCCCCTAAGTTTTAAATTAATTTATTTCAGTCCCTAAGTTTTAAGTATTTCAATTTTAACCCTTAACATTTTATTTTCAGTTTTAATGAATTTCAATTTAACCCCAAAGATCTAAAAGTTATTATTTCAGTCCTTTTAGTTTTATTTTCAGCTTTAATAGATTTACAGTTTAGTCCCTAAACTTTTAAAAGTTATTATTTTAGCTTTTAGTTTCATTTTCAGCGTTAATAGATTCAAAGTTTAGTCCCCAAACTTCTAAAAGTTATTATTTCAGCTTTTAAGTTTTATTTTCAGATTTAAGCGATTTACAATTAATTTCCTAATTTCTAAAAGTTTAATTTCAGCCCTTAAAACTTTTATTTTTAGTTTTAATAAATTTCCAATTAAGCCCATGAACTTTATTTTATCATTTTAAGTTATTTATTTCAGTTTCAATAATTTTCAATTAAATCCTTAAACTTTATTTTATCACGTTAAAACCTTAAAATTTCGAAATACTAATTCAAAACTTATTTTCTATTTTGGTTACACGAAACGTACGGACGATTAAGAGCTTGAGATAACTTTCCACTCCATTTTTGCATGTAACTCGAGATTATTGAGGTAGACTCGCCTCCATTAATTAGTTTAAATTATAATTGCATGTTTTATGTGAATTTACGTGATTTATATGCTTTAATGCATGAGATGAGAATATGTCATATGAGATATATGATGTTATGCTTGCCATAACTTATATGTTTTAATGCATGAGAAGAGACGAGAATCTCTTATGAGATAAGATGAGAATGTTATGCATAACTTATGTGCTTAAATGCATGAGACGAGACTACCCACACTCTATGATTTTAAAGAGCCTATGATGATTATGATGATGTCACGTTATATATTACATAAGTATGTCTTCAATTATTCTGTAAATTAATTATCGGCGATAAGTCTACTGAGTATTTCTTCGAAATACTCATTCCGTTATTTTAACAATATTTGCAGATTTCGGAGATGGTCGAATGTGATGGGCAGTGGTGGCATGAATTGAAAGCCGTAGTTATTTACTTACGAAATTTTCGCATTTTGAACACTATTAACGTACTTTGTTATTTCGTTTATTTCAAGAACTTGAGATTTAAATTTTAAAACAATTATTCCAAGTATTTAAATGAGTTTTGTTACCGACGATAATTACCGTTATGAATGTGATGTGATTTTAAAAATTATGTTATTTCCGCAAATTTTGATTACTAAAATTAGGGTAAAAGACGATGACGTGGCAATCCGGGTTAACGGAACTTGGGGCGCTACACCATCCCCCTCCATGACATCATATTTTGCTCCTATAATATTTCTCCAAAAACTCTCCCTCTCCATTCCAAATCGCCATAACCACTTACCCAGCAAAGCCTTATTAAACAATACAAGATTTCTCAATCCAAGACCTCCGAATCTAATAGGAGAACATACTATACGCCAATTAACCAGATGTAACTTCCTCTCCTCCCCCAATCATCCCCAAAGAAACTCCCTTTGAATCCTGTCTAATCTTTTTGCCACTGCAACAGGAATATGAAATAATGATAAGAAATAAGTGGGGAGATTCGACAAAGTGGACCTTTTGAGGGTAAGATGGCCTCCCTTTGAGAGATACATATGCTTCCACCCGGTAAGCTTTCTCTCCATCCGTTCCACAATACTGTTCCAAATCTGTCTGCTTTTAAACCGTGCTCCTAAGGAAGCCCGAGATATGTCATAGGTAATTGCGCCACCCTGCAACCCAAAACCGCAGCTAACTCCTCCACATTATCAACCTCTCCCACTGTGATAGCTTCATATTTTCCCAAATTAATTTTTAATCCAGATACGGCTTCGAAGCACAAGAGTAAACGACGCAAATTCCTGAACTGCTCAGCATCTGGATCACAGAAAATCAGCGTATCATCCGCAAATAACAAATGAGAAACCTACAATTGTTCAACAATAAAACCCTTAATAAATTTTGCCCCACAGCCTTCTCAAACATCCTACTAAAAGCTTCCATTACAATGACAAATAGCAATGGGGACAAAGGATCCCATTGCCTCAAACCTCTACTACTGCGAAAATAACCCTCCGGATTGCCGTTCACCATGACTGAGAAAGAAAACCGTAGAGATACAAAACTGAATCCACTGGCACCACCTCTTCCCAAAACCACATCGCCTAAGCATATACAAAACATTTACCCTGTATGTTAACATGAAATTGGGCATCCCATCTATATGCCTAATGGCCGCATCATTAAACCAAGTATACAATGTCAAATAAAACAATTTCATAATCTGCTCTGTTGTGCGTGTTAAATCTTCAAAACAACAGCTATTTCTTTCCCTCTACATACACCATACGATGCAACCCGGAATAAGGTTCCATACAAGTTTGCTCCTTATCTCGAAAATTTCTCCTCCATACCTTTAACATGTCTTCCATATGTCTCGGCAACACCCAATTTATGTGGCGACGCCAAAATATTATTCCACAGTAAACAAGCAGCATCATAATGAAGGAACAAGTGGTCAATCATCTCCCCATCCCTCTTGTACATATAACACCACTCTGTAACATAAAAACTCTTTGTACGAAGATTATCCACCGTTAACACCTATCCTTTGACCATTGTTCATAGTAGAAACGCCACCTGTGGGCAGTTTACATTTCCAAACCATCTTCTAAGGGAATGAACTTTCCACAAGACCCAATAAAGATTTAAAATAGTGCGAACTAAAAAAATATCATCTCGTGTCAACTTCCACCTGCTACAATCACCCTCTCCTGCCTTGATGTGTACATCGTATAGAGATGTCAAAAACAGCGCATAATCATCCAATTCCCAATCCAGCAAACCCCGTCCAAAAGCAATGTTCCAACTATAACTCTCATTATAAACATCTAAAACATCATTCACCTTGGCCGACAGCACCAACACAATACGATACAAAGGAAATCTCACCTTGAGCGGTTGATCTCGACACCAACAATCATCCTAAAAACTGATTGTATTACCATTCCCTACTGCAAAAGTCAACCTTTCCCGAAGTTCGCTCCACCCCCGCCGAATATACCGCCACAAATTCACCCCATAAGAACCACGACTCTCAACTGAGCATCATCCCCCCTCCATAACACCAGATTTTGCCCATATAATTTCTCTCCAAAAACTCTCCCTCTCCACTCCAAATCACTACAACCACTTACCTAGCAAGGCTTTATTAAACGAAGGCTTTATTAAACAGTACGAGACTCCCCAGTCCAAGACCACCCAACCTTATGGGAGAACACACTACAACCTAATTAACCAAATGTAATTTCATCTCTTCCCCCAAGAAACTCCATATGGATCCTCTCTAATTTTTTTGCCACCACAACAAGAATAAGAAACAATGACAAGAAATAAGTAGAGAAATTCAACGTGGACTTTATGAGAATAAGACGGCATCCCTTTGAAAGGTACATACGCTTCTAACCCGCTAACCTTCTCTCCACCCTTTCCACAATACTATTCCAAATTTGCGTACTTTTAAACTGTGCTCCTAAAGGAAGCCCGAGATATGTCATAGGCAGTTGCGCAATCCTGCAACCCAAAATCATAGCCAACTGTGATAGCCTCTAATTTTTCCAAATTTATTTTCAATCCAGATACGGCCTCAAAGCATAGGAGCAAACAACGCAAATTCTTAAAATGCTCAACATCTACGTCACAGAAAATTAGCATACTGCTCAACAAAAAAGCCCCTTAACAAACTTTCCCTCACGGCCTTCTCAAGCATCCTATTGAAAGCTTCTATTACAATGACAAACATCAATGTAGGCAGAGGATCCCCTTGCCTCAATCCTCTGCTACTATGATTACTACAATTACGTAAGTCGTATATATAATTGATGATACAACATGTGTACCCGACCTCTACCTTGGGCTATCACATCTGGCCCATACGTGTGGCCCATCGAGGTCGGGTTCGAGGTATTGCGAAAGCCCAGCGAAGAAGTGCATGACCTCGAGGTCGAGGTTGTTCCTCACTTGTGGCGTCCTTCTCGATACACGAGGTCGGGGTCGTTCACCCCACGTACGGACCAAACGTCACGTGCCCCCCCTTTTCGAGTACACGTGCTCATGGAAACCTAGTTCAGCCTAACTGTTATACCTCTCTACTTACCATAAATCTCGGCATTCCCAAAGAAGGTTATACAGTCCTAGCGCAACACAAACATCCCCCAGGAAAAAGAATAGCAATCCATCTAGGACTCTATCACCGCCCTATATAAATAGGTGTGCCCTCCCCATGAATAAGGTACGTCTTTTTTCCCACAAAACATTAGTTATATAAAATATCTCTTGGCCGTTTGACTAACTTAAGCATCGGAGGGGCTACGAGGACACACCTCAACGCCTTTATTTCAGGTATTTGGAGGCAGAGCGGGTGGAACTCTTTCATCCGGTCCGGGTCGACCCAGGTACGATTTCTTGCATCATCATTGGCGCCGTCTGTGGGAACCGTGTGACGAAAAGCCATGGTTAACACACGTTCAGGACAACTTCCGGCAAGCTCATCCGCCCCTAATCAACCTCCCGCTGCGGACGTCCCGCCCCCACAGGAGGTAACATCAGGAGAACCACCGTATCCACTCACAACAATCACACCAGCCGCATTCGAGGAACTTCGCCAGCAGGTGGCCACACTAACTCAGTTGCTACAGGAGAGAAGCGCACCCCCGGTACCGTCACCACAAAGTGGCAATATGGCCCATGCTAGGGTTCCGGGACCCATCAACTACGAAGCCGGAACCTCGGGTATACCCCAGGAACCCATCGAGCCGAGGTCAATCGCAATGGATCCAACTGACTTGGCGAAAATTATTCAAGAAGGAATCACAGCTGGGATGCTGCAGAAGTCACGGGCGGTGGTAGGGTTTGCCCCCAACACGCCGTTCACCCCCGAAGTTTTGTCCTATCCCCTGCCTGATCGTTTCAAATACCCCAGAGTGAAGGAGTACGACGGGACGACGGACCCTGTCAACCACCTGAATATATACACCGACGTTATGAACTTACAGGTCACACCCGATGCTGTAATGTGCAAAGCTTTTCCTCAGACACTCACGAACGCCGCGAGGGATTGGTTCTCCACGCTAGAGCCCAACTCCATAGCCTCATTCTCGGACTTGGCCGACAAGTTCTCCGTTTTCTTTGCCAGTAGCAAACGAATCAGGAAGACAGCCGCATCACTCATGCAGATGCGACAAGAGCCCAATGAAACCCTCCGCAACTTCATGACAAAATTCAACAAGGAAAGGCTTTTGATCCCGGACCTACACATCACAGCCGCGGTATCTGCTCTTACATATGCAGTAAGGTGCGAAGCGTTCAAGATGTCCCTATCAAAGACCCCCCCAAAGTCAATAACCGACCTGCTCACCAGGGCGGAAAAGTATATTAACATGGAGGAAACTATGTTCCCGAGAAGAGACGCCCTGCCAGTAAGAAAGCCCGACATGAAGAGACCTCACGAGTCCACCCAACGAACGGATTTCCCCAGAGGTCAACCGAGACAAGAAGTCGGCCCCACGTCCTTCACCCGATTGAACAACTCGAGGTCGAACATTCTCATGGAGATCAAGGACCTCAGGGAGCTCAAGTGGCCTCCCAAGATACAGTCCCCTCCCGAAGCCCGTGACAAGAGTAAATATTGTGACTTCCACAGAGACCATGGCCACACGACAGAGGGATGCTTCGCCCTCAAGAGGGAGATCGAATCAGTCATCAAGAGGGGCTTTCTAGGAACGTATGTGGGTCGGGACAAGCGTCCCCAAAACACTCATCACAAGGGAAGGCAGCCCGGCGACAAGAGGGATCAACAACCAACCGCAGGGACAATCAACGTCATCATTGGTGGAACGGCCTCGGGAGGAGACTCAAATAATAGCCGTAAGCAGTACGCCAGGTTGTACCCCCTCGTCTCGAGTGTAGACGTGAGCAATGTGGAGGACATAACTTTCGGAGCAAGAGATTTGGAAGGCGTGTCTTTTCCTCATGACGACGCCCTGGTTATATCGGCAATCATCGCTAATTTTGAGGTAAAAAGGATCTTGGTAGACAATGGTAGTGCAGCCAATGTACTATCACATGAGGCTTTCGAAAAGATGGGTATCTTGACGGAACAGCTCAGACCGGTGAAGACGCCTCTTCAGGGATTTGGAGGAGGTATTGTTGTCCCGGAGGGGGTTGTTGACTTACCCCTTACCTTGGGGTCGGGAGGGAAGCAGATAACACAGATCACAGCGTTCCAAGTAGTTCGCACAGCTGTGGCCTATAACGCCATACTTGGCCGACCACTGCTAAATGGTATCAAAGCAATCGTCTCGACGTACCACCTGGCGGTAAAGTTCCCTACAAACAGAGGGGTCGGGGTGGTTCGAGGAAACCAGACTGTGGCTAGACAGTGTTATGTCGCGAGCGTGAAGGAGATCAAGTTGGACGTCATGCAGGTAGCAGAGATGGAGCTCGAGCCCGATCACTGTGGAAGGCTCGCGCCGGTGGAAAAAATGGATGAGGTCGAGCTCGAGCCTGGCAGGAAGGTCACAGTTGGCCAGGGTCTGGACAGCGTGACTAAGGGTAAACTAATCGATTGCTTGGCTCGCCATGCCGACGTATTCGCATGGAGCGTAGAGGACATGCCTGGGATAGACCCCGCGGTTGTCTCGCATAAACTCAACGCCAACCCAAACGTTAGACCGGTGAAGCAGAGAAGGAGACAGTTTGCACCAGAAAGAAGGGAAGTCATTCAGGAGGAAATTGCGAAACTTATGAAGGCCAACTTCATACGGGAGGTGCAATACCCGGAGTGGCTCGCCAATGTGGTCCTAGTGAAGAAGGCGAACGGAAAGTGGCGAGTATGCATCGACTTCACCGACCTCAACAAAGCATGCCCCAAGGACAGCTATCCCCTGCCACGAATTGACAATCTTGTGGACAGTACCTCGGGTCACAAGTTATACAGCTTCTTGGACGCTTTTTCAGGGTACCACCAGATTCTAATGTCGGAGGATGATCAGGAGAAGACCTCATTCATGGCAGACTCAGCCATCTACTGTTACAGGGTCATGCCATTTGGTTTGAAGAATGCGGGAGCCACATATCAAAGACTCGTCAATAAAGTCTTTGCTAACATGATCGGGAAGAACATTGAGGCCTACGTTGATGATATGGTTGTCAAAAGTAAGCGGGTGGACAGCCACATTGCCGACTTGGAAGAGGTATTCGCAACGCTACGGAGATACAGGATGAAGCTAAATCCAGCTAAGTGTGCCTTTGGGGTGGCGTCCGGTAAGATTCTTATTTTCAGTTTTAATTAACTTCAATTTAGTCCCCAAGTTTAGAAATTATTATTTCAGCCCTTAATATTTTATTTTCAGTTTTAGCAGATTTCCATAAGCCACTAATTATAAAGGTTTAATTCACCATTTAGTTTCTATCTTCAGTTTTAAAAAGATTTACAAATCTTTAGTCCCTAACTTCTAAAAGTTATTATTTCAACTTTTAGCTTTTATTTTCAGCTTTAATAAGATTTGCATTTTAGTCCCTAACTTTTAAAAATTACTATTTCAGCCCTATAAACTTTTATTTTCAGATTTAATAAATTTCCAATGTAGCCCCTAAACTTTAATTTATCATTTTAGCTATTATTTCAGTTTCAATAATTGTCAATTAAATCCTTAAACTTTAATTATCACGTTAAAACTTAAGTTTCGAAATACTGATTCAAAAACTTTATTTTCTATTTTGGCTAGACGAAACGTACGGACGATTAAGAGCTTGAGATCACTTTCCACTTCATATTTGCACGTAACTCAAGATATATTGAGGTAGACTCGCCTTCCATTTAATTCGTTATAAATTATTAATTGCAGTCTTATTGGTGAATTTACGTGATCTTATAATTTTAAGGCGATGAAGATGAGATATTCATATTGAATATATATTGTTATGCTTGCCATAACTTGTATACTTTAATGCATGAGAAGAGACGAGAATCTCTTATGAGATAAGATGAGAATGTTATGCATAACTTATGTGCTTAAATGCATGAGACGAGACTACCCACACTATGATTTTAAAGAGCCTACGATTTTCAAGAAAATGAGCCTATGATGATGATGATTTCACGTTATATATTGTATAAGTATGTGTTCAATTATTCTGTAAATTAATTATCAGCGATTAGTCTACTGAGTATTTTTTCGAAATACTCATTCCGTTATTTTAACAATATTTGCAGATTTCGGAGATGGTCGAATGTGATGGGCAGTGGTGGCATGAATTGAAAATCGTAGTTATTTACTTACGAAATTTTCGCATTTTAAACACTATTAACGTACTTTGTTATTTCGTTTATTTCAAAAATTTGAGATTTAAATTTTAAAACGATTATTCTAAGTTATTTAAATGAGTTTTGTTGCCGACAATAATTACCGTTATGAATGTGATGTGATTTTAAAAAATTAGGTTATTTTCGCAAATTTGATTATTAAAATTATGGCAAAAGACGATGACGTGACAATCCGGGTTAACGGAACTCGGGGCGCTACACATTTGGTTTCAAACCTGATCCATGCTGATCAACTGCTTTGTTCAGGTTAATTACTGCCTTTGGAGTTGTCAAGAATATTGAATAAGATTCCAGAGATCGTCAAAGATTGCAATTATAATATTTCCTTTTAGTGTAGGATTACTTTCCTTAGTAGTAGATTGCATAATATTTCCTTTTATGTTTATTTCCTTTTACAGTTATTTGTAACCCTATAAATAGGGTCTTTTACTTTGTAATAAAAACAAATTTATTATATACAATTTATAATATTCTTCACATGGTATCAGAGCAGTTTCGATTCTAAACAAATTAACCTTTGAATTTCGTTTCCGGCGAGCGGCCTTAAGCCGCTCGTCCGGCAACCAATGTTTTTTTTTTTAAATTTTCTTTTCGGATGTATCACTACAAAGTCGCATCACATTCCGGTGGCCACAACTCCGATTCTGCAGTTTGTTTGGAGTTTTTTCAGCTTTTGGTAATCTGGAACTTGATCCAGTTTATTTGGAATTTGGTTTAGTATGTCCAGTTCATCTGAAATTTGGTCCGGTTCATTTGGAATTTGATTTGGTATATGTCCAGTTCATCTGGAATTTGATTTAGTATATGTCCAGTTTATCTGGAATTTGGTTTAGTTCATTTGGAAATTTGGTTTGTAGTTTGGCCCAGTTGATGGGATTGAAAATTTGGTTTGTTTTTGGTTCTCGTTGTTTCTTTGGAGTGTTCTTGAAGTGGTTTTAGAGTGGTTCTTTGTTGTTCTTGGTCTCTCTTTGTCAATACTTTTCGCCGTTGGTTGCTTTGATTTGGATTTCTTCTTCATGGGCACAAGTATTGTCATCGTCGTCAATTCATGATTACAAATTGATGATTTTATCAGCATCAATTTGAGGGGGATGTCAAGAACATTGAATAAGATTCCAAAGATCGTCAAAGATTGCAATTATAATATTTCCTTTTAGTGTAGGATTACTTTCCTTAGTAGTAGATTGCATAATATTTCCTTTTATGTTTATTTCCTTTTACAGTTATTTGTAACCCTATAAATAGGGTCTTTTACTTTGTAATAAAAACAAGTTTATTATATACAATTTATAATATTCTTCACAGGAGTGATTGGTACCTTTGCCGTGTATGTTTACGTTATTAAAAATAATCCGTATTGCTTTCTGTTGACAGTGTTTGCTAGTAGTGTCACCACCCCCACATTAATCAACTTTCATTAGAAACCACAGATCAGCATTGTGTTGAATGGACAACTTGGGCTAGCTGGACCAAATTAACCAAATCCCAAAGAGATTCTTTCTTGAGCCTCTCATGTCGAAAGGGCTGTTTTGTACTTGGATGGTGAGATATTTCAGTGTATTAAGCTAATGCTTATAGGTTATGATATGCCACATGAAACCGTTTATATCCATTTAACTTCAATAAGTTCTACTAAACACGGTGTTTGCTTTTTGTAACGACAAAATCTTAACTCATACATATTTCCGTTTTGGGAGAGTGTACCTATTTTACTCCTAACAGATTTCTATGACGCCTCATAACATGCAAACCCAAGGCATCTATCTTATATGAGACTTCAGTCAAATCCTAGTACCAATTAGTCAACTCGCCATGGACATTAAAAGTAAATGATTAAATTAAATAAATATAAAAGTATAAAAAAATTAAGAAAAATAATTTTTACGTCACTTAGCCTATGTTTGGCTCATATATATAAACTGTGTATAAACAATGAAGCCATTTTTTATCTACATATTTCAAGGGACCTACAAGTACTATCTACTTATCTACCACTCATTTTTATCTGTTTATAATTTAAATCCTTTATAAACAATTCCCAAACATGCTTTTATTTCAATAACAATTAAAAAATTACTACATTGAAAATTTAAATCCTTTATAAACAATTCCCATCCATGCACGTACCTATTGTCTTTCTACCTTCCATCTTCTCTCTCGTGAAAAATCCATACACGCATGTAACTTTCTCACTCTATCATTCATCTCTAAATTTCAATTCAATTAAAATCCCACAACCTAACGGTCTCAACCTAGATAAAATCTCACAGATGTCTGTGATCCCCAAATTCTTCCTCTTCTTCACATTTAATCACCTCAATTTCATTTTAATTGCTGTAAGTACGTATGAAAATATCATCTCGTAAAATGAATAAAATTGTTTATTTGAGATATTTGGTGTGTTGAACTCCTTCAAGAATTTCTTTTTGAGATTTTTGTTTTTACTTTTGAAACATGGAACTGCACAAACCATGTCCGGTTCACCAGGTTTCCGGTTAAACTATAGCTAGCAACAATTTCTCTACTGGTTTTCCTATCTCCGGTTCATACAATGCAAACAGACCAGTTTTCAGTCAGCTTCCTGGTTTTCTGGTTGAACCGGACTGGCAGGTTTCCAGAATATTGGTTAAACAGAGGGGAAAGAGAAGATAATTGATACAAGATGTTAAAGAATTCTCCTTTAGCAAAATTGTGCACAAGCTTAGAAGGCACTGCATCATCTATGTGGACGAGCTCCAGCAATTCTAATGCAAATTTTTCTTTTTTCTGGATGTTAGCGTTGGTGGGGAGTGAGGGCGCTAGCAGACCTCAAGTTTAGCATGATAAAAAAGCCAACTCACGAATTTCAAATACAAAATAATATTGCAAAATGACTATACAGACTACCACATCGATGTTCGATGTTAGTCTCTCATCAACTAATTTATTCTATACTATTTTGTGCAATTAATGTAAATCAAGTCATAAGCCTAAAGATCACTGAAGCCAACAAAATCTATTCATGGAAGACAATGGAAAATAACAATCAATTATGATGATTAAAACAAAAATAATAAACTGCTTATTTACTGAGACTAAGTGCACTATTTCCTACTGCCAAAATCTGCCTTTTCAAAATCACACCGACTTGCAATCAACTGTCTAAGAACCTCTTCAACATATCTAATGAGAGTATGAGAGTCTATAACAGGAAGGCAAAAGGAAGTAAAAACATTTCAACCAGCATGATCACAAACCTGTCTCAGAACTAAGAGAAGCGATCATATTATTCGATGAAGGCAATTTCAGTTATATAAAGTTCTATTAGCCTGCATCAATTATTTGTGGATATGAAAGAATTAAGATGACGGATATCTTCGCTATGATTCCAAAACTTATCAGAACTGACCAAATGATAGCTACTTTAGATTATGATATGGATCCACAATCAACAAACATGTCATAGTCAATTACCCCAAGTGATCTAAAGAATGTGCTGGCACAACAACTAAATTCAAGTTATAATTATCTTCTTGTCATAAGGCCACCCAATATAAAAAACATAGTATATATACATCAAAAGAAACCAAGCATAATTACCTTCAACCCGACTGACAGCTCCCTTGTTTAGGGCATAACTACCTATAAGACAAATATATTACACTAGTCAGAGCAAAAGTAAATATCACATTTGTCACTTGAGAATAAAAATATACTATTTTACTAAGCAATTATGTAACCAGAAAGGTGGACATGATCCTGCATCCAAGTGAATCGTCTAGGATCTTTTATTTATTAAATCTAATGAAACATGGAGATTTCTCTAAAAGCCCCTTTCACTGCCAAAGTGAAAAACAGTGCCTGTTTCAGACATCAAATGTCCAGTGTGCCCTCGTTTAAGAAGAATTTTTTTCTTCCATTCAAATTTTCCTAACCTTCTTGTCCCTACCCTACGCTACCTATGTAATACCTAGATCAGGAAAGCTTAAAAAGATTTGATAGGTACTACTCATACAAACAAGGTGCACCTTCTTTTCCAGAAGTCCATTTTTTAGAAACTCCACAGTTAAGCGTGCTGGCTTGTAACAATTCCATGATGGGTGACCCCCTGGAAAGATTTCTCGGGGAGCATGCGAGTGAGGACAAAGTATGCTGAATAGACCTATATTGGTACAATGGGAACAGTACGTCGTCGATCTAACGACCGAGACAACCCGTTAAGTGGGACCCATGTCGTTACAAACGGTATCAGAGCGCGGTTGCCAACCGGAAATCAGGAACTAAGTGCTATGCGGGACAAAGTGTTACGCCATAGGGTGGGAGCCAGCTCTTGAACCCGTAGGAGCCACCTCTAAAATCTCAATGCCTAGCAACGGATCCTTAGATGGATCAAGCGCGACGAGCACGTCACGAATCTAACAAGGGGTGATTGTAATACCCAGACCAGTAAAGCTTAAAAAGATTTGATAGGTACTACTCATACCAACAAGATATACCTTCTTTTCCGGAAGTCCATCATTAGAAACTCCACAATTAAGCGTGCTTGGCTTAGAGCAATTCTACGATGGGTGACCCCTAGGAAGTTTTCTCGGGGAGCGTGCAAGTGAGGACAAAGTATACTTAGACCCATGTTGGTACAATAGGGATAGTACGTCGTCGATCTAACAGTCGGAACAACCTGTTAAGTGGGACCCGGGTCGTGTTCAAGTAGGTAAGCCTGTCAGCAAACATATTCATTCCATGCAAGCAAGCTAGCCAAAGAGTAGTAGGCTTTCAAAGAATCTCCTTCCCTGCTGTCTGTCCTTTCAGTTTTCATAAAATGACATTTGTCCCCTCCTCTATGGACGAACGTAAAACTTGACCCCTAAATAATGGATGATGCGGTAATATGTCCCTAAGCCTTAGTCTCCATAAAAATGGTCTTTAAACTATGGTTATTGAACAATCCAGTCCCTACACTTCGGTAAATGTCAAGTAGAGAAAATGTTGGTTATGTTATGAAATCATGGAGTTTAGTAGCGCTACGTACGAAATTAGAATCACGAAGTTCGATTCTTATAATTTTATGTCTCATCAAGTATGTTCACGAATTCATGGATTTTTGTTATTATTTTTATGTTACGTTATTTTCACTTATTGAGATTATCATCTCACATGAAATATGTAATTATTTTATAGGGAATAAGTAATCAATGATTCGAGGCGGACGAAGATTAGACGAGCAAACGATGGTGGTTAATGGTTCAAATCATGTTATGGAATTAGGAATGTTTTACAATTTTATGATATTATTTTAGAGTTTTTGAAAGGGTTTTGAATATGAAACATTTCTTTATTAATCGTCTTGATTTTCAATAAAGATCCTTATGATTTCAATAAAATGTTTTTAGTTCAAGTTTCCGATTCTTTTCAAATACTACAAGTTCTTAGTTATGCCTTTTAGCCTCACTAATGGAGGTACAAAGATGTATCGTGACTTGAAAGCCGTATTTTGGTTTGGAAGAATATGAAGGACATAACTGAGTTCGTTGAGAGGTGCCTTATATGTCAACAAGTGAAAGCCGAACATCAACAACCATCAGGGTTACTGTAACCGTTGCAAGTTCCGGAATGGAAATGGGAGCATTTAACAACGGATTTTGTTGTTGGTTTTCCAAAGTTAGTGAAGGGTCATGAGGCCATTTGGGTAATAGTCAATAGATTGACCAAAGCAGCTCACTTTTTGCCTATCCGAATAACCTTTTCTATGGACCAATTAGCACAATTATATGTTAACGAAGTGGTGAGACTTCATGGTGTGCCAGTCTCAATTGTATCAGATAGAGATCCAAGGTTTACATCCAACTTCTAGAAAAGTCTGCATCGGACAATAGGAACTAAGCTAAAGTTTAGTACAGCATTCCACCCCCAAACTGATGGACAATCGGAGCAAACTATTCAAACTCTTGAAGACATGCTCTGAATTTGTGTTTTAGAATTTGGAGGGCATTGGGAGAACCATTTACCATTAATTGAATTCGCTTACAACAACAGCTACCATGCCTCCATCGGTATGGCACCCTATGAAGCTCTATATGGAAGAAAGTGCAGATTACATGTTCATTGGGATGAAGTTGGTGAGCATAAGATATTAGAGGTTGAAATTGTGGAACAAACAGTTTGGGCCATTAAAAAGACCCATGTTGGTACAGTGAGGACGGTACGTCGCCGATCTAACGGTCGGGACAGCCCGTTAAGTGGGACCCGAGTCGTTGCCATCATTAGAAACTCCACAGTTAAGTGAGCTTGGCTTGGAGCAATTCCATGATGGGTGACCCCCAAGAAGTTTTCTCGGGGAGCATGCAAGTGAGGACAAAGTATGTTGAAAAGACCCATGTTGGTACAATGAGGACAGTACGTCATCTATCTAACTGCCGGAACAGACCATTAAGTGGGACCCGGGTCGTTACAAATGGTATCAAAGCGCGGTTGCCAGCCGGAAATTGGGAACTAAGTGCTATGCGGGACAAAGTGCTACGCCATAGGGCGGGAGCCACCTCTTAAACCCGTAGGAGCCACCTCTAGAATCCCAACGCCTGGCAACGGATCGTCAGATGAATCAAACGCGACGAGGACATCGCGAGTCTAACGAATGGTGATTGTAATACCTAAACCAGGAAAGCTTAAAAAGATTTGATAAGTACTACTCATACCAACAAGGTGCACTTTCTTTTTCAGAAGTCCATCGTTAGCAACTTCACAGTTAAGCGTGCTTGACTTGGAGCAATTCCATGATGGGTGACCCGCTAGGAAGTTTTCTCGAGGAGCGTGCGAGTGAGGACAAAGTATGCTAAATAAACTCATATTGGTACAGTGGGGACAGTACGTCGTCGATCTAACAGCCGGAACAACCAATTAAGTGGGACCAGGGTCGTTACAACCTATCCCATCCACCACTCTCTTGCCACTACCTTTGTTGTTCTCTTCCACAGTCCCTCTCTTCTTCACCCTCTTCCCTTCCACCAACTCCCCTTCCCAGACTGAACTCTTTTCAAAAAGTATTATTCACGATATCTAGCAATGCATTAGTCAAATTTAGATCCCAACATGGTCTGTGCATTTTTGCTCCTCGTCTTGTACATTTTCATCTCAGTAGGTGAGTACTTTTAAGGCCTTAATCATACATACTTAGTTCAATGTGAAATTAGAAATGGATTCTAATTTATAATTGGATATGAAGCTAATGTTCAATATTTTTGTGAGACTCCTGATTGGGTTCCAGTGGCATTCATATGAGATATCATAAGTTTTTACCTGCTTTTTCGACTGCCCATCTTTTCATTGATTAATCCAATGAAATCATTCACCTTATTATTACAAATTATGTGACTTTTTGGCAATGTTTAGCCATCTTCAATTATTTATTTTACTCTGGTAGACTAATCTTCCATCAGCAGTACGGCCAATAAATAAAAGTTATTACTTCTCCAAATCATTAATGAAGATCTATATATTGTCAATTTTTAGTAGTATTTGAAATAGTTCTAGTTCTTTCCTAAATAGTTCTGATTTGTATTGAACCTTAGATTGAAAAGTCATTGGCCGGAACTAATGTCACCCTATTTAATTTTTGTAGTTTCTTTGTTAAGGTTATAGAGCTTATATATTAATTATCATCAAGTGGGGAAGAATTATTGGAAATGCAGATAATTATGGAAGCAACCCAGAGAGAAGAATTCGAATGCAACTAGAGTTGCATTAGATATTACTTGTTCTGCCTTAATCAATTGAAAGTAGTGCAAACTATACATCTAATCCTTCAGGGTATAACAATAACAGTTAATACAGACTAAAGGAATCATTCTATTCAAAGTCTCACCATTGAACAAATTAATAATATAATTCGTGTGTCAAAAGTATAAATGAAGACTAACCTTGGTCTCCATATAAATAGACTAAAAGCAGGAATGCTCCCTGAAAAGTTTCGAATAAAGTATATAATTAGAAGTTGTTCATTCTTCTTAAGCCAAATACGTTTCACATAAACTCCATCAAGATTTCCGAATAAAAGGTTAATGTCACTCTGTCTATTAAAATCTCATTATAGCTGCCGAAGCAATATTATATTATATCCATGTTTCTATGATCTCAAGGATCTGTTCTCTTTGCCGTTTTCAAGTCATTTTCTGTTTTCGATTTTCTAAAACATTGAAAACGCGTTCTCTTTCCTATTTTCGAAAACGTGTTTTTGAAAACAAGTTTAAAATTTACAAAGAATACCATTTTGAGTATTTTTAGTTATAACTTGACCAAAATTTTCAATTTTGGATTTTTGAAAATAATTTTTCAAATGACAAAAAGAACACATTTTCAACAATTTCAAAATGGACACTCAAAACACAAAACTCAAAATGATTTCAAAACTCAAAACGGAAGCTGAAATACGAAGAGAACAACCCCTAAGCTTTTTAGACCATTTTTCAAACAAGAGTCCTGGGTTCAAGCATCGCAGACACCCACTTCACCCACGTAAATAAAGTGTGCATGAGTCACACTCTGGCGGAAAAAATGAATCCTGCATACGTCTAAAGGGTGTGACAAGGATAATATTTAAATCAGCTTAAGCTTTTCGATTAAGTGCTTCAACAATATCAAATGTATAAAAAACGAGAAACATACCAGAATGATGAGACCTAATGATAAATAAGGGGGAGAGCGGGATCTCGAATAAAGGGCAGATGAAAACGGAGCTGTCCCACTCTCTGATATTCTTCGAGACGGATTTATTGGCCTCCTTGACATTGCCAATATTCCAACACAACTAATTACTGGGTATAATAGCAAATTAATCACTAATTTACGCATTCAAGAATCAATTGAAAGAAAAATAAAGAACCCAAAGTTCAGTGTTGATGATTGATCTATAATAGTACCTGCGAAAAGTGATGCTTTTCAGGCTACCTGAAACCTCGTAGTACCTTGTTATTCTTGGGGTGAATGCAAGTATGAATAACTGAATATGGATCTGTTTCTATCTTCAACAAATGTGTCTTTTCATTCCGAATTTTAAGGATTTGAGGACTCAAATTGGTGTGTGGGGAAAGAGCAAAATGGTAAATTGGCGCCTTGAGTCGGCTGTAGTCCAACGAGTTGGGCTCTCAGTTGGGTCATAATGGGAAGGGTAGACCGGGAAAAGCCCGTGAAGGGCCCTATACTCACCCGGCCCGGGTCCAGATGAGCAGGCCGTCAACCTCGGCTCTCGAAATGAAAAAAAGAATTTGAAATAATCCAACCAAACAAAATTCGACGGGTTCAATTCAATTTGATTTGGTTCAATTCTGTTTAAACTTTAAAAATGAAATTACACAAACTCACACATTTAGAGATCACATTTCATATATCAGAGGTCTAGTTTACAATTTCAAATCTCAGATGTTTTGCTACACAATTTCAAACCATAAATTATTTCTACGTCACTCAATTCATCCCCAATATCATTTTCAAAACATAAATCTCTCTCTCTCTCTCTCTCTCTCTCTCTCTCTCTCTCTCTCTCTCTCGCCACTCTCTCTCTCTCTCTCTCGCCACTCTCACTCTTCTCCCATCCTCTCTCTCGCGTCTCCTTCTTTCTGTGAGTTTCGCCTTCATCGCTTCATCTCCGAGCCTTGCTGTACAGCGAAAAGCGCCGCCTTCTTTTGTTTTTTAATTTTTGATGCGATGCTGTGTAGTGGTAGTTCGATAGAGCTATGCGGGGTGGTAAGTGTAGTTGTGGTTGGACGTGGTGCTGTGTGTGGTCGTTTGTGGTACTGTGCATAGTGTTTGGTTTGGGTGCAGTCGTGGTGTGCGGTGATTGGGTGCGGGTTGTTTAGTGTTGCGGGTTGCTTGGTGCCGGTAGTTGTTGGGGGTTGCAAAATAGTGGAGGTACATTTGTGGCGTGGTGGTAGGGGTGGTGCGTTTATGACGGTGGTGGTGCATTTTCTGGCGGTGATGGTGGTGCGTTTATGATCGTGGTGGTGGTGCTATTGCGATTGTGGCGGCGTGAGGGTAGTCGCATGTGGCAGTGGTGGTAGTTAGCTATGTCAACGAGTCGAGCCGGAAAAAAAAAAAGCTCTAAACGAGCCCAAGCTTTTTTGGACCCGAGCCCAGCCCAGCCCAGCCAAAAAAATGAGGCTCGACCCGAGCTTTCATTCCGAGTCGGCTCGGGGGTTTTTTTTTGTCCACATTTTTTACTTAAAGAATTTAAATTTTGCACAGTTTATACGTGTTATAAATTATAAAAATGTAAACTCTCATCCTTTATTCGAGCTTGTGACCGGCTACAATTATCGTAGGCGGAGTTAAAACTGTACAGGAATAAAATATTTCGTATACAATTTTTCTTGATACAAAAAAAATTTAAAAATTACATTTTTTTTAAACTAATCAATTTAAAAACTTACAATATCATAGATGCCTGAATTTGCTGTAACTCTTCGGTCATTATACTGTCAACTTGTTCTTGAAGGCGTAATTCCGCGCATTCCCAATCCTTCAAACATGTTAAAGTCTCTAATATATCTTCTTTTAGTTTTGATCGTTCATCACATAAAACTCGACCACCTAAACGAAATGCAGCCTCCAATGCTACCGTAGACACCGGAGGTGATAGTAGATCGCGAGCAATTTTTGATACAATTGGATATTGCCTTTCGTTACACCTCCACCATGATAAAAGATTAAATTCCTCTAATTCTCATGGTTGTAACATACTACGAACAACCACGCACATATACCTAGCTAACTCAGAGGGAATTTCAAAATTCGTACCACTGACATCTATTGCTCTAGATATTGACAAACTAGAACTAAATGAGGAAACACTAGTATTGGTTTCTAAAAAATTCAAAAATTTTCTGTATTTGTTGAATTATTTCTTGAAAAAGAACTTTGGGTAGTAGAACTATACTGACCATCTTTTTCAGCGTAATAGTTATATATTTCACATAACATAGATTCTATATGCACATGTGATAATTCTACATTCATGAAATTTGAAATCCCCTTTATGGTAGCATTTGTGCCAGTTAAATTAAGTTGAGGGTCTATCACCGAAACTAATAAAAATAAAGAAGGTATCTCTTCCCAATATTTACCAAAATTTGCCTTCATAGAATAAATTACGTTAACAAAAATTGACAAACTCCTATGTTTTTGAAATACTTGTGAAATATAGAAAAAATGTTGTAAAACAAGTGAAAATGTAGGGTAATAAACACCGCTACATTCATTTGTGGAATTGAAAAAAAGTTTTAAAATTTTTTTCACGACAAATGCAAGAGACAATTCCCAATTTTCTAAATTATATTCGGGTCCATATGTATGTCTACCATTATAATACATTGAAATAACGTTATTATAACTTTCACACGAGTGTAACATAAGATATATAGAATTCCATCTATGCGATATATCAGCGACAAATGATTTCTCTTATAAGTCATACTCTACACATAAACTGTTAAATGCTTGCTTTCTTGCTGGTGATATAGTAATAAAATTAATTGCTTGTCTAATTTTATTTTAATGTGATTTTATATGTTCCAATCCATCTTGTACAATTAAATTAATAATGTGACATACGCAACGTTGATGAAAAAATAAACCTCCAAAGTAGGGTTCAAATCATCAATAAATTTTTCGACAACAACTTTGTTTACACTAGTATTATCAAAAGTAAAATTTCGAACAATTTCTTGCATGCCATATTCTTGTGTAATATCTTTTAAAACCATGTATATGTTAGTCGCATTATGAGGATATTCTACACATCTGAATGCAATAATTTTTTTTATGCATAAGACATAGGTGATCAATGTAATAAGATGTAGTAGCAAGATATCATTTTTTATTAACACCGGTCCATAAATCAGAGGTAAATGATATAACACAATTAAACGTTTTTAGACTTTCAACTGGAGTTTGTTTTCTTCTGTTATATAATTTTATAGCATCCGAACGAAGAGTATTTCTACAATAAGAATTATATCTGGGTTGGAGATAATTCTGCACAAGCCGAGTAAAGTGTTCTGACTCGATCATCGTTAGCGGCATCTCTGTTGTAGCCACGTACGCGGCCATTCCTTCACGAAATCTTTCGTGTGAATATACAAAAGTGGAAAAAGTGGAACCGGAACCGGTAAATGTTAGTTTGGTCTGTTTCGGGTCAAAACCGACTGATTTCGTTTTGCAACTTCTTAAAATGTGTCTATTTAAATGCGATGTGCTTGAACTGGGCTTCCAACTAAGTTCTTTACCACAATAATCGCAACATGCTTTCCAAATATCAACTCCATTTTAAACCCCAACTTTTTTACGAGTCATATGTTGCCAACAATCAACAGACCCTTTTTTCGACCTTTTAACATTGACTACTTCCTCCTCTTCGATATCTTCCAAATTAATTGGAACATTTTGAAATGCATCGTACTCCGATGGAGTACTCGAACTACCTCTAAACTAATTAATCTCATCACTGGTAAAATCCATGTGTAAGTATTATAATAGAAGGAAATTGTAGTAAAAAATATAGTCAAATGTATAAAAGAAATAGGAGAGTAGAATACAGATTATTGTAGTAAAGAATATAGCCAAATGTGTAAATTAAAAATAAGAGTTAAGCAATTGGAGAGTAGAATATTGAATATCGCGTAAAGAATTAGAGATAGAGTAATATGAAATTATAAAAAATTTCTTGTATTTATAAACAAAAAAATATATTCATTTTTTTAAAAATCATTTTTTTTTGTTGCGCGTGCACACGCATAACTATTTTTCTGCCTATAGCAGGCGGATTAACAGCAGGCAGAAAATCGGAAACCAAGCGATTTTCTGCCTGCAACAGTGGGCTGAAATTCAAAATCTGAATTTTTTTTATTTTCATATACACACGAGCCGGGCCGGGCTTGGCTCAGGCTTTTTCCAAGCCGAGCTGTGCAAGCCACGAGCTTTTTAATCACCCCTAGTGGTAGTGTTTGTGGAAGTGATGGTGGTGATGGTAGAGGTCGTGGTGGTGGTGCGATGTTGCGATGATTGGTGGTTGGGTATGGTGTTGTGGTGGTTAGGTGCGATGATGGTGCGGTGCTGTACGACTCATAATTTTAGATTTGATTTTTTTGTGATGGTGATGGTGGTGGTGGTGGTCGAAGGTGACGATGAGATGTTGGTGGCGATGGGTCTGTCGAGGTAGTGGTGGATCTAACGAGACGATGTGGTGGTTTGTGATGTGTTGATTTGTTTGAGATGGTGTTGCTATCGAGAGGTGGTGGTGGTTCTAGCGGCGACAATGGGGTGCTGATGTCGAGGAAGTGGTGAGCTGGTAGTCACGGGGGTCGGTTGTGCTCACAAATTATTTGATCGTTTGTGACCATTAAATTCATTAATTTGTGATCGATAAACAATATGTGGCCAATGAAAAATATAAATTGTGACCAAGAAATAACGTATGACCTAAAAATTGTTAATTTGTGACAAATGATTTGACAATTTGTGACTGTCTACTAAGTTGTGACTTATAATATTTGTGATTTGTGACCGATGAATAAGTTGTGACGTATAAATTTTTTTATTTGTAACCGATGAACAAATTGTGACTTATAAAATTTCTGAATTATGACCGTAAAATAATTTGTGACCTATAAATTTTTTGATTTATGATCGTAAAATAATTTGTGACTTATAAAATTTCTGATTTGTGATCGATAAAAAATTGTGACATAATTTTTTTGAATTGTAACTGTAAAATAATTTGTGACATTTCAATTTTTTATTTGTGACCGATAAACAAATTATGACCTATAAAATTTTTGAATTGTGACATGTAAAATTTGTGACATGTAAAATTTGTGACTTGTGACCAAATTATATAGAATTGTTATCTTAATATATTTAATTAATAAAATATATGTTTAATTAATTAATTTATAAATAAAATTTAAAAAATTCCGAGATTTGAAATTTTAAACCATATCTCTTAAATTTGAAATGGGTGAAATTAAACATCTTATTTATGAAACTTTCCCAATTTTAAATAATTATGGTTCCTCAAATAAGATCATCTGATTTTAGTACGATTCCGATTTTAGTACTCAAGCCCAAGCCCAAGAATTAAAAATTGATTCTAATATCACTGTTTTTTTAAAATAATTATTTTCTTTTGTTAATTTTGTGAATGATTTTTGTCTTAACAGAATATTTTTTTACTTGTTGTTTGCATTGAATAGGTTAAATTAATGTAAAATGGTGAATACTATTGAGGAAAGAATGTATTTTAAATAGTGATATGATTGAAAATATGTGATTAAAAAGTAGAGAAAAATTATTGATGTGATGAAAAATCTTAATTTATTGAAGAATGTATGGTTGAAAATGAGTTTTGAAAGCATACTATGTTATTCTTCCAGTCCTAACCTAGTTGGTTTTTTGTGATGAAATTTAAAATTTATAAAACTAGAAAACCTAATTGTTTAATTGACAAGATCCTCCATGTCAAATTATCAAGAAAATTAATAATGCAGGACATACCTTAATTCTTTGGGAATGATGCTTTAATACCGGATCTTGAATCTTGATTATTGATTTTTTTTGCTCTTGAATTCTTGATCTTGATTTTAGCTTCTTGCTCCATAATTTTGATTGTGTTGTTTTTCAATTTAATTGCTCCAATCATTCTTCTTGATTCTTGATTGTGGGTTTTGAATTTTCTTCTTCAATATACTCTCTATTAATTCTTGTGTTGATGTGATGACACAAATAATGAGAAGTTGTATATGAATTGGGGGACCATAACCCTATTTATTGTTCCATATGTGTTTGGTCAATCATCAAATACAACCTTAATGGATCTTGTCTCTACACATATAATATGGTTCATACTTTATTTAGAAGCCATAAGCCCAACAATTTAATTCTTTATTAGATCATTTTAATTTGGCTCAAACTTAAGATAGCTTTACACACAATTAATTACATATGTCGGCCCACATGACAAATTAATAAACCCAACAATCTTTCACTTGGGCTACATATGTTACTTGATAAATGTGCATGATCTTATAATGTCAAGACTTTGCTATCATAATTCAAAACATCTCTGAACATTCTCATCTATTGATTATAAAAATATAGGATCAAAACGATCTTCGTTATAAATATCATAACTAAACACATCAATGGTCACGTATATCAACACAATCAAATGACATAGATCAAGTGTGGATGTGTAACATGGAAACTACATGTAATGTAATCCAAACATGCATATTTCCAACTAACCCTACCTTATTTTTTAATGAGATCGACCATAAACTTTAATTAGAGTGGAACTGAAATGGATATTTTATATCTGAAATAAATCGAATATCCATGGATAAAAAAAATGTGTCTAAAACATACAACATTCGAATATAAACTCCCACTAAATTGGCATATCATCAAAAGATGCAACACCCATGTGAGTATTATGCTTATGAAAGACGTTAGGTGGTAGCAATTCAGTAAATAGATCCATGATTATGGAGTTTGTCGCAATATGATTTATAGAAACCTAACTACTCTAAATTATTTCCTTAACAATTAGGAACTTAATGTCTATAAACTTTGACATCATCAGGCTCCTGTTGGAATACAAGACTGTTATTGTCAAGGAATAACCAAAGTGGTCTTTCAAATCAATCCAAAATATGCAGTCCGTGACAATATTTTGCAATCATATTCCATTATCAGAATTAGAATATCTAATGATCTCCAATTGGTCTAATTTTCCTGAATGTGATCATGTATTAGTTCTCTATAGATACCGAATAACATAATGGCTGCTTTCCAAATTTCCATTCCAGAGTTGATTAAATATTTGCTTAGCATTCCAACAATGAATGCTATATTCGGATGTGTGTAAATCTAACTATACAGTAAATTCTCAACTACTGAAGCACATGGAATTTTCTATATTTTTCTTTATTTAAATTTATCATTGGGGTATTAATTAAGACTAAAATTATCTCCATTATCAATATGGGTATCACCTGATTTACATATCTGCATATATATAGTCGGAAAATTAGACAAACCACTGGATTGTTATGATTTAAAAAAAAGTTGACAGTCACAACCAACCGTAGTTAACAGTTGGCCATTAACAACGGCAGTTACGACCGGCTGTTAACATCAATAATCGGCTGTTACGACCATGATAAACGCAAATAAATTTTTTCTTGTTTATACTTAAAAATTATACATATGTTTAAAAAAATCATTTACATGTTAATTTATGTCGAAATAAGATTTATCAATTAAAAATGTATACTAATTTAGCGAAAACAAAATTAAACATATTGTGCTTATTGATTCGAAATGAACGTAAAAAAAATTCTTGTTCGGTATATGATCAATTTCTCAGATTTTGAGGTTGAAGCAGATGAAAAATTAGAGAGTTTTTAACTGTGTTGAAATAAATAAATAAGAAAAGTTAATTTGAAATTTTATATGGGAAGTGTTTGATTTTTACTTACTAAAAGGGTTGTATTATCTTTTAGATAAAAAATGATTTTTTGTAATTGTATTGTTTTTAAGGGCATTTTTGTCTTTTTCAATTCAAGAGGGCATTGTAGAAATATGCAATTGTTGAAAATTCAATGTGGAAATAAGGGAGTTTGAGCATGCCAATTTTAAAACCCCATCCCCTAAACCAAACCAAATCAACTCACTTCCCGCCGCCTTCCACACCCACCACCACTTGTCGTCGTCGCCGCCCATTTCATCTTCTTTCCCAACCCTATCAAAATTAATGGAAGAATACCCAGAGGGGCTTTGCACACCACCAATAGCTTGAGCATGTTGGGTGGGTTGCCCAAATATCCACGTACTAATCAAAGAGAACCTACACTTTGTGCATCCTCCCATAAATACAATCGTATTGCCTGATTTTTCCAAGATCTCAGTGATTTTCAAGGCTACAAAAGAGAATACGTCTGATAAATGAAAGGTTTGAGATTTTGGATGTTACAACTAAAATATTTGGGTAAAATCTGCTAAAAGATGAAAATTTTGGGTATGCGGCCACAATTATCCCTAAAATAAAAGACTGATGAGAATGTATTAATGAGTCATTTATATACACTTTTCTCAAAACCTAATACAATTTGAACTATTGTATTTTATGAAGAGAATTTCATTCAAAATCAAATTTATCATTGATGATTTTAGTAAAACAAATTTCTATCCCTACAAAATTCAATGGGACTTAAATTGTGATATCTTATCCGAGTTAAAAATTCAAATCCATTCCAAAGTCAGGGATAAATATCGAAAGTGTTCAAGTACAATTCAAACTCTTTAGAAAAAAGAAACTGTGAATTTGAAGTTCAAGATTTATTTGTTTTCATAATTAATAAATAAATCTTAAGGGGCGTTTCATCGAAAGGAACTAAATAAATAAAACAAATAAATGGATTGGGTCGACTCTTAATAATTAGCCAAACCTTTTAAAATTAAAGTCTACTGAAGTCCACTTAAAAGTCCATCCTACTTTTTTGAATCCATAATTATATGTAATTAAATATAATTGGGTGGTTACAATTTTCACTATAAATATGACCAAATGTCCATGAAAAATGATAAGTAAAAAGTGCATGAGAAAAATCACAATTCTAGGAGAAATTCCAAAAGTTCATAGAAAGAGAAGAAACTCTCCCAAGCTAAGTCCGGGAAGTACCAACAAGATCAAAAACTTCTTTAAATTCAAGCAAGTTCAAGTCATGTATAGAAAATCAAAGTCTTCTTCAAATCAAAAAAACTTCAAGTCCAAGTGTCGAAGTTCAAATCCAAATCTTGAAGTCCAAGACAAGTCTAAGAGTCAAACAAAATAAGTTCTCAATATATTAAACCTTCAATTTAAGTCATATGGCTCCTCGTCTACAAACACTCAAATCATTTATTAGAAGGTTGTGAGATATATTTCGTGTATAAAATACATAAATTGTTAAAAATTGAATTCTTGTGACATACAGTGAATGTTGATCTTCTTGTGACTACAAAATTGCACAATTATGTGATTAATGATACAAGTGATCGAGGGCCCACATGACTTGGATCATGGACTACAGGATTTGTTTAAGATTTTATTTGTTGGGAACATGGCTTGTTGACACTTAGACTTGTCTTGGATTTTAATTTCGAAACTTGGATTTGAATTTGCTTTTGTTTGAAAAGACTTTGGTCCTTTGGATTTGGCTTGGGCTTACCTAAATTTGAAGAAGGCTTTGATCTTAATATTTTCTGGATTTAGGTTTGAAGGAGTTTCCTCTCTTCCTTTGAACTTTTGAAATTTCTCTTGAACTTGTCGTTTGTCTCGTGCACTTTTTACTTGCCATTTTTTCATGGACCTTTGGTCCTATTTCTATAGAAAATTGTGACCACTTTTGTAACCATTCAATTATATTTAACTAAATACAATTATGAACTTAAAAATATGATAGACTTTTATGTTTGGACATTTTTTAAGTGAGCTTTAGTAAACTTTAATTTTTCAACATATTGTGGCTAGCCACAATATGTTGAAAAATGTGTTTAAATGCCAATTTTTTGCCAACTCTGTCACAAAACATGCTTATTAGCTTATTGATAAGTATATTTTACACACTTAATAGGATATTTAAATATAGATATTTCGAAGTTCTATTGATTAATTATGGCCTAATTTCTTTTATAATTTGTTTATTAGGTGAAACTCGATAATTGGAAGCTAAATTGAAATGAAAAAAAAAAGCAAAGAATTGTGAAAATCAAAGTTTGGGAACGTAATTGTAACTTTTTAAGACTTAATTTAAACTACAAAACAAAGACTGAAGATTTTTCGGGCTCAATTGGATGCAATTATAAGTTAAACGAGCGAAATTGTAAGAGAAAATGATTTAAAATATTCAAGAATCGAATTTGGGGACCAAATTGCGCATCTTCAAAAATTATAACCCAACTTTTGGAGAATTTTACAGAGAATATGTACCTAGGCGCTATCCCTTAGTGCCTAGGCACCACATGCAATTTTTTTGCACCGAACGTAGACGCCTAGGTGCTATACAGAATGGGAAATCACAACAATTTCCTATTCTGATACAAATTCTTCTTGGAATTAAATTTTTAAGTAATTTTCGAGCCTTATAAATACCCAACATAATCATTCATCAAAGGAACACCTCTCTCATACACCAAAATTAATAAATTAACATAATCAAAAAAGGTCAATCCATTGATCTTGTGAGAATTAAAAGGCAATTACAAGTTTTTTTTTAAAAAAATTGGAGTTTCAACCTTGATTTTTAGAGAGACAAAAATAATATATCTTGAAGATTCTTCAAGAAATCATTGAAGAGGTTCAAGATCTCAAGATCTATCTTATTCTTATTCTTCATCGATTTTAAAATATTGGTTATGTTCTACAAAGTAACATGTTTTCTAGCAATTTTGTAATGCTAAGCTAGGATTTCTATTATTAAGGCATTGATGAACACTTGTTATGATATTTTAATAAAAGATCCATAATTTGACGCTTAATATGTGTTTATTCATGGATAAATGTTATTGTGTTTAATGCTATTCAATTACTTGATTACTAATTGGATTGATTTGTGGATTTTATTAATTTCGAGAAAAAATGATAGTATATGTTGACCTAAAAAATGCACCAACATAATCCCTGCCACCTCCCCTCCCCGTGGACATCTCCTGCACATTGAAAACCCCAGTTAGGAGGCCAAGGCCGGTGGATGAGAAAAGAGTTCAACAACCGTTTACACTTCGACGATCAAGTCAACGGTCAGGCGAAAGCGAGAATGAGTGCAAGAGACGAGAGAAGGGATTTGGATATGGTTAGAGAACTTTCCTTTGTTGTGAATGAAATCACTTATATATAGGAAAGCGTAAATGGGAAACGTGGGTACTGGGTCGAGCCCAAGATGCAAATTGTTTAATTTAATAAGCCCAATCCAATGAATTGTCTATACAACGTAATTTATAAATGTAACAATAGTCCCCCAAGTCTGAGCCGTACATTCATGTGCGGGTCGAACTTTGAAATATAAGTTTTCGTAGACGAGGTCTTACATATTTCCTTAGAAATATGAGTAGCTTCAATAAGCGAGGACTTACAACTGTTTCGAAAATATGCATCAATTTCAAATATGTGCAAATTGCCTTGAAAGTATCTGGGCAAGCGTGAATAAGCGAGGGCTTACAGATTGCCTTGAAAGATGTCGCATATAATTTGTCAAGATTTTGACAGCATTTCTTCTATAATATGAACTACACCAACCTATAATACACAACAATATATCCACTTCACATATACAAAATAAATTTGGGGTCCATTTGCCTCTCAAATTACTCATGACGATGAAGTGAATAATGACGTATCAATTATCTTCAAGATATAATATGCAGAGAGCATATCATGTATTATAACATGTCATATGCTTGCACAACTTAGTATAATAGTAGTGCAATAGTGAAGCAATAGGTTGATAATGTGATAACGTGACATACATACTGACAGCAGTGAAAATAATGTTGTAACATGCTAGCAATGATGATGTAATGATATAATGATACTAGTATCACAATGGTCCCCCCAAGTCAAGGTATGGATATTCCTATAATGCATGAACTTTTGGGTAGATGCAATGCTTTGAATGGGAGTTGGTATGTTAAGCTGACATCCCTATATGGGGGTGGCACGTCAAGGGCTTTTTCCGTGGTGTTTGATCCAACCACGAAAGGCATCATCTTTGATAGAATCAGAGGCGAACCCAAATGAGGTATCATACGTATTGTTGATTGAAGTGGACATCCTTATAAGAGGTGACCTCATGGGAAGTTACACACTCCTGGTCTAAGGCTTCCTCCATGGTGGTTGGTTCATCTATGGAGAATATCTTCGACAGTGGTTGGTTTATAAGAGGTGACCCTAGTGGGAGTATCATGTAACTCATCCATTGAAGTTGACATTTGTTAGAAGAGGTGACCTCGTAGGAGGTGTCACGCACCTCGTTAAAGGCTTCCTCCATGGAGAGTATCATCTTCGATAGAATTAGAGGCAGCCCTTGTGGGGGTGTCACGCACCTCGCCTATCGAAGTGGAAATCCTTGGAAGAGTTGACCTCATGTGAGGTATCACACACCTATTTAAGGGCTTTTTCCATGGTAGATGGTTCATCCATGGAAAACATCATCTTCAATGAAATCAGAGACGACCTTATTGGTGGTATCACACGCCTCGTCGATCTAAGTGGACATCCTTGGAAGAGGTGACCTCGTGGGAGGTATCACATACCTCGTCAAGAACTTTCTCCATAATGGATGGTTCATCCATGGAGAGCATCATCTTCGATGGAATCTGAGGCAACGCTTGTGGGGGTATCTTGCACTTCGCTTATCGAAGATGACATCCTTAAAAGAGGTGACCTCGTGGGAAGTATCATATACCTCATCAAGGGATTCCTCCATGGTGGAAGATTCATCCATGGAAGAGATTATGAATAGTTGCTCAACTAAGCTAATGTGCTTAGGAAAATATACAGTGCGCTTTGGAGAATAGTTGACTAGCAAGGCACATTTGATTGAGGTGCATTTCATATAGAGATACGATAAGCTCTCTGAAGATAGACATCTGTTACGGGACTAGTTTTGTTACACACGAACAACTAGAAATCATGCGGCCTTAACATGCACTATTTTCGTCCCTCACGAGAAAACGTTAAGTCAGCCTTTCAACACTCGTAAATAATTTAACCAACTAGGCTAAATTACCACAATTTGGAGCAGAAGATTTGAAGTAAGGAAAATATGAAAAACAAGTAAGAGTTAGGGAAAACTTTCTTTGTAAAAAAATAACTTGGATCTCATAAATGCATTTACAAATGAGACTAACTCTCTATTTATAGGCAAAATCCTAGCAAGTGTCTTGGAATCAATGGTCAAGATCAATCTTCATCCAAGGGTCCTTATTGGATGCAAGTTGCCTTAAACCTCCTAAGACCATGAGGAAGCAAAGTTGGAGTTTGTTTCAAGGTGAGTGGCATGTCTCTACAATTCCTACATGCAAGTAGACATGTCCCTTTCATAGTGACCAAATTGGCCTTTGCTTCCTCCTTGCCATAGACTCTTGCAAGAGGCATAAGTGGCCAACTTGAACAAGATGTCCCCAAAATATCCAGCAGCAGCCCATGGTATTTCTCCCTAGAAAACCACTTTAATGTGCTGTAAAAACTGTCTATGTCATGTAGCCTGTAATCTGTACGTTGCTATACTGCATGTGTCCTACCATGACTGCAGTTTGTGTCTGGCCATGTCTTGACTGCGTCCTGGGTGCTACCTGCAATCTGCCTGCTTTGTAGCCGTGTTGCCACCTGCTACCATGGCCATCAGTCATTTTCCTACCAAATTAAGTGACTTCCCCATCGCCATGTACCTTTGAAGCTTAGACAGAACAAACCATATGTCTACTTCATTTTCCCACTTAGTACCATGACATTCCCGTGCCATGTTAGATTTCAAGTCATCACCTTGTGATTCGTTACATGTCACTGAAATACAGCTGAAGCATAGGCTTAAGGAGCTCTCTGAGGATAAATGTAGTTGCAATGCAACATCCATATGTTGTGGCATCTGGGAGAGCGATGAATGAACGTTGAGCTATTGGATCGTCTCAAACTATCGAAATCTAATAAGCTAGCTTTAGAAGGATGATGTTTTGTGGCCTCGGATAGACGATAGTGAGAAACGAGGAATAACTATCACGCAAAGCCAATAATAAGCATCTAATGAAACATGAATTAAACATCCCACAAATAGCTCTTGAATTATCAGTCTTATAAGTTGGTCTTGGATAGACGAGGTCTTAAAGCTAGGCTCGACGATAGTGAGAGGTGAGCGGAGGATAAACATCTTGCGAAACCTGAGATAAGAATCAGGCGTCGCGAAGAATAAACATATCGTGAATAGTTCTCAAATTCTTAGAGTCTTATGAGCTGGTCTCGGATAGACGAGGTATTAGTGCTAGGCTCGTTGATAGTCAAAGACGATGGATAAACATTTCGCGAAGTCAGGGATAATCATCTAGCGTGGCAGGGAATAAACATCCCGCAAATAGACCTTGAACTATTGGAGTCTTATAAATTCGCCTCAGAATGACGAGATCTTATAACTAAGCTCGACGATAGTTAAAAACGAGGAATCTCGCGAAGCCAAGCATCTGGCAAAATGGGGTATAAACATCCCGCGAGGCAAACAATAAGAGTCTGGCGATGTGGGAAATAATTTTTTCACGAATAGCTCTCGAACTATAGGAGACTTATAAATTGGCCTCGAAATGATAAGATCTTATAGCTAAACTCGGCGATAGTGAGAAGCAAGGAATAAACATCTCACGAAGCCAAGGATAAGCATCTAATGAAGCAGTGAATAAACATCCTACGAGGCTAGGAATAAGCGTCTAACGAGGTGGGGAATAAACTTCCTGCGAATAGCTTTCGAACTATCGAAAACTTGTAAAATAGCCTCAGAATGACCAGGTCTTATAGCTAAGCTCGACGATAGTAAGAAGTGAGGAATCTTGCGAAGCCAGGGATAAGCATTTGGTAAAACGGGAAAAGCATCATGCGGGCCAAGTATAAGCGTCTAGTGAGGTGGGGAATAAACTTCTCGCGAATAGCTCTCGAACTATTGAAGACTTATAAACTGGCCTCGGAATGACGAGTTCGTATAGCTAATCTTGACGATAGTGAGAAGCTACTCGCGAAGCCAGAGATAAGCATTTGGCGAGGCGGGGAATAACTTCCTACGAATAGGTCTCGAACTATCGGAGTTTTATAAGATGGCCTTGGATAGAAGAGTTCTTAGTGTTAGGCTCGACGATAGTGAGAGGCGAGGGATAAACATCTCCTGAAGCCAAGAATAAACATATGGCGTTTTTTGGCCAGAAAATACTCATTTTACAAAGGCAAACACGTATGGCAATTTCCCTTTTCATTTCAAGAATTGAGCACTACAAGATACCGCATCTTATTTTTTGTAAGAAATGGGGACCCATAATAAGAGATCCATTAGCTAAGGCTAGTCTTCAATAATAATAAAAAAATAACGAGCTAGGGATTGCCTTCGATAATAAGAAAACCATGAGCTAAGGTGCACTTTCAATAATACGAGGTCGTAGAACTTAGCTCGGACAACAAAATGATGATCAAAAGGGGCTTTGAATAATAGAAAACGAGCAATACATTTCACATGATATGTGGGATGCTTCAATAAGAAATTCCCAACACATAAGGACGAAAATAGGATAACCATTCATTTGCAGCAATTAAATCAAGCTCCATTACCACTCTCTTTTTAAAATTCTCCAAATGAATTATTTGCAATACAGTTTTGTGCCATGAAAATGAATGTTTGGCATATCATGAGCAAGCCCAACATATCTTCGCAAAAACTTAATTGCATCCTCAGAATAATTTGAATGTGTATCCCAAAGAGTTAGAATCGGCAGTTTAGAATATTAATAGATTCTTCAGAGTAAAATTGGTCTCCAAAGACGGCAAGTGTCATAAGAAATCCATACTAAAAAATTCTGCCATGGCATTAAGTTTGCAGAATATGGGTACCCACATAGATAGGACCAATAGATAGTCCTTTGATGTCATAACATTTTGCACAGTAATGAGAATAAAGAATGCATGTAGAAACTAGTCTTGGAGTTATTAGACCAATGGGAGTTCTTTCTGCCTTCCATTGTGGTAATTATAAATAGCATAATAAACAAGTCCAATAAGATCATCACTTGAGAAAGAAGTAAAATATAATGAGTCTAAGAAGTAAGAACAAGCTAACACATTTAAGAAACCAAAGCAACAAGAACTTTTGCATGCAGAATGGCCCAAGGAAAATAAATTAGCGGGCTCATCTTATATGACATTTGTTCGCGTGAAGCCCGCAAGCGTACGGGATCGTTGTACAAGTAATAAGATTTGTGAGTTACGAGTATCGTTCCCACGAGGAATAAGGTCTAATGTGTAGTTCAATAACTATTATTAAATTCGAAGTGTGGTAAAATAGATGATTTATATGTTTTCTATACTAATCCTAAACTAACAAAACAAATGAAGTATTTATCTAATACGTGTATATTTGTATTGGAATCGTGAATCCCCCTATTGCTATTTAATTCAATTCTTAATTCTTAATCTAGTAAATTCATGCATTCAAGACAATTGATAATCCACCGTTATTCAATATTCTTTTCCAAGATATATTAAACCTATGTTTAACAGGACCCGATCCTATTCCTAGTTCGAATTCATATAAAAAACATGCATTGATTCACAGGATTTATCATAAATGATTGCACATGTCGTAGATAATATTCCTAATACCTATTGTCCATGTGCTGATTTTACCGCGTTCTAGTCTTATTGTGAGTATTCCTACACTACAAAAAGTAACTTACTAACTAATTGGTGATCAAGCAATCAAATAGTTCAATGCGAATGCAAAACCAATCAAGAAAAACCAAGAAATATTAAATTAATTGTCTTGAATTAAAATAAAGAAATAATAGGGTTCATCATTCATCCAATATAATGAAACTTAGCCTAGCATATTAATATGAAAATTACAAAGAAAATAAAAGAAAGCCATCACCCGAATCATATACAAATGAAGAAAATCTGGAAATTGACTCTTCAAGCCTTCGAAATCGGATCCAAAATGGTGAATTCCTCCTCCTTAATGTAATTTTCTCTCTTAGTTCTCAAAATACGGCTCTCCCCCTCAAAAACCTAAAAATACCTTTTATATTCAACCCAAAAAACTCTCAAAACAAGATAAGAAAATAATCTCTTTTTTCTCGTTCAGGCTTGAGGCGCGCGCCTAGTAGAAACTAGGGCGCCTGCCTTGGAGGTTTGGAAAGCCTCTAGCGAGGATTTTTGGGTTTGGGGTGTGCGCCTCTCCTGTAGGCGAGGGCGTGCGCCTCGCCTAATTTCTGGTAATTGAGCAGCTCTCAGTATTTTTATCATAACTTTCTCTCTCGATATCTGATTGAAGTGATTCAATGTGCATTAGAAATATGACTCGAAGGGATAAATTTCTTGTAGAAATATCATTTTTTCAATTCGAAATATTTCTATACCAAAATTGGGTCTCAATGTGAGTCTGAAAATCCGAAGCATAACTTTTTCGGTTGGAAGTTGATATGTGATAATACTTGGACTATATTTCATCCATTTGGTTTCTTTCCTCATCCAATTGGTGTCTAACACTCTCGCGAGGTTCGACGTAAATTTTGAATATTTTCATTTTAGTCCCCAAACTTTGTATTTGATAAATGGAACATTTTTCCGCTATCTTTGCATTCTTCTCTCCAATTCTTCATCAAACATTGAGTTTTACCTATGAAATGAAATATAACACAAATTAGGTAGTATTTTATCCAAAGAACAGTAAAATATCATCGTTTAGGACCTAGAATAAGTGTAGAAACTATACTTATCACATCACCAAACTTGATTCTTTATTTGTCCTCAAACAAAACTAAAACCACACAAACACACAATGCTAATAATCTAATTGGTGGCCAATCAATCAAGTAAAGAAAACTTTTCCCTAGCTAACCTGACTTTTTATTTCATGAGTGAAATCATAATATCATATCTATGCATGGCTTCAAAATCACAATACAGAAATTAAAATTTACTTATCCAATGTAAAATCGATGTTTGTGTGAAGAATTAAGTATACCATTATAAATTCATGAGTTGTTTCAATTCTCAATCCTCAATGGTCAAATATATACTTTCATCACTCGTAGTATTCACACACCTCCAAACTTATTCTTTTCACTATTTTCAAGTGTGTGAACTAAGGTTGAATTCTATATTATCCTCACCTCTCTAGTTTAGGTAAATCTTACTAATTGCAAGTCAATATATCAATAAATAAGGATTCTCCATTAAGTTTGATTGCTTCAATCTCTAAGACTTAATTAGACTAAAAATCTCTTATCAAAAGTCAAATTTTCTTAAACAAGTGCTTGAGACATAATCAAGTTATTTGGTGCATCTTCTGTTTCATACCTACTTTTTTTTTAATATTTTTTTCCTCTCAATTTTTTTTCAACGCTTTTTTTTTCTTTATTTGCTGTATTTTCTCCCTTAAACTTTCTAAATGACTCATGTAACAAGTTTTAGGCCGATGACTCCCAAGTCAGTCGACCTCTTCTGCTTTCAGGCAAGGGTAGCTCTGAAGGGAGAGTTTTTTGGAACCAGGCATAATGAGCTTCAATCGCTATTGTAGGGCAACAAGTTTTAACACCCTTACAGGCTTAATAACTCGAATCATAAAGGCTACAAAGAGAAATTTTCAAATAAAATGTGTTTTTTTATACTTTGATTAGTGCAATGTTCCTCATTAAACACTTATTCAAGTAAAACGACCTTTAACTTGAGATTTTTTCCCAAATGCATCCTATTGACCTTAGACAATCCATACAAGATTTTTAATTTCACACATGGAATCTTCATTTATCTCAACATCTTCCTACTACAGTGAAATCCCCCAAACTATTATAATTTGGTTTAAGGATGTAAAATTTAGTGGTTTTGGATTTAGCACCTATGGTCTACTATTTCAACCTATCCAATTATGAAATCAACTCATTCCTCCGCAATGCTTAACTTAATTCATGTTCTCAATATATATCAAATTTTACATGAAAAAACAAAAATTAATCTAAGTATGCAATTTATTCACCATTCATGGATCAATTAACGATTTAATATTTTTTTCATTGTCAGCCAGGTCAACTAACTCATACAAGCACATAAAAAGAAAATATTTTTCAATTTTTCAATTTTTTTTATATATATCCAAAATAAATAAACATAAGAATGATACAAACACACACAAAAATGAAAACAAAATAAAAAATAAAAATAAAAACTCATGTTTTCCACTCCCAAACTTAAAGTCGACATTGTCCTCAATGCCGTAAATTCTAAATTCGCATATAAATGGGTGGGAAAGAAAATAAAGAAAAGACTTCCCTGTTATTGCTTATAATTCAGTTACTAGCTTTCTATTGCTCTCGTTAGCTCCTTAGCCTTGGCTGGTTTAAATGTTTCGCGATATCATGTTCCTGCACAATACAGTCAAATAAAGCATTCAGATTAAATAACTGAAACAAATGTTACTTTGCTCTAACTTCTAATAAATCAACTAACATATCGAAGACCTAAGGGGAAATGTGGTATGGATGACGAGTCCCTAAAATTGAATAATAAAAAAAATAATCTAAATTATCCTATTTCTAGAAAGCATAATAAATAAAATGGAAGAAAAATTGGGTTGTCTCCCAATAAGCGCTTTGTTTAAAGTCCTTAGCTTGACTTTATTGTTTTGGCATCATGGAATTTTGAAGAAAGCTTTTGATGCCTTGCTCAGTTTGCCTTTTCTGACTTTACTCCACTCTTCATTACTTCTACAAATTTTAACACCGCCCTCTCCAATATGATATGATATGCCTATCTCCTCCGATTTGAATTCAACTATGTAGACTTCTTCCTTCTCTTCGGGATTAATTACAAACTCAATGATATGACAATCAATCAAATCGACAGAATGTGTGCTAATGTCTTCTTCATTAATTGCCTCTTCTTCGTTTTGTTCCTTTGTAATTGATATTTTATCATCTTTGTTCTTGTCTTCCATAATTGATATCTCATCGGGTTGAATGGTCGATTTACAATTTAAATCCATGGGCAATTTAAACTCTTTTCTTTCAAACTTTTCGAGTGGATTGTATCCCCACCTTTTAAATTCAATACAGAATACACCATCTCCTACACACATTTTGTTTTCATCTAACTTGGCAAAATCAGTGTAGTATTTTGCAATTGCCTCATCGTTCAACATAGAAGGACCAAATTCCACAAACGTGTCGGAAGGGATGCACTCACCCACAGGCATGTAGCTTTCAATAGATGTGTCAATTGCGAGTCTCTGACATCTTAAATATTGTTTAAACTGCAGGAGTTTGAGCATAAAGGGATTAGTGCATGTATTTATGCAGTAACCAGTATAATGCATCCTAGAGCAGAATTCACAATAGATATCTTCTTCTTCTTCGTCCATGTCAAGATTATTCATTACAAAAATCTTTTCACCATGCCGCATCATAAGCTTAGATGCATTGCTGAACGGTACCTGGATAGAATATCAAGTAAGAGAGATCAAGGTGGGTAGTCAAAATCAATAACAAAAAATAAAACAAAAATTAAATTTGATATAAACTACTAAACTAAAATTAAATCTGTTATTCCCCGACAACGGCGCAAAAAACTTTTTCGCATGAAGCCCACAAGCGTATGTGATCGTACAAGTAATAAGATTTGTGAGTTACGAGTATTGTTCCCACGAGGAATAAGGTCTAATTTGTAGTTTAATAATTACTATTAAATTCAAAGTGCGGTAATATAAAAATAGATGGTTTATATTTTTTCTATACTAATCCTAAACTAACAAAACAAATAAAGTATTTATCTAATACGTGTATGTTTGTATTGGAATCATGAATTCTCCTATTATTATTTAATTCAATTCTTAATTCTTAATCTAGTAAATTCATACATTCAAGACAATCGATAATCCATTGTTATTCAATATTCTTTTCCAAGATATATTAAACCTATGTTTAACACGCCCCGATCCAATTCCAATTCCGAATTCATATGAAAAACATGCATTGATTCACAGGATTTATCATAAATGATTGCACATGCCATAGATAATATTCCTAATACCTATTGTCCATGTGTTTATTTTACTGCGTTCTAGTCTTATTGTAAGTATTCCTACACTACAAAAAGTAACTTACTATCTAATTGGTGATCAAGCAATCAAATAGTTCAATGAGAATGCAAAACCAATCAAGAAAAATCAAGAAATACTAAATTAATTGTCTTGAATTAAAATAAATAAACAATAGGGTTCATCATTCATCAAATAAAAATAAACTGAGAATCACAAAGAATCACAAAGAAAATAAAAAGAAGTCATCACCCGAATCATGCACAATTAAAGAAAATCTGAAAATTGCCTCTTCAAGCCTTCGAAATTGGATCCAAAATGGTGAATTCCTCCCCCTCAATGTAAGTTTCTCTCTTAATTCTCAAAATACGACTCTCCCCCTAAAAAACCCCGAAAAATACCTTTTATATTCAACCTAAAAAACTCCAAAAACAAGATAAGGAAACAATACATTTTTTCTCGTTCAGGCTTGAGGTGCGCGCGTAGTAGAAACTAAGGCATGTACCTTGGAGGTTTGGGAAGCCTCTGGCGAGGCTTTTTGGGTTTGGGGTGGGGGCCTCTCCTATAGGCGATGGCGCGCGCCTCGCCTAATTTATAGTAGTTGAGTAACTCTCAGTATTTTTATCATACGTTTCTCTCCCAATATCCGATTGAAGTGATTGAAAGTGCATTAGAAAGCTGACTCAAAATACTACATTTCTTATAGAAATATCATTTTTCCAATTCGAAATATTTCTCTGCCAAAATTGGGTCTCAATGTGAGTCTAAAAATTCGAAGCATAACTTTTTCGGTTGGATGTTGATATGTGATAATACTTGGACTATATTTCATCCCTTTGGTTTCTTTCCTCATCCAATTGTTGTCTAACACTCTCAAATCTTAATTGCGAGGTTCGACGTAACTTTTGAATATTTTTATTTCAATCCCCGAACTTTGTATTTGATACAATACAACATTTTTCCGCGATCTTTGCATTGTTTTCTCCAATTCTTCATCAAACATAGAGTCTTACGTACGAAATAAAATATAACACAAATTACGTAGTATTTTATCCTAAGAACAGTAAAATATAATCATTTAGGACCTAGAATAAGTATAGAAACTACACTTATCAACATTCAAACCAATTCCATCTGAGCCTATCATTCAAATAGGTCTGAATTCGAAGACCAATTTAGTATATTTCCAATCCATTACAAAATTATTTTCACGTCTTTGGAAAAATGTAAATTGTTCCTGTTCACATTTCATATCTAACCAAGTGGCAGTACAATTAGGTTGCATTAAAAAGAACGGCAACATGTACTATACAGCCTCTCAACTTGTCAGGTTGTTGATAAGTGCATTTTTTTGCACTTATTCGGGTCATATTACTAGACTTTTGTATCATTTTAGTATTGAATTTCACTTAATTTGGGTTAATTTGATCTTATATCACCCATTTATAACCAATTAGAAAAGAAAGAAGGCTCAATTGGCAAATGGGTTGAAGTTTGGGGACTAATACGCATTTGAATAAAAGTTGAATCACTAAAATTGAAGTAATTTGATGTGGAGGACCATGATGGAAGAAAGAATGAAGAAAATGATTGAAAAGAAAATTTGTGAAATTTTTATAACTGGGTAGTTGCCCAATTATATTGGTCGAGCGACTGCCCGACTCTAAACCTCAATAACAGGGGCCGTTTGTTATGCATGTGCAGCCACCCCATTTCCTACTGGGTGCCCACCCAGGCCAAGTCGGGAAAACAAATTCTGGTTTCCTTGTATGATTACAACTCTTATAGAAACAAATTTTGGGATGGCTTTTAAAGACCTAGGGCCATCTAGAAAGAGATTTTGAGATCATAAAAGGAGGCAAGAAATACAAAGATTGATTCCAAGAATCGAAAATTCAATTCAAGCTTTATTTGTGTGATGTCAATTCTTCAATATTTATTTTACTTTCCTCTTCATGACATGTTAGGCTAGATTTATTTGTGTTAGGAGATCGATGAACGATATAATATGACTTTTAATCTTTAGTTTTGCATACTTGGCATTCGAAACACATTTTTGAATATTGAATGATTTATATGATTTTCTTTTCTCCACAATTATTGTGCAACATATATAAATTGTCATAGGATCTGACAGAGAATAAAAATATATCTCTATACTGTATGTGAATTTTTAAGTTTTCATAAAAATCCACACACTCTTGTATGTTCGCATCCATCATAAAAATATAGTTGGGTCATATACGAGAGTATGTTTAATATTACTCGAGAGAAATTGCTAAATAAAATATGAACATAGATTCGTCAAAATTCAATTGTATTGTCAAAGTGTAGAACTAATGTTAAAAATGATTATTGCATGAGAATTCGAGATCCTAGTACGTTTATCATATATTAAATACATCAATTTGCATTTGGTTTAGTTAATTTACTCATACTTGCATAAGTTATTAATTTATTCATAATTTTATCACAAACAACACATCATATTATTCTTGTTTCGGTTAAGGTTGCGATAATTAAAATTGAACTAATCAATCCACTTTATTACTTGTTAACGGACCGTACATTTGCGGTGGTTTTAATTCGAAAGATATTTTGGTGAATAAGTTTTTGGCGCTACTGTCGAGGATTGAGCTTAGCTTGATTTTATTTATCTCGACACTAATTCGAACATTTTTAGTTATTTAATTCCTTCTATTTTAGTTTATCTGATTGCTACTATTGTTTTTCTTTCATATCTTGTATGCGAAGGTCACTTGACGGTGAATTGATTCCAGCTGACCCAAAAATCGAATGTACTTTTTATCGTAGACAAAGGAAAGCAAGAACAACACAACAAAAAGACCAAAAACAGCAAGTACAAATGGCTAGTGAGCAAAACAATCTGATAGTTCAATTCAATAGAGAAGAAGCTGTTGATAAGGAAAATATGCTTGTTGGGAATTTCATGACACTACAAATCATTCAAAGTTAATCCAGTATTGTCTACCTTCCGTTTGGGTAGCTGAAGACGAGCGTCATATATTTCAGAATGGACATCAATATTATGGCAGAGTTAAAGAAAATCCTCATATACATGTCTCTCGATTCTTGAAGATGTGTCAACATTTTTGATATCAGGGTATTTTAGATAATGCTACTAGATTGAGGATATTTCACACACTTTGCGTGATAAAGCTCTTGAGTGGTTAGATTTTCAACCTATCGCCAGTATCAGCATGTGGAATGATCTAGCACAAAAGTTATGCACAAAATTCTTCCCACCAACCAAGATAGCAAAGTTGGAGTATGATATATCTATCTTCCATCAAAGTGAATCAGAATCTTTTGATAAAGCTTCCAACACGTTCAAGAACATGTTTCGGAAGTGTCCTCATCACGGTATTAGCAAATGACTTCAGGTCCAATATTTTTATGTGGAATTACTTCTATCTTTCAAAAGCATTCTTTGTCTAGCGACTCTTTATCTACAAAGACAATTGACGAATCTTTGAAATTATTCGAGACGGTGGCTACTACTTCAGCCAAGTGAGCTTTTGAGCAAGTTGTTCAAAAACAATGCTGGGTGTATACGATGTGGATGCTTACTTAGCTTTATTTGTGAAAATAGATTCATTATTTCATAAGGTGTAGAGCTTGTCACAGACAACAATGTAGCACAAACAAAGAAGCCAAGTTGTGAAAAGTGTGTAGCAGATCATAATACAACAGATTGTCCTATTCAGGCACAAGGAATGGAACAAGTGGATTTGCACAATAGGGACAATGTCAATAGAATAATGCACATTAAGATAATTACAACCCAGGTTAGAGGAAGCACCCAAATTTTTCTTGGGCTAATTAGAATCAGAATAGACTGCAGGATCAGTTTCAACTATATAAGAAGAAGTTTAAGTTGGAAGATATGTTCGAAAAATTTATGGAAAAACGAATCAATACATGGAAGCTAATAATTAGTTCATGAGAAAGACCGAAACAACATTCCAAGACCAAAGTGCTGTTATTAAAAACTTGGAGACTCAAATAGGATAGATGGCACTTTCTATGATTAGTAGAGCACCAGGTTCATTACCCAGCAATACAAAAATCAACCAAGCATGCCAAAGCAATAACAATCAGAAGTGGGGTACAATTATCGAAAATACATACCAAGAGGCTGGTAGCTAGTAAGGAAACAGAAAATTCTTTAGATAAGGATCATGTGGAACAGACTGGATAGACAACTGAAGCATCTGCTAAGGAGAGTTCAGATACACCTCAGGTTAAGGTAACCATTCCTATCAATCCTTATAAGCCTCCTATTCCATTTCCACAGAGGTTGAAAAAGCAGAAATTGGATCAAGAGTACACAAAATTGCTCGAGGTCTTCAAAAAACTCCACATCAATATTCCATTCGCCGATGCACTCATCAAATGCCTAGCTACGCCAAGTTCTTGAAGGAGATCCTATCCAATAAATGTAGGCTAGAAGAAAATGAAACGATGATGTTGACTGATGAATGTAGAGCCAGAATCCAGAAAAAACAACCTCCAAAGTTAAAAGACATAGGGAGTTTTATTGTACCTTTCACAATTGGAGATTGTTATTCTGATTGAGCTTTATGCAATTTAGGTGCAACTATTAATTTATTATCACTTTCTATTTTCAGGAAACCCGAATTGGGAAAGGCTAAAGTAACTCTGATAACTCTTCAACAAGTTGATCGATCTCTTACTCATCCAAGATGGATTATTGAAGATTTACTAATTAAAGTGGAAAAAATCATCTTCCCAGCTGATTTTCTCATTCTCGACATGGAAAAAGATAATGATGTTTCACTCATATTTAGTAGATCATTCTTAGTTACATAAAGAGCTCCTATTGATGTTCAGAAGGGTCAACCGATTTTGAGACTTGGTGAAGAGTAGATTTCTTTCAATGTAATCAAAGTAATGAAATTTCCTTTTGAGTCAGATAGCTATTTTTAGATAGATGTAATGGAGAAGGTGGTCCAAGATACATTTCTGCTACATAACCCATCAGATGTGTATGAGGCATGCATTGTACATTCTCAATCGACTTACATTGATTCCATTGAGATCGAGACATGTGCAAGGTTTTTAAAGACCAATCCACCATACACATGTAAATACTATTATGATGAGTTGGGAATGGGTCCTACAAAGACATTACCATCCATTCAACAACCCCCTAAATTGGAACTCAAACAACTACCACCTCATCTCTGATATGCTTATTTGGGAAAGTCCTCTACACTTCCAGTAATTATTTCAAATTCAGTCAGCAAGATGGATGAGGAGAGGCTACTTCAAGTACTCAAAGACAATAGGACAACCATTGGATATTCCATTATAGATATTAAAGGGATCAGCCCTTCATTGTACATGCATAAGATTCTCATTAGGGAGAATTTTCAACCAAGTGTAGATAGTCAGTGGAGGCTAAATCTAAATATGAAAGAGGTAGTTATAGTAGAGGTAATGAAACTCTTGGATGCAAGTATCATCTACCCTATATTAGACAGTGCATGGATTAGTCCAATTCAGGTTGTACGAAAGGTGGTATTAGGTGGTGTAGAATAAAAAAATGAATTAAATTCCACAAGGACTATTATAGGCTGGAGAACAAACTTAATGCTGCTACTCAGAAAGATCACTTTTTCCTTTCATTTATCGATCAAATGTTGGAAAGACTGGTAGAACACTAACAATATTATTTTCTTGACGGATATTCTGGATATAATCAAATCCTAGTAGCATACAAGGATCAGGAGAAGACCACATTTACTTGTCTCTATGGTACATTTGATTACCGTAGGATGCCATTCGATTTGTGCAATTCCCCGGCTAACTTTCAACGTTGTATGATGGCGATCTTCTATGACACGGTGGAGAAAGTCATAGAAATCTTTATGGATAAGTTCTCGACGTTTGGATCATCTTTTGATGAATGTTTAGAGCATCCGAGCTTGGTATTACAATGATGTAAGGAGACAAATTTGGTATTGAACTAGGAAAAATTCCACTTCATGGTACATGAGGGCGTTGTGTTGGGATATCGTATTTCAGCTAATGGGATAGAGGTGGACAAAGTAAAAATTCAAATTATTGAGAAATTACTACCACCTACATCAGTTAAGGGTGTTCACAATTTTCTTAGGCATGTCGAGTTTTATCGACTCTTTATTAAGGATTTCTCAAAAATCACGAAGCCTATGTGCAACTTGCTAGTTAAGGATGTCACTTTTGACTTCTCCACAGAGTCACTTTTGACTTTTCCACAGAGAAGTTGACCTCAACCCAGTGATCATTGTACTGGATTGGAGTTTGCCATTCGAATTAATGTGTGATGCGAGTGATTATGCTTGAGGGCTGTATTGGGACATCGTTAAAATAAATATTGCATGTGATTTACTATGCAATCACAACCTTGAACGACGTACAAATCAACTATGCCACCACTGAGAAAGATCTTCTAGCTGTGGTCTACGCCTTTGATAAATTTCAATCCTATCTTATTGAATCAAAGGTCATAGTCTACACCGATCACACCGCTTTAAAATACTTGATGATGAAGAAGGATACCAAACCATGACTAATCTGTTGGGTATTACTCTTGTAAGAGTTTGATTTGGAGATTAGGGACAAGAAGGGCAGTGAAAATGTGGTAGTCGATCACTTATCTCGAATTGAGCTAGGAAAGCAGAAAGAGTCAGCATAGATAATTCCAGATGAGCAGATATTTAGTGTGAAAAAGGTGTCTCGGTATGCGGATATTGTAAACTATTTGGCCAAGTCTATCATTTCACTAGATTACTCAAGTCATCAAAGAAAGAAATTTCTCGCCGACTTGAAATATTATTTTTGGGAAGATCTTATTCTCTACAAGCATGGGTAGATCAAATTATTCGGTAATGTGTTCTTGAGGATGAAGTATCTTAAATACTGGAGCAATGTCATTAATCTACATACGCATGACACTTTGGAGCATCAAAGACAACTGCTAAAGTTTTACAGTCTTGGTTTTATTGACATTCACTCTTTCAGATGCTTTTATGTTCGTGAAAAGGCATGACAGATGCCAGCCACGAGAAACATCTCTAGAAAGAACGATATGCCTTTAAATAGCATTCTAAAGGTAGAGATTTTTGACGTGTAGGTGATTGATTTTATGCGACCCTTTCCTTCGTCGTTCTCAAATCAATATATCATAGTTGCACTTGATTATATCTCTAAGTAGGTGGAAATAGTAGCATTTCCAACCAACAATGCGAATATGGTGATTAGGTCACCCGTTATGGCACATCGCAAGCTATAAGAAGTGATGGGGGTAAACAGTTTTGCTATCATCAATTTGAGTCCTTGTTTGCTAAATATGATGTCCGTCACTGCATGACTACTCCTTATCACTCTCAAACTAATAGGCAAGTTGAAATCTCCAATCGAGAATTAAAGCGGATATTTGAGGTAACAGTGAGTTCTTTGAGAAATGATTGGTCTAAGAAGTTTGATGACACTTTGTGGGCTTATAGAATAGCTTTCAAAACACCTTTAGGCACGTGTCCTTATTTCTTGGTTTTTGGGAAAGCATGCCACTTCCCAGTTGAATTAGAAAACTGCGCTTACACAGTTAGAAGCTTAGATTTTGATTTGAAAGCAACTGGTGAAAATAGATTACTTCAATTGAATGACATGGACAAGTTTCGACTCGAAGCTTATGAGAACGCTAACCTTTAAAAGAGCGCACTAAAAGGTAGCATGACATGCATATTCAAAGAAGAAAGTTGGAGATGGGGCAACAAGTCCTGTTATACAACTCAAGACTCAAACTTTTTTTTCCGGACAAGTTGAGATCATTGTGTCTAGGCCATACATAATTACTTTGATTTTTTCATATGGGGCTGTTGAAAATGATATTTGTTGTTTCCTTTTCAATTGCGTATCGGGTTTTTATAACTAATTTAATCTAAGAAAATTAAAAAAATAAATAATAGTGTCTAGTATAGCGTTGAACGACTTGCCACTGATGATGATACTTGTTTGAATTGAGTATAACTTTAGCTAGAATTGAGCAACATTGTATCTTATGCTTTACTTGAGTGTTTCTCCTTATTAGACTTGTTTACTTAAGCGCATAGCCATCATTGACTTATCACTTATGTTGGAGCATGACTTGATTATGTGGATTTAATTGTTGATGTGTTGACTTAAATTTGAATAAAATCCCCACATCCTTTATATAGAAACCAAATTGCTAAAAAAATAGTTTGGGGATGGGAATGTTAATGCTTTTGTTCTAGAGGTGGCAATTGGACCGAGCGGCTCGTACTGTTCATGCCCATGAGCCACTCGGGCTCGTAAAAAAAGGAGCCCGAGCTCGGCTCGTTAAAGTAACGAGCTGCCCACGAAGACGAGCAGACGAGCCTTTCAGCTCGTGGCTCGTGCGTCGTTTATAATTAAAAAAAAATAAAAAATAAAAAGTAAAAAGTTCAGTGACCAGATCGATCACTGAACGAAATTCAGTGACCTTTTTGGTCCTATATTTTTTTTTCAATTTCACACATACATTTTTTTCTTTATAAATACCCACCATAATCAACCATTTTTCCCACCAATATCAATATCTCATTATTTACTATACAATGCTCTCTACAATTTACATTCTCCATTTATTAATTATCAACAATATCATTCTCATTCATTTTCATTCATTCCATAATCATCTTCTACTTTTTTTTTACATTATTTCTTACTATTTTACAATTATGTTCGACAACTACTACATAATCTTCATTCACTTCTTAATTCTACATTTCTAAATTCAATTTCTATTATTCATTACAAATGGATTCACGATCATTTGTCGAAAACTTGTTCGCTATGGAGAACGAAACACAACCACCTACCCAAAATCAATTTGGGAATGAATTCTCCGGTCTCAATGAATTACCAATCCCCGAAAATATTGAAGATTTCAACGTTCGTGATAGTCATTGATAAGTGTATTTTATACACTTATTTAGGCTCCAAAATAATGACATTTTATCGTTCTTCTAATGAGATTATAGCCTAATTGATGATATAATATGTTATTAGGTGAAACTAGATGGAAGATGAAGAATTGGAGAAAAGAATGCAAAATTAGCGAAAAAGAGGCAAGATCCAAAGTTTGGGGACTGAAGTGAAAATGCTCAAAAGTTGTGTAGAACCTCACGATGAAGATTCGAGAGTACTAGGAGTCAATTGGATAAAGGAAGACGTCAAATGGATAAAATATCGTTAAAATATGATCACACATCAATTTAGGATTGAAAGAGTTATGCATCGGTTTTTAGACTCATGTTGTGATCCATATTTGACATAGCAAACGATCTAATTTGAAAACGACTTCTGAAGAACAGTTGTAGCCCTTTGAGTTAGCTTTCCAACGCATCTTGAATTACCTCAATCGGATATCGAGAGAAAAAGTTATGATAAAAATATTGAAAAGGACGCAGAATAACAGCAAGCAGCTAGCGCCCAAGCGCTACCTACCTAGCGCTCAGGCGCCTGAATGCTGAATTTTTAACAGATTTTCAGCGCTCAAGCGCTGTCCCGTAGCGCTCAAGCGCCGCCGCCGCACAGATTTTAGGTTTTTTATTGTTTGGGCCGCGAAAACTCCACAAAAAGACTCCAACTTGGCCAAGAACGTATATGAAAGTATAAATAGACCTAGGGACACAAAAAAAAGGGGTTCCCACTCATTGAAAAGAGGGTTCCACACTTTGTAACATTAAGAGAAAAATACAAGATCGAAGAGGAAGGATTCGAGTTCAAATCAAGGATTGGAAGTGGAAGAAGATCTTGGTGCAAGAGCTGATTCTTTTCCATCTTTTTATCATTTAAATCCGGTGATGTATTCAAATTTAGTTATTTATTTCATTGTTTTGATTATGAGTAGCTAAATTCATTATTAGGGCAAATAATGTAATCTATTGAGACCCTTAGTTCTTTAATTCATGAATTTCTGAGTTTTATTCTTCCATGTGTTGATTTTATTATGATTGCAATGCATTGAATTACCTGATCAATAATTTGATGATCTATTGAGTTTCTTACAAATCGAGATGTGAGTTTGAAACTTAGAACGTGTAATAAAATCCGGTAACGAGGTATAACGTGTAGAGATACCTATACTAAGTGCTGCGGTCGTTATATGAATTCCTAGTGCCATAACTCGTTTAACTAAGGGTAATTCGCATAGAGATATGGAATTGAATTAGTTAAATAGGCTCAATGAGAACTCGAGAGGGGTAAATTGAATACCGTATGAGAATTCGACCGAACACTACATTAGGCTAGAATCTTGAATTGGGAATTATGGTGATCATTAGATGAATTTGTTTTGCCCTAATACATCTTACATACATGAATCTTTGATCCATTTGTGTTTGTTATTTCATCATAATTTTCATTTGTTTTATGCATTTAATTCATTTAAGAAAACCAATCTTCCCAACTTTCACAATTCCTTGTTTGATTTACTTCCATCAAATAGGAGTTAGAAAAGTAGATTAAGACTAAAGTATAGTCCTCGTGGGAACGATAATCCGGACTCTTAGGTCCACTATATTACTTGTTACGATATCGTACACTTGCGATATAAAAATACGCAACAAGTTTTTGGCGCCGTTGCCGGGGATTATTTACTTTTAGTTTTAATTTATTCTTTTTAACTGTTACTTGATTTGTTTATTTTCTTTTATTTATTTATTTATTTTTCTTTTTCTATTTTAGTTTGTTTTGTTTTTCTTCTTTCTTTTTCAGGATAAAAGATGACCAATGTTGATTTTGACAATATGCTCGTATGTGACTTCATCATAAGGCAACAACAATTGGCAGCTCAAGGAATTGCTGAGGAAGATATGCTTGTGGGAGATATCTTTATTGGACGGAATATACAAGAACTAAAAGCAGAATATGTAATTGATGAAAATGTCCTAAGAAGCTTGCCTGTTGCATTTTTTCTCTCGTGGGAATTTGATATGAATAATTTGCCTGTGGAATTATTTCTTCTAGAAATTACTAATGATCATCATTTAGGAAAATCAAATCCACCGAACTATCAACAAATACAACAAGAGGAGGAGACTTCCAATGAAGATGTCATTATCTTTGTGCCAGAAGTTTTGGACATGGATGTTGAACTTGAGAAAACTTCAATCAAAGAAGAGGAGCATGAGAAGATCGAGAAATTAATCACAACGGGCGAAAAAGAATGTGCAACATTCGAAGAAAAGGAATTCCTCGACTTCATCGTTTGCTCAAAAGTGGATTTTGTAATTAAACATTATGAAGAGATTGAGGTATACATTGTTGAGTTCGAACTAGGTGATGAGGAAAAGTCATACTACATGGAGAAGAGCAATGCTAAAATTTGGAGGAAAAATGCAACATGGAACAAAGTCAAATTAAACAAGCTAAACAGAGCATCCAAAGCCACATTCAAAGTGCCATGAAACACTTGTGCAAAGAGTCAAGCTAATGACTTTAAAGAAGCGCTTCTTGGGAGGCAACCCAAGCCTTTTTCCCTTTTATTTATTTTGTTTTCGAGTTTTAGGATAATTTAGTTTATTTTTTAAGTTATTTGTGTTTCATCATCTATACCTCGTTTCCCCTTAGGTCTTTTATATGTTCATTGGTTTATTAGATGTTAGAGCTAAGTAACGCTTGTTCCAGTTTTTTTGATCTTAATATTTTATTTGTTTTTCAGGAACATGACGTCTCGGAACATGTAAATCATTATTTACCAAGGAGCCAACGGGAGCAATAGGAAAGCTAGCCATTGAATTACACGTCATATCAGGGAGCCTTTTCTTTACTTTCTTTCCCACCCCTTTATATGCGGATTTAGGATTAAAGACATTGAGGACAATGTCTAATTGAAGTTTGGGGGTGGAAAACATGAGTTTTTATTTTTATTTTTATGTGTTTTTGTGTGCTTTATTGTTTTAGTTAAAAAAAAAATAAAAAATAAAAATCTTTTTGTGTGCTTGTGTGAGTTAGTTGGTCTGACTGGCAATGATGAATATATTGAATCATGTATTGATCCATGAATGGTGAATAAGTTACATTCTTAGATTAATTTTTGCTTTTCCATGTAAGATTTGATATATATTAAGCACGTGAATTAAGTTGAGCATTGTGTAGGAATGAGTTGATTTCATAATTGGATAGGTTGAAATAGTGGACCATAGATGCTAAATCCAAAACCATTAAATTTTACATTCTTAGACCAAATTTAGCATAGTTTGGGGGGATTTCACTGTTGTAGGAAGATGTTGAGATAAATAGGGATTCCATGTGTGAAATTAAAATCTTGTGTGGATTGTCTAAGGTCGATAGGATGCAATTGGGTGAAATTCTCAAGTTAGAGGTCGTTTTATTTGAATTGGTGTTAAATGAGAGACATTGCACTAATCAAGGCATAAAAAAAATATTTTATTAGAAAATTTCTCTTCGTAGCCTTTATGATTCGAGCAATTAAGCCTGCAAGGGTCTTTAAAACCTGGTGCCCTATGGTCATCTGACTTGGGAGTCATCGGCTGAAAACTTGTTACATGGATCATTTAGAAAGCTTAAGGGAGAGAATGCTTCCAGTAAAGAAAAAAAATATATAAAAAAAAACCTGAAAAAAATCAAAAAAAACATGTGCATGAAACAGAATACGCACCAAATGCCTTGGTTATATCTCAAACACCTGTTTAAGAAAATTTGACTTATGATAAGAGATTGTTAGCCTAGTTAAGTCCTAGAGATTGAAGCAATCAAATTTAATAGAGAATCCTTGTTTATTGAAATGTTGTACTGCGATTGGTGAAATTTTGTCAAACTAGAGAGGTGAGGATAGTAGAAAATTCAACCTTAGTTCACACAGTGGAAAAGAGCGAAAATAATAAGTTTGGGGGTGTGTGAATCTCACGAGTGATGAAAGAACATATTTGACCATTGAGGGTCGGGAATCGAAACAACTTATGAATTCATAATGTTATACTTAATTCTTCACACACACACACGTCGATTTTACATTGGAAAAGTGGATTTTAATTTTTGTATTGTGATTTTGAAGCTGTGCATAAACTTGATATTATGATTTCAATCTTGAGATAAAAAGTCAAGTTAACTAGCTAAATCATGTTGCTTTACTTGATTGACTGGCCACCAATTAGGTAATTAACATTGCATGTTTGTGTGTTTGTTAAGTTAGATTATGATTTTGTTTGAGGACAAACAAATGCTTAAGTTTGGGGTATTTGATAAGTGTATTTTATACACTTATTTAGGCTCCAAAATAATGACATTTTATCGTTCTTCTAATGAGATTATAGCCTAATTGATGATATAATATGTTATTAGGTGAAACTAGATGGAAGATGAAGAATTGGAGAAAAGAATGCAAAATTGGCGAAAAAGAGGCAAGATCCAAAGTTTGGGGACTGAAGCGCAAATGCTCAAAAGTTGTGTAGAACCTCACGATGAAAATTCGAGAGTACTAGGAGTTAATTGGATAAAGGAAGACGTTAAAGGGATAAAATATCGTTAAAATATGATCACACATCAATTTAGGATTGAAAGAGTTATGCATCGGTTTTTAGACTCATGTTGTGATCCATATTTGACATAGCAAACGATCTAATTTAAAGACGACTTCTGAAGAACAGTTGTATCCCTTTGAGTTAGCTTTCCAACGCATCTTGAATTACCTCAATCGGATATCGAGAAACAAAGTTATGATAAAAATACTGAAAAGGACGCAGAATGACAGCAAGCAGCGCTAGCGCCCAAGCGCTACCTACCTAGCGCTCAGGCGCCTGAATGCTGAATTTTCAACAGATTTTCAGCGCTCAAGCGCTGTCCCGTAGCGCTCAAGCGCCGCCGCCGCACAGATTTTAGGTTTTTTATTGTTTGGGCCGCGAAAACTCCACAAAAAGACTCCAACTTGGCCAAGAACGTATATGAAAGTATAAATAGACCTAGGGACACAAAAAAAAGGGGTTCCCACTCATTGAAAAGAGGGTTCCACACTTTGTAACATTAAGAGAAAAATACAAGATCGAAGAGGAAGGATTCGAGTTCAAATCAAGGATTGGAAGTGGAAGAAGATCTTGGTGCAAGAGCTGATTCTTTTCCATCTTTTTATCATTTAAATCCGGTGATGTATTCAAATTTAGTTATTTATTTCATTGTTTTGATTATGAGTAGCTAAATTCATTATTAGGGCAAATAATGTAATCTATTGAGACCCTTAGTTCTTTAATTCATGAATTCTGAGTTTTATTCTTCCATGTGTTGATTTTATTATGATTGCAATGCATTGAATTATCTGATCAATAATTTGATGATCTATTGAGTTTCTTACGAATCGAGAGGTGAGTTTGAAACTTAGAACGTGCAATAAAATCCGGTAACGAGGTATAACGTGTAGAGATACCTATACTAAGTGCTGCGGTCGTTATATGAATTCCTAGTGCCATAACTCGTTTAACTAAGGGTAATTCGCATAGAGATATGGAATTGAATTAGTTAAATAGGCTCAATGAGAACTCGAGAGGGGTAAATTGAATACCGTATGAGAATTCGACCGAACACTACATTAGGCTAGAATCTTGAATTGGGAATTATGGTGATCATTAGATGAATTTGTTTTGCCCTAATACATCTTACATACATGAATCTTTGATCCATTTGTGTTTGTTATTTCATCATAATTTTCATTTGTTTTATGCATTTAATTCATTTAAGAAAACCAATCTTCCCAACTTTCACAATTCCTTGTTTGATTTACTTCCATCAAATAGGAGTTAGAAAAGTAGATTAAGACTAAAGTATAGTCCTCGTGGGAACGATAATCCGGACTCTTAGGTCCACTATATTACTTGTTACGATATCGTACACTTGCGATATAAAAATACGCAACAGTCATCCAATTGATTTAGATGTGTTGACGTTACAGCTAGTGTTCCAATTGATTTGGAACAAGATGAAGAACCGACATTAAATATTCCCGATGCAAGCGAGAAGAGAAAGGGGAAGAAGGCAAAATTTTGGGACCATTTCAAATTGGTTCCCACTGGTCGTGTGGTCGATGGACTTCGAGAAACCAAAGCAGTATGTAAATACTACCAACAATGACCGGCATGGCAAAAAGGCATTGGAACCACCCACCTCAACCGTTACTACAAATCATGTTCGGCCAAACATGGGCTTCTTCCAGCTGGTCAAACGCAACTACAATTTGGTACTTCAGAAGCTGGTGCTACTACTACGCCACTTTCTACATGGATGTTTTCGGAAGAGGAAGCTAGAACGGGAATGGTGAAGTTCGTTGTTGCGGCGGAGTTGCCACTACCAATAGCGGATAGCCAACATTTCGTTAACTATGTCAGAAGATATCTTCAACCGAGGTACCAATGGGTAAGTTGAAATACTCTTCGTTTTGATACAATTGTATATTTTCTTAATGCAAAGCAACTATTGATTTCGAATTTGAAAAAATATGGGGGTGTGATATCTTTAACTTCAGATATGTGGGAAGGGATTAATAAGAGGAGTTATATGGCTGCAACTGCACACTATATAGACACACTTTAGGTCATGCATAAAAAAAATTATTGCTTTTAAAATTGTTGAGTATCCGCACAACGCTCAAACTATATTTAATACTATTATGTTAATAATTCGAGAATATAAATGTGAGAGTGAAATTCGTTCTTTTACGTTCGACAACGCTACTGTAAATAAAGTTGTTATCGATAAATTGTATAGAGTTCTTAATCCTGATTTTGGTGGTTATTTATTTCATATTCGATGTATATGCCTTATTTTTAATTTAATAGTACAAGACGGTTTAAAACATGTTAATGATGAAATTAACCGAATTAGGAATGCACTTATGTATATCACGTGTACACCTAGTAGAAAACAAGGATTTGAAGATTTTTGTGTAGAATCTGGGATGATGGATACGAAAACCTTTATTACTGACGTAGGCTATAGATGGAACTCCATGTACTTATTACTAAAATCATGTGAAGGTTATGAAGCGTATATTACTGAATTTTATAACAATAGGTGTGTTAGAGACAAAGACGATACTATCTTGAGTGAATCGATTGGAATATAGTTTTTTTAAAAAAAAAAAATTTGACAAGTTTTTATCAGTCGACAAATATATTGTCTAGTGTTTATTATTCCACTAGTTGTATGGTTCTTGAACGTCTTTATATAACTGCTAGAGCTTTTGCTAGATTTCAAAATGACCCCGATTTTCATGCTGTTATATATTCTATGGAATTGAAATTTAGAAAATATTGGGAAGAATTACCTATGTTATTTCCTTTAGAATGTGTCATAGACCCTCGATATAATTTATCGGGTACTAAATTTATAATTGATCAAATGTCAAATGCTTCAACTTTTAATACACATGTTACTTATATAAATTTGGAAACGACGTTCCGTGAAATGTATGAATTATATGCTTCGCGAATGGGTGCACATATTAATCGTGTACCTGCACACACTCCTTCTACTAATATAACAGATGAAAACGCTGGAATTTTGAATTTATTTGAAAGTATGAACTTGTATAGATTTGATGCAATTGCATATGCATGTGGTTCCTCTAGTATTTGTAGTAGTTTGGCTTCCACTGCATGTACTCAGACTTCCAGCCGTAGTCAAAATTCAAATGCGTAGCCATATGAATTAATTGATTACTTTAGTCAACCTTTGCCTACTAACAAAGCAACTAGTTAAAGTTCATAATATGTCCTTGATTTCTGGTGAAATAACGAACGCTGATGGTCAGTAGTTTCTGCAATGACAAAAGATCTACTAACACCTCCGGTTAGCACTGTAGTTTCAGAATCTGCTTTTAGTGCAGGAAAGAGGGTTCTTTCTAAGGTCAAGAGTCGACTAATAGAAGATATCTTGGAAGCGTTAATGTGCGTGAATGACTGGGAAGACGCTAATTATCGAATTCAAGATAAATATTCTGAAATTGCATGTAACCAAGTAAGTGATATTTAATTTCACCACATTCATCACAATATTTTATTTTCATACCTTTATAAATTTTTTTAAAAAAATTGTACACGTAACAAGTTGTTCATGTATAATTTTTAGTTCCGCCTACTCGAAATTGAAGTTGCCGATCCCAAGCCTGGATAAAGGATGAGGGTTTATCCTTTTTTTTTAATTGTAAAAAACAAAAATATTTTGAAAAAAGTATATTTAAAAAATTGTTTACAAAACGTGTTTATATATATTTTTCTTTAGGTTATCATTTCTCAACAAATAAAATTTTGTTCTTATTATTTTAAAAATTAAAATTGTTTTGAAAAAATGTATATTTTTAAAGAAATTTAGATAATGTTTGTGTATGTATATATTTTTAAGTTTAGTAATTTAATAGTTATAATGTTATATAAAAAAAATGAGTCTTGGGCGAGCTCGATACAAGCCGAGCACCCGCTCAACTCGTGTGAGCTTGCCCGAGTATGGGCCAAGTCGAGCCGGCTCGGCCCATTACCACCACTATTTTGTTCATAGAAGTTTGATGGTTTTGAGTTCTTAGATCATGTTTTTGGTTGAAGGAGTTTGAGTTAAGGAGTCTAGAACGGGCACTGATCAATGTTAAAATCTAGATCCATATGATACATCTTACACTTCTCTTTGTAGCCTTTATGATTCGAATTATTAAGTCTGTTGGGATATTTAAAATCTGGTGTCCTATGGTTATCTGACTTGGGAGTTATCGGAATAAAGCTCGCTACAGGTGTCATTTAGAAGCTTAATGGAGATAAGTCTTGCACATATGATGTCATAAAGAAAGAAAAAAGAGAAAATACCAAAAATATATATTCATATCGAAAGAAAAGAAAATGGATTTAGATTTTCGAAATTGAAAGGTGCATGGTAAAGACTTTTAGATTTGAACTCTAGAGACTGGCAGCGTGACTTTGATAAATTCTTACCATCTCTTTTCTAAGTGTACAAGTATCTAATTATGATCACTTTGTGTGGGAAATGCATTTTGATGATTATTAGGAATACACATGTGCGAAAAATGCCTCGGGACTAGAAAGGAGAGCATAAAGAGTAATTTTGCACGAGGGGTGTGAAGAAAAACTAACCACACGAGGATTGTGATTATGATTAAATCAACAACACTTAATTGATTGTATTCTAGTATGGGTGTGAGTTTAATATTTTCTAATCACAACACACACTAAGTCGAGCATCGGATAAGTAAAATTTTATTTTTGATGTTGTTTGGATCTTTCTAAAGTGTTGTTTAAATTCTAACCTGAGGCATATGGTGATCCGTTTAACATTGGATTTATTATTGGAAATTTGTTTAGGTTGGTGATATGGTTTATTCTTAAGTTTTGTTGTGTTTTGTTTTGTTTGAGGACGAACTAAGATTTTAGTTTGAGATGTTTGATAAGTGCATTTTTGTGCACTTATTTGGGCCATATTACTAAGCTTTTGTGTCGTTTTAGTATTGAATTTTACTTAAATTGGGTTAATTCTATTTTATTTCAGTTTTGGGCCTGTTTCTAAACGATTAGAAAAGAAAGAATGCTCAATTGGCCAATGGATTGAAGTTTGGGGGACTAATATGCATTAGAGTAAAAGTTGAAGTACTAAAACTGAAATAATTTGATGTTGAGAACCAAGATGGAAGAAAGAATAAAGAAAAGGGCTGAAAGGAAAATTTGTAAAATTTGTTGCCCAGTTATACTGCTCGGGCGACCGTCCGACTCTAAACCTCAATAACAGGGCCCGTCCCCATTTCCTACTAGGCGCCCACCCAAGCTAAGTCGGGAAAGAAAAATCTGGTTTGCTTATATGATTCCAACTCATTTGGAAACAAATCTTGTGATGTCTTTTAAAGACCTAAGGCTATCCAAAAGTAATCATGACGTATTACAAAACATTCTAACAGATTTTGGAAGCATAGAATGAGGCAAGAAACATGAAGATCGATATGAGAACTCGAAGATTCAATTCAAGTTTTATTTCAGTGTATTCTTCAATATTTCTTTTGTTTTCCTTTTCATAACATGTTAGACTAGATTTATTTGTGCTAGGAGAACGATGAACCATATGATATGAACTTTTAATCTTTAATTTTACATACTTCACATTGAAAATACGTTTTTGGATATTAAATGATTTATATGATTTTTTTTCCCTCTAATTACTGTGGGAGGTAGATTTGAAAATGTGATGACCTATTTTATGCATTTGAAAGAAGGGAAATATGTTCGACATATATAAATTATCACAGGGTCCGACAGAGAGTAGAAATATACTGTTATGCTCTATGTGAATCTTTAAGTGTTCATAAAGATTCATGCACTCTCGTATGTTCGCATCCATCATAGAAATGTAGTCGGGTCATATATGAGAATAGATTTAACATTACTCGAGAGAGATTATTAAATATAATAAGAACAATATCCGTCAAAATTCAATTGTGTTGTCAAAGTGTAGAACTAAGGTTAAAAAAGATTATTGCATGGGAATTCGGGATATCCTAGTACGTTTGTCATCTATTAAATACATCAATTTGCATTTATTTTAGTTAATTTACTCATAATTCCATAAGTAGATTAATTTATTCAAATTTTGTCACAAACAACAATTGTCAACTTCCCACGGCAAAAAGTAAAGCCAACAAAAGGGAGGAATCCACTAGGTTGTAGGCTAACATGCTTTTTAGCTTTGATTGAAGCAAAATGACTGATGACTGATAAGTGTAGTTTCTACACTTATTCGAGGTTCTAAATGATGATATTTTACGGTTCTTTGCATAAAATACTGCTTAATTTGTGTTATATTTTATTGCATGGGTAAAACTCAATGTTTGATGAAGAATTGAAGAAAAGAATGCAAAGATAGCAGAAAAAGGGTCCATTGTATCAAATACAAAGTTCGGGGGCTGAAATGAAAATATTCAAAAGTTATGTCGAACCTCGCGATGAATATTTGAGAGTGTTAGACATCAATTGGATGAGGAAAGAAGCCAAAGGAATGAAATATAGTCCAACTATTATAACATATCAACTTCCAGCCGAAAATGTTATGCTTCGAATTTTCAAGCTCACATTGAGACGCAATTTTGGCATAGAAATCTTTCGAATTGGAAAATTTCTACACTTATTCGAGGTCCTAAATGATGATATTTTACTGTTCTTTAGATAAAATACTGCTTAATTGGTGTTATATTTTTTGCATAGGTAAAACTCAAAACTCAATGTTTGATGAAAAATTGAAGAAAAGAATGCAAAGATAGCAGAAAAAAGGGTCCATTGTATCAAATACAAAGTTCAGGGGCTGAAATGAAAATATTCAAAATTTATGTCGAACCTCTCGATGAATATTTGAGAGTGTTAGACATCAATTGGATGAGGAAAGAAGCCAAAGGAATGAAATATAGTCCAAGTATTATCACATATCAACTTACAGCCGAAAAAGTTATGCTTCAGATTTTCAGGCTCATATTGAGACACAATTTTGGCATAGAAATATTTCGAATTGGAAAATTGATATTTCTATAACAATTGTAGATCTTTGAAATATATTTCTAACGCAACTTGAATCATCTCAATCGGATATGTGTAGAGAAAGTTATGATCAAAATACCGAAAGCTATTCAGATACAAACTTGCGCGCGCGCAGGCAATTCATGGTGCGCGCGCACAGCCTTATTTCCCCCAACCCGAGAGTCAGTTGGTTATACGGCACACGGGCAACACTTATAACGGTGTGCGCACACAGGCCTTTTACGTAGAAGAATCTTTAGTTTCCTTTCGCGATTCAAACTCTTTTGGAAACCAAATTGAACGGGATTTTGACCTATTTTCTGGTTCTTATAAATAGAAAACGAGGGATACACATAAGGGGAACCTCTCTAGACCTAAAAATCTCTATATTATACATATTTTGGAGGCGTAGAACATGGCTAACAACGTGGAATCAAGGCGAATGGCATAGGATATTGAAGATTTTTCATCCGGATTCAAGACTCATATCAAGAACGTGGAAAATTTCCAATTCTTCATTATTTCTTCTTTCCGGGTGATGATTTTCCAATTGTTCCTTTGTAATTTAATTTTAAATATGTTAGGCTAGTTTTTCATTTATTGAATGAATGTTTGAACCCTATTTTTATTTATTTTAATTCAAGATATCAATTTAGGATTTTTGTGTTATTAGTTGATTGATTTTACATACCCATTGCACTACTTATTGCTTGATCACCAATTATGTAGTTAGTTGCTTGTTGTAGTGTAGGAATACTCACAATAAGTCTAGAACACGGTAAAATCAACATGTGTAGTTAGAATTAGGAATAATCTCTTTCACACATGCAACCTTATTGATAATCTAAACCAAATGCATGACTTTCATATGAATTCGGACTAGGAATAGGATCGTCTCGTGTTAGTCATAGGTTGGTGTATCTTGGGAAAGAACATTTAACATATTAGCTTTATCGATTGTCAAAAATGCATGAATGTACTAGATTAATTATTGAGAATTGAAATAGATGGAAATAGGGGGATTCACGATTCCAATACAAACATTCACGTATTATATAAATACTTTATTTGTTTTGTTAGTTTAGGATTAGTATAGAAATCATATAAATCATCTATTTTGATATTACCACAATTCGAATTTAATAGTAGCTATTAAACTACAGATTAGACCTTATTCCTCGTGGGAACGATACTTTTAACTCACAAATCTTATTATTTGTACAACGATCTCGTATGCTTGCGGGTTTCACGCGAACAATGACCCATGGGAAAAGAAAGAACCAGACGTTAGATACTTTATGATAGTCGATACATGATAGCCAGTCCGCCATAGGCTACAATATGCAACAATTACCAGCATGATAGTCGCTGAGTTTTCGATTTTCACGACGACTGTTATTGGAGACTCAATGTACACTTCAGTCATCTCAATAAACCATTAGCTACCAGATGTTGTAGCAACTGCGAATCACCCATTTTGATTGGAACTATAAAATAACCAGCAATAGTTGAACATGCTTCTTGGATTTATTGACAAGAGGTAGAAAGGAAACCAAATCTAATAACAGAAACCATCAAAAGGGTGTCTTTCCTCCCCAAACTTTCTTCCAAATACCTTATTAGATCACTTTAAACGGGCTTACCTAAAATTGACAACCTTTAATTTAATATACAATATTTCACATATAAGCCCACATGCTTGATTAAAAAATCCTTACATGAGAAGAATAAAAACCGTTTAGAAAATCATTCTGAGTGGCCAAAATATTCTAGCTTCCAGTAGCCATTTACATGACCGATTTCTTCAATGTTTTCCCCCTTTTTAGATGGTTTCTTCCTCTGCTTAAGAACCAAAAGTTTCTCAATAATCACTTGCTCTAGCCGTCTCTTTCATTTTCTTATAGAAAGTTGCTTTTTTCAATCATGAGATTCCGCCCCAAGCTTTTCGATAGTCTTCTTAATTTTTCATGTTAATTATTTGGTTGGATTTTTCTCACGCAACTTTTTCGTGGTTGACCGTGCCGTTTCCAACAGATGACACCAATCTGTTGACCTCAAAAAATGCGCAAAGAAAATCCCTGCCACTTTCCTTCTACGTGGATATCTCTTGTACACTAGAACACTCTGTTAGGAGGCAAAGGCCACCGGATGAGAAAATGGTCCGACGACTGTTTGTACTCTGAAGGTCAAGTCAACGGCCGGACGAAAAGAGAATGATTGCAAGAGATGAGAGAGAGAATTTGGATACTGTTATAAAACTTACCTTGGTTGTGAATGGAATCATATATATATATAGAAAAACGTAAATGTGCCACGTGGGTAATGGGCCAAGCCCAAGATGCAAATTGTTTAGTTTAATAAAACAAATCCAATGAATAGTCGATAACATGTAATTTATAAGTGTAACATGATAGATAGCACTTATAACAACCACTATAAAGTCCGATAAGGAATAGAGATATACTGTCATCCATTGCATGATATTTATAGATGTTCTAGTATTTTTAATATATACTTTCATGTTCGCATCTTTCATAAAGATATATAAAGGTTACATGAAAGGATATATTTAATTGACATCGAAAGATGTTTTTAATTAATATAGAAACATCAATCAACAAGAATGTGCACATATTATTATGTTATTTAATTGTATTGAAACATATTAATAGGGAAGATTCGAGGTCTTAAGTAACATCTCACATAATTTGCGAAACTTTCGTAAATTGCTCACTCCAATAATTACTTTACTTAGTTAATTAGTATAAACTCTTTAAACAAGTTTTTTGTATTCGATTAAAGTTAACATAAATGGACACTAGATTAAGTACATGGTTCTCATGGGAATGATACTCTACTCATTAATTTATTACTTGTGATTTTACATGCAAAGTTCAGGGCAATGTGATCTTGCTCAATTTTATTCGAAAATAGAGCGAACATTCGTTTTAAGAAGAAAATAATTGATCATGTTGATTCTACATTGGGCCAATTTCGACTAGCAGAGCTGTTAATAGCACATTTATTACGTTTTTCACCCATTAATACTTACGTTTCTATGATTATTTGATGCCTAAATGCACTAAGTATTTCTATATTTTGGTTTAGGTTGCAAATGAGTGAAAAATTAAAGAAAAGAGTGAAAAGGACTAAAATGGAAGAAAGTGAAAGTTCAGGGATTAAAGGGAAAATACTCTAAACTTGTTTCTAATCTTATGATGAAGATTCAAAAGTATTAGAGGTCAATTGGATGAAGAAATGAGTTAAATGATGAAACATAGCCAAAACATTATCATATATCAACTTTCAAACTGAAACGTTTTGCACTGGTTTTTAGCCTCATCTTGAGACCAATTTTTGACATGGTAGATGATCGTATTGGAAGTTGGCATCTGAAGTAAAGTTGTAGATATTTGAGATAGAGTTCTAATGCATCTTGAATTACCTCAATTGTACATCAGATGAAAAATTTATGATAAAAATACTAAAGGACTTGCAGAATAAAAAAAATAACCGGACAGAGAGCATGGCGTCATGACGTCAGCTCCTGGCATCGTGACGCCATCAGACAGGTTCAGATCTGCGATTTTTTAATTCATTTTCTCAGCCCAACTCGTCTCTAATTCTTCCCTAAACTTCACTACCATATAAAAGGGAGCAAAAAGACCTAATGAGGGGGACTTTTGGGCAGCCAAACAAGTGATCTCTTATCAAGAACTCCATGGGAGGCTAAAAATCTTGGTGAAGCAAGGGATGAACTCAATCAGATTCAGTGATTTTAACACTTTTCATTCATCATTTGATCTTTTCATGTTTTAAACAATCCAAGATTTAGATTTCCCACTCTTGTGAATTTATTTTGAAATTGGTTTAACAATTATGAGATTTTCATGGATTTAATCATGTTTCTTCCATTGTCAATTGAATTACTTATTGAATTTCAATTTCAGTAATTTATTGGTATGATTATTTACTATTTTATGCTATGCGTATAGGGTCGATTTGTAACCTGATTTCAATAAATAATTGTGGGAAATTGTTAAAGGAAATATAATTCTTAGGATTACTTTTGAAATTTATTGGTTTGAACGATAAATTCTCCGATTAGAGCGTCAAGATGAAAGCCTCTAATTGTGCTATAAAAATGAGTGATTGATGTTAAATGATCTGATCCGAATGAGGGAATTCTGATGCTTCACTGCCTTAATTCATTGATTTTAATTCCATTTATTGCAAGCATTGATCTTAATTTCCCTACGTCGAGATTTTCTATACATTTTGAGAGGACAATTACCCCCTTTTGGAACCTTTGAATAATTTTCCATCTCCCTATAGATACGACACCCCAAAACTACACTACAACTACCGCGTTATACTTTGGGCATAATCAAGAGCTAATGTTGACTCTGCATGTGATTGGTCAATTATAAAAAAGGGCTATAGATCAGGTGGAAAGATAGCTGCAGGGATGCATGAGGTTGACACATTCGGAGTCATTTTAGCATAGCTACGAGCACTAGCTAAAAAAGTAGATGGTTAGGCAACCAATCAAATAGTGAATGCAGTTCAAGCAGTTGGGCTGAGATGCAATCATTGCGAGGGTAATCAAGAAAGTGTGGATTGTAATATAGGGAGTTCATTTGTATAGTCAGTTGACAGTGTAAATTACATGTAAAACTATCAAAGACAACAAACAATCCCCATTCCAATACATACAATTCAGGTTGGTGAAATCGCCCAAATTTTTTTGGAGCAATACCTAGTCATCACAAGGTGCACTATAACAGAATGTACCACTAGGTTTTCAATAGCTAGAAAAGAAGCCCTCATGGGATGAAGCGCTTAGCAAAATAGCAGCATCATCCACTGAAGCTTTTGCTAAGATGGTTGAAGAATCGTCTAAATTCATGCAAAAGACTAAGAAATTTTTTGAAGTTCAAGGGACTGCTATACGAAATTTAGAAAATTAGACAGAGCAAATAGCCAAAGCACTTTTAGAATGATAGCTGGTGACCCTACAAAGTGATAATGAGACAAAATCCAAATAGCAGTTAATATTAGTAAGTGTTGTAGAGAACGAGCTAATTGAGACAATTACTTCTCGGAGTGGGGTTCAACTTCCAGAAATTATAATTAAGAGACATGTGGTAGTAAATGAAAATTTACCTTCCACATATAAGGAGCAAGTAGATAAATTTGAACAGTTGCAAAAATTGTTCTAGATTAGAAATAAGATAATCCGCAGGTAAGACAACCATTCTTATCAAGACTTAAGAGTCTCCTGTTGCGTTTTTTATATTGCAAATGTATGATATCGTAACAAGTAATATATTAGACCTTTAAGTCTGGATTATCGTTCCCACAAGGACTATACTTTAATACTCAATTTAATATTTCTAACTACAATTTGACGAAAACGAACAAAGAATTGCGATTTGTTGTATTTTTTTATCTCACTACTTGAAAATAGTGGGATGCAGATTTAGAATTCAGATATGAAATGAGATATTTGGAATAACAATTTCATCTATTGATTACTTTTAAGCTTTAATTCAAAACTCATAACCTAATGTAATATTCGATCGAATTCTTCTATTATATTCAATTTACTTCTCTCGAGTTCTCATTGAACCTATTTAACTAATTTTATCACATATCTTAATGTAAATGAAATATTAGATCTAAGAATTCATCTAATGACTGCGATAATTAGCATAGGTATCTCTACACGTTATACTAAGTTACCGAATTTTAATATGTGGTCTAAATCTAAAACTCACCTCTTGATTCGTAAAAGATTCACAAATTCATTGAATTAGTGATCAAATAATTCAAAACATTAAATATATTAATAAAATCAACATATACATGATAAAAGCACTTGAATTTTGAATAAAAGAAATAAATGATCTCAATTCGATTACATTGTTCTCCCTAAAAAAAACCTTAGCTACTCATAATAATGGAAGAAAGACAAAAGATTTGTATTGAGTATATCACTAGGTTTCGAATTGAGAAGTAAAGAAGTGGATGAATCTTGCACCAAGTTCCCCTTCTTATTCCAAATCTTAATTCCAAACCCTTGATTCTTTTTTTCCCCTTTGATTTCATTTTCTTTCTATGTATCTCAAAGTGTGGACCCCAAAATTGCCTTCATTATTGTATTTATACTTCTCCCCCACATTTGTACCAGATTTAGAGTTCATGGGCTTCAAAATGGAGAAAAAAATGCACCCTAGTTGTCCTCAGGTAGTGCCTCGGCGTTTGGTATAGGGCGCTGCAGTGCCACAACTATGGCAGGCTTCCTTCCACGGTGGTGCGGCGGCACCACCTCTTCTGGCTTTCTGTTGTTTTGTGGTGCCTAAGAGCCACCTTCTCGGGTAGAATTCTTTTTTTTTCTTCATATTTTGATATGGTAAATTGACTATTTTGCCCTTTTCTTCTCATCTTCTCTTCATTTGATTCCAAGCCACTTATTTCTCCACTTTTACCGTCATTAACACCACGTTACCAAACCTATAAAACAACACTAATAAACACATTAAAAACGTTCCATACTTATAAGATCTAGTCAATAATCAGTTAAAATAGTATATCACGTGAGCGAGACACACTCGTCAACTCTTGTCCTCTTTCTTTAGAGATTAAATGGGAGCTAGAAGAGTAATTTGAAAAGTTTATGGATGTGTTATGGATGCTCCACATCAACCTACTATTCATTGATGCAATTATATATATTCTAAGCTATGTAAGATTCTTAAAACACATGATATTAAAGTAGAAAGCTTCCAGAATTTGAAGAAGTGGAATTGACAAAAGAGAGCAGTGCATGACTACAAAATAAATTGCCATCCAAACTCAAAGATTCTGGAAGATCCACTTTCCTATTTCACTTGGAAATGAATTTTATTTTAATGCTTTATGTGATACATGTGCAAGTGTTAATTTAATGCCTTAATCTGTTTACAAGAAATTAGGATTTGGAGAAGTAAAGAAAACAACAGTGTCACTAATGTTGGCCATAGAATCATCAAATATTTAAGATGCAAAGTTGAAGATATAGTCGTTAATGCTGGAAAATTGATAATTCTCAGTAGACTTTCTTGTTCTTGGCATATAAAAAGATAGAAATATTCTAATAATTTAGAGTTGACCCTTCATAGGAACCGATCTAACTTTGATTGACGTGGAGAAATGCGAGTTGACTTTGAGGGTGGAGGGTGAACAAGAAGTTTTTAAATTACACAATCCATCTAAGAAACAATCATACCTCGAGGTGTGCAAATGTATTGATGAAGATGATCTACGAAGTTCGCAGAAGAAAAAAACCTAAAGTTGGTGGAATTCTTGATAGAGATGAGAACGGATAGTTCAAGGTTTGGAGAGCTAAAAGAAGGCGCAAGGCTTTAAATTGCAAAAGTGCAAGGTCGAAAAACCCTATTAGGACCACCATGAGTAATCGTTCTGCAAAGTCTAGCTAAAGACTTTAAATTAAAAGCTTATTGAGAGGCAATCTAATTTCTTATCATTTTATTTATTATGCTTTATATATTTGAATGGCATGTGGTTTAGACATATTTTATTTCAATAAAAGGGTCATTATGTTATAACAAACCTAGATAAATAATTTTGTTATTTAAGAAAAAAAAATAGTAAAAGCGGCATGTTTCACACTTTTTAAAGCTCTAGGGGCGTAGAAGAAAGATATAAAAAAATTGGTTACCATACATACCACATTTTAGCCTTTAAATCGTTTCTTGGTTCTTATATTTGTTTTCTTCTTTTAAAGGTACAGGGATATCAAGCAGGAAGAAGCTTAACACGTTGAAGAATAGAATGGAATTATCCAAAAAGCTTACCTCCAAAATCAGACTAAAATTCGAGAAGTATCTACTTCCTTTCTTTCTCCGCCCCTTTATGTTGCTAAATTATACTTTACTACTTTAAGTTTGGTAATGAAAGGCAATAGTGAGCTTTTAGCTTTATTATTTATATGTGATTGTTTGCTTATTGCTTTATTATATATGAGAAAAATATAAAAAAAAAATTTGAAAAATTAAAAAATATTTTCTTTTTAGTTTGCTTGCTTGTGTGGATTAAATACCCTTACCGTCAATGATGAATATATTTAAAATTATGTGTTGATTTATGAACTGTGAATAAATTACATGGTTAGATTAATTGATTTGTATCTATGTAAAATTTGATACTCTTTGCGCACGTAAATTAAGTTACAAAGGTAACAAAATGTGAATGCTAAAGATCATGCTAAAATTAGGATTATGCCATTTGGGTACCCATATTTTGCCACGCTTGTTGACCCGTGAGACATTGGCAAGAAATCATTGCCTACAAAACTATTTTTTATTTAAACTATCCAATGAAAGAATATCATGTGGCATTGTATCAACTAAGATGTAAAAATATATATACATCAACTCAAGCATGATTCAGTTATGAGAGTCAAGTCAATGGTAAAATTACTATGCTAACACAATGATTAATCTTAACATAACATGCTAAGACTTATCCTATAATACATTTGTTACTTAAAAACAACAACATGGTATCTAAATTTTTGTTTCTTTCATTCTTCCAAAATTCTGCTTTGTACATACTAATTTTCAATTACGCATTCACACAATAAAATATTCTATATGTAAATCCAAAATTTTTTCCTATTTTTTAACAAAGCGTTTTCCAAACAATTACTATTTAAAACAATGTTTTAAAAAACAATTGCCACCGAACAGGGGCTTAAAAAGAGTTTGATCAATAACTCGTTAAAAAAAACTACGAAGTTTAACATGGCAGTGTGCTCACACATACAGAAAAATATTTTGGTTAAAAAACAAGATCATGGGCTATAACACGATATGTTAGCTTTGGTGACACAATGTGACATGCTACACTTTCAAGAATGAACAGACAAGAAATTGCAAAGATTTAACCAAAATAATGCTGACGAGAAATTTGATCTTAACATTCACTGTTCAGATTCTAAAGGAATTGTTTTACAAAATAATGTACAAATTAATTATGTTAACATAGAAGAATACAGTTTCAAATTACAATCTACATGTATTCTAAACATTAAATGAGTGATACAGGAAGATTTAAATAAATCAAGAACCATATTAAACATAAAGATATATTATGCAAAAAATAAAACACAATTACGTGGGGTTGGCGGTTGTTGTTCATCAATGACTCCTTTTTCGAGATTTTTAATTTTTATTATTTATTTTAATTTTTTATATTTCAGAGAGCTTGTTGTTATCGATGACTCCTTTTTCGAGATGGACCGAGTTGTACGATGGGGAAAATTACATAAATCCAGGTGTTTAAACTTCAAAGTGCAAAAATCAAGTGTGAAGATTTTTTAATCAAAATTCAAGTATTGCATTAATAATTAAATATTATACCCACCCAAACCCTATTTTTATTTCATTTCTCTCCCTTCTCTTTCTTCATTTCTTTTCCTCTTCTCCCTTTTCATTTCTCTCCCTTCTCTCTCTGGCAACCGGCGATGAAGGAGATGTTGCCGCCGACACTACTGGTGTCAGACGCTACTGAGAAGGGCTTTCTGTTTTCCAATCTGCCTTCTTGTGTTTTGTTTTGAATGGAATGTCTCTTCACGATGCTCGTGTGCGCCAGCGATAGGCGCAACATCGGCCACCGTGCACGATACACGACACCTGCCCATCGTAAGCAGCGGCACTCGTGCCATCGTCATTTCTATGCTTTCTTTCCTCGTCTACATTTGTTTCTAGTTGATATGGTGGAGGCGGTGGGGCGGTGGTTTGGAGATTTTCCGCACGGTGGTTGGGTTGTTTTTGTAGGTGTGGAAGTGTTGGAAGAAATCCCCAATTTTAGCAGGCGGTGGTTGATTGGAGTTGTAGGTGTAGGTGGTGTGTGGTGTTAGAACAGGCGTTTGTGGACGGTGGCGACGATAATGTGTGTGATAGTCATGGCGTCATTTCCAGCGGCGGTGGTATTGTTGTGTTGGTGGTAGTGGTGGTGGTGGTGTTGTGTTGGTGGGAGCGATGGTGAGATAGCGTTTTGTGACCAATTATTTGGTTAATTTGTGACCAAGTATTGGTGGTGGATCGGGATCGGGGGTGGGGTGTTTGGTGTATATGACCAACTATTTGGTTTATCGTGACTAATCATTAAATTGTGACCTTAAAATTCGATAATTTGTGATTAAAAAATTTGTGACCAACAAATTTGAAAATATGTGACTGATAGATAAACAGTGACCTATAATTTTTTTGATCTGTGACCAATGAAATAAAGTGCGACGTATAAAATTTTTGATTCGTAACCTCGAAATAATCTATGACCAATTAAATTAATAATATGTGACCAATAAATAAGTTGTCTCCTATAATTATGTATGATGGGTGGGCATGTCCATTTCAAAATATTTGTTTGTAAAAATTAGATTTATCGATTCTATGTTCCAAGAACAACATGATGCAACAAAAGAGAGATGATGTTGAATATGCGTTTTAGAGATTAGGTTTTGAGTAAGATTATTATGGAAGATAAAATGGGAAATGGAAAAGAATCACGAATTAAGACAATGCCGAAAAGTAGGAGTTTTGGGAAAGATAAAGGTGAGTTTGGTTTTGTTGTTTTCAGTTTTTGCAGAACATTGAAAATGTGTTTGACACTTTGACTTACTATTTCTGAAAAATGCATTTTGAAAACAAGGATAAATATAAAATAAAATTCAAAACACTTTTTTTTCAAAAACGTGTGAGACTTGGTATTTCTAAAAACGAGGATAAACTTATAATATAAAATTCAACACGCATTTTTTCCGTTTTGAGCGTTTTAAGTAAAAATTCTGAAAACACTCAAAACAAGCATTTAAATAAAAAAATTATTTATAAAAATAAAAATTTTAAATTAAAACAAATAAAAAAAATTAAAACCAACAAAATAAATTCTTAAATTAAAAAAATTTCTTAAAAAATAAAAATTATAAAAATTCAAAATTCAAAATAAAAATAGTTCAAACTTTTAATGACTATTTACATAACCATTCAAAAAATATTTAATTGAACACAAAAATATTTTTAATCCATATCACTAATTTTCATTTTTATTTCCTATATTGTGAACTCAATTCAATATTTGTTTTTATTTTACTTTCGTAGTGAAAAAAAATGTTGTAAGATTCACAACTTTATATATATATATATATATATTAACATAAAATTGTTTTATTTTTACTAAATAACCAATTTTATTGAATAAAATGTCATAAAATAGACCAAATGCATTTTAGGAATCTGAAAGTAGAATCTCAAAACAGAAAACTAAAATGAATTCGAAACTAATAATTGGAACACAAACCAAACGGGCCCTAAGATTTTGGGGCCAATTTTGGATTCCGATTTCTTGAGTTTACTCTTTTATTTATATTTATACTTTTAAAATGTAAATGATTTTGATATAAAAAAGGTTAACAAGTAATTTTGGACTTCGGAATACAAGTAGATTAGCCGCTTTGATTTTCACTTTAAAATATGAGCCTACAAACGCATAAAAGAACCGTTCGGGTTTCTACCTTTAATATCATGTATATTTTAGAGCAAGTTACAATCATAATTAATTCAAATTTAATTAAATTTTAACTTGCAATCCTTTTCGAGTTGATACCTAAATCCCAAAATTCTAGGCACAATATTTTCACTAAATCCAACGAGACTCTGTTTCATAAGAGTGACACGATGTCAAGGACTACAACTTTACCTAACCCATTGATCCATTCGCAGCCGCAGTTTGCCCAATTTTGACCGCACATTTTATATATTAGTTTACTTTGAGTTGTAATACTTTATTTCACTTGTAAAATAATTCTGATATTTGTAAACGTTTAGTATGATTTCTCATCATTTAAACGTATACTCCTATCACTTATGTTTTTCTTCCGCAAGCTATTATAGAAGGTATTAGTTATTCAAAAATCTTTCAAGGTTACTAGTGTTCGTCCTTACACTAGCCATTGTAATTTTCTAATTTTATCAATTGTAATTTTCGATTTAATCAATCAATGATCAATTTACTTGCAATGCATCTAATTTCTTTGTTGCAAGCTTTCTACATATTGTAATCAAATTTTCTTCGTCTCGAAATGATCGAGAAAAGACGGAAGGTAGTCTAGCGGAGTAGACTATTGTGCACGGTGTTCCTTTCTGTGCCAAGAAGAAAGGCACCCCGTGAAAATTGGTATCAGAGCTGCGGCTCACGACCCTCGATAAGAAAGCTATAGATCTAATTACATCAAACACCACAGAAGTTGTAGATCCTCAAAAAAGTGCGGAATAGGGTGTGAATGCGCTTGATGAGACAACTACTATGTTGTGGATGGCCTCAAGGAAAAAGTCGATGTGGCAGAGATGAAGATTTGTGAATTACACATCCAACTGGACGAAAGCCGAAGGGCTTGCACAGTAATAACTGAAGCTGTTGCAATCATGCCTAAGAAAAGTGACTATTAAGCGAAATCGAGAAAAGAACAACCTTCGAGGAATAGTCAAGCTATTGGAGGTGGAAGCAGACTTTATAGACCCAGCTCGAACTCAAATGGGGAAGAGTGTTACTCTTATAATAAGGGCGGAGCCTATAAAGGCACCCCGTCAAAGTAACTTTCAGGGAAACTATCAAATAGTCGTCAAGGAAACTATAACGGTAGCCTCAGTAACAACAGGAATAAAGTAAAAGCAACGAAGGGCATATGCACTCCTAAATTAATGTGCTTTATATGTGAATGACCTCATCGGGTGGCGGGGTGCCCTCAGAAACGGATGGTGAATGCATATTGTCAACCAGCGAGTGGCGAAAATCTGCCCTCCGTTGGTATAGACTGGTGCTACCCACAACTACATTGCAAGTATCGAAGTGAAACGAATTTGTTCTGAAAAAGGTAGTGGAAAAGTCAAAGCAATCAACTTCGCTACTCAACCTATAGTTGGAGCGGCGAAATCTGTGTTGCTCAAAGCGGGTCCTCGAGTGAAGGACAAACTTGTTTGCAGTTCAGATGGATAACTTCAAGCTTATTCTAAGACTGGAATTTCTTCGGGATACTAAGACAACAGTGTTGCCATATTCCGATTCATTAATGATGATGGGTAGTAAACCGTGCGTCATCACTACACAAGCTGGAAAGATGAGCGAAAAGAGTATCTCGGCCATGCAATTTGGTAAGGGTCTTAAAAGAAATGAACCCTTATTTTTGTACTCTTCGATTAGAGGATACCAAAGAGGGGACTGGCCCCATTCCAAAACCTATCGAAGGCTTATTAAGGAATTTGAGGACATCATGTCGGATGAGTTACCAAAGAAATTGCCACTAAGGAGGGCGATTAATCATGAGATTGAACTTATTTTAGGTGCTAAACCTCTCGGGTGTCAAATCTCTGGCCAGGGCACCCTACCATATGTCTCAGCCTGAGCTTGAAGAGCTTCGGAAATAACTGGGAGAAAATGTTAAAAAGTGATATTATCGTGCTTGTGAAATCACCACATGTAGCTCCTGTGTTGTTTAAGAAAAGGCCGATAGTTCTCTTAGAATGTGTTACGACTTTCAAGTCCTGAACAAAATCACTGTGAAGAATAACTATCATATTCCGCTAATCAATGATTACTTTGACCGACTAAGCTGGGCAATATATTATACAAAAATTGATCTCAGGTCTGGATACTAGCAAGTTCGGATAAAAAAGGAAGATGAAGCAAAGATTACGATTATAACAAGATATGGAGCCTTTGAATTTAAAGTGATGCATTTTAACTTAACAAACGCTCCAACAACGTTTTGTACGATGATGAATTAGGTACTTCAAGGGTTCTTGGACGATATTATGGTGGTGTACCTGAACGACATAGTAATCTATAGCGAGACATTAGAGGAACAAGTGCCACATGTGAGGCATGTTTTCAATTAGTTCAAGAGAATGAACTCTATGCCAAATTGTCTAAATGCTCATTCGATTAGACGTCTAATAGTTTCTTGGGTCACATCATCAAACAAGGCAAAATACGCATGGATTCGAAGGTTACAACCATCAAAGATTGGCAACCACCAAAAAATATTCACGATATACGTTCATTTCTCGGGTTATGCAATTACTATTGAAGATTGTGAAAACGTACTCAGAAATTGTACTGTCACTTACGAAATTGACAAAGAAGGATAAGAATTAAGACTGATCATCCCAACGCCAAAATGCTTTCGAAAAGTTGAAGAATTCTATGTGGATGAACCTGGCGTTAGTCTTACCGGATATGACTAAACCATCACTATTTTTGTGCACTCTTCGATTAGAGGAGATCAAAGTGGCGACTTGCCCCATTCCAAAACCTATCAAAAGGCTTATTAAGGAATTCGATGACATCATGTCGAATGAGTTACCAAAGAAATTGTCACTAAGGAGGGCGATAAATCATAAGATTGAACTTATTCCGGGTGTCAGATCTCTCACCAAAGTACCCTACCATATGTCTTAGTCTAAGCTTGAAGAGCTTCGGAAACAAGTGGGAGAAATGTTGGAAAGTAAGAATATCGTGCCTGCAAAATCATCATATGGAGCTTCCGTGTTGTTTAAGAAAAATGTCGATGGTTTTCTTAGAATATGCTTCGACTATCGAGCCTTGAACAAAATCATTGTGAAGAATAGCTATCATATTTTGCTGGCCACGGATTGCTTCGACCGAATGAGCTGGGCGAGATATTATACAAAGATTGATCTCAGGTCCGGATACTAGCAAGTTCGGATCAAAGAGGAAGATAAAGCAAAGACTATGATGGTAACAAGTATGGAGCCTTTGAATTTAAAGTAATGTCTTTTGACTTAATAAACGCTCCAGCATCATTTTGTAAGATGACGAATCAGGTACTTCACGGATTCTTGGACGATATTGTGGTGTTGTACCTGAACAACATAGTAATCTATAGCGAGACATTGGAGGAACACGAGCAACATGTGAAGCATGTTTTCCATCAGTTACGAGAGAATGAACTCTATGACAAACTGTTTAAATGCTCATTCGCTTAGACGTCTAATAGTTTCTTGGGTCACATTATCGAATAAGGCAAAATACGCATGTATTCGAAGAATGTTACAATCATCAAAGATTGGCAACCAACAAGAAATGTCCACATTACACATTCGTTTCTCGGGTTATGCAATTACTATCGAAGATTTGTGAAAACGTACTCAAAAATTGCACTGCCACTTACGAAATTGACAAAGAAGGATAAAAGTCTGAACTGGTTATCCTAATGTCAAAATGCTTTCGAAAAGTTGAAGAAATCTATGTGGATGAACCCGGTGTTAGTCTTACCAGATATGACTAAACCGTTCGAAATTGATACCGATACTTCAGGTTTTGCACTTGGTGGAGTCCTTATACAGGAAGGACATCTGATAGCATATGAGGGCCGAAAGTTGAACCAAGCAGAAAATGAGTTGTTGGCATTAGTCCATTACCTCAGGGGATGCATCACTATTAGCTTGGGTCTCTATTTATTGTGAAGACAAATAATACAGCGGTTAGTCACTTCATGTCCCAACTGAAACTATCAAGCAAATAAGCTCGTAGGCTGGAACTTCTTTCAGAGTTCAATTTATTTTATACTAGAGTATAGTCCTAGCAATCACGTTGCCTATGCTCTTAGTTGCTGGGCCGACTTGACCACCATTTGCGCTATGACTGCTCTTTCAGGGAATATGGTTACTACAAATACAATGACCAAAATCGGGCACTTTTGGACAATGACTCGGCTACTCAATATTTAGTCGACCTCATCAAACAGGGCAAAACTTGTTCGTTCTGGCTCGATGGAGGCATAGTGAAGACTAAGGAAGACCACATATATGTTCCTAAGGGCGAAAATTTGAGGAAATCACTAATTACGAAATGCTATGACACGATTTGGGCAGGACATCCTGGGGAGGAACGCACTTTTTGCACTACTACAACGTGCGTACTATTGGCTTCAAATGCGAGACGACATTACAACTTATGTGAAAACCTGTATTATTAGTCGGCAAGATAAGATGGATCATCAGGAAAAAGCAGGCTTGCTTGAGCCACTTTCTGTCCCAGTTAGGTCATTTGAGAGTGTATCGATGGACTACATTGTTGAATTGCCAAAGTTGGAAATTTTGACACTATCATCGTCGTGATAAACCGTCTATCAAAGTATGCAACTTTCATCGCAATGCCTAAGTATGTATCAGTTGAAGAGATGTCTCAACTCTTCTTCAAACATATTGTCAAATGCTAGGGACTGTCTAAAGACATCATCAGTGATCGAGATCTTCGATTTACTAGCATATTTTGGTCTGAGTTGTTCAAAATTCTTGGTTCAACTTTGAGCATGAATTTTAGTTTTCACTTACAATCTGACGGACAGATGGAGCGCTTCATTTCTATGCTGAAAGAATATCTTTGACATTTTATTTCTACTTCGCAGAAAAATTGGGTAAAACTTTTGGATACAGCTTAGATTTTCTTCAATGCCCAAAAAAGCTCTTCCACCAATAAGAGTCATTTTCAGATTGTAACTGGCCAGCAACCGTTACTTCTTCATACCGTCAATATCGATCAAAGTATAAAATCCCCCTCAAGCGAAAAACTTCTCTCAAAAGTGGAAACGGAATATTGAAATTGGTCGAAATTATTTTGAGAAAGCTCAAAAACGATATAAAAAGTTTGCAGATTTAGAGCGTTGTTTCCTTGAATTTAATGTTGGAGATTTAGTATAGTGAGACTTCCGGACAAAAACTGTTTTAAACTGACAAGAGGGAAAGACTCAAGATTGGTGCCAAAATATATTGGACCATTACCCATCGTGAAGAAGATTGGAAGAGTCGCATATAGAGTTGCACTCCATTCATAGTGCAAAATCCACAAGGTCTTTCATGATGGTGTGCTCAAGTCATACTTTGTAGACAAGGAGGATGCATCCAGAAATGAGTCGAAGGGACCTGTGTTTGAACTGAGAAAAGCCGGAAAGAAGGTTGCTATGCTGGACCATCGTACTACTCGAGCTTCTAGGAAATATCATCAAGAATACTTAGTCAAATAGAGTAGATGCAGCAGCTAGGCGAGAATACTTGGGAAAGAAAAAAAGACATTTAGAGCCTTCAAACTATTAATTGAAACATATCATGCATCAAGGGCACTGAGGGCGTCACCAAAACAAATGGGGAAAAATATCAAGGATCGCAGCTTTACCTACCCAATCACAGCCGTAGTATGCCTAACTTCAACCGCCCATTGTAAATATTAGTTCAATTTAAGTTGTAATTTCCTTTCTATTGTAATAGTTTGTTTCAGTTGTAAAGTAACTATGATATTTGTAAACGTTTAGTATGATTTCTCATTATTTAAACGTCTGCTCCAATCATTAAGGTTTTTCTTCCATAAGCTATTATAGGGAATATTAGTCATTCAAAAATCTTTCAAGTTTATTGGTGTTCTCTCCATGCACCATTCATTGTAATTTTATACTTTCATCAATTGTAATTTTCACTTTCATTAATCAATGATCAATTTAATTTCAATGCATCTAATTTCTTTGTTGCAAGATTTCAACAAATTGTAATCAAATTTTTTTTCGTTCCAAAACGATCGAGAAAAAGACAGAAGGTAGTCTAGCAGAATAAACTACCGCCGCACGGTTTCCTTTTCTGTGCCAAGAAGAAAGGGAAATCAACACAATAAAATTCACTAAAAGGACCTAAGTGCAAAAAATATATGACAATTTGACAAGTTTTTTGCTGAGTATTCACTCTCCTCCAAACTTCGGCTATTAGAACCTCATTTAGCAGGGGTAGCTCGATAGTATGCAGGAACTGTTGCTGGGAAGAACATCTGCCTTACTCCTTCGGCCATGATAATTGGGAAGATTATTCCTGATGCACTCTGATTTCAACAAAACTCAAATGAGAGATGCCAATAGTAGGAGGCAAAATAGAGAGAGATGAGGAAAATAATAGAGGCAAGAAGTATACTTACCGAAATCAATCTAGCGCCAATCCATATACGTCCAGGTGAAGGAAAAGGCAGCATCAAACGGCCAACACCATAAATTGCCACAGCAAAGAAATGACAAACCAAGCTCAGTGGCCTGGGGTTCAACCCTGAGAGCAAAGACACTGGCCCATCGGAGAAAATGCCTCCAAGGCTTAAATAATCAAAGCATGCCTGGCGCATTTCATTTCGTGCTTTATCAGGTGAAGCACTGAAGACCTTGTAAAGGGCACCCGCCAATGTGTTGATAGTGGATGCCACAGGCTACAAATAAAATATTTGAAGTGAGAGTTTTCCAAGCTATTGAGATCGATTTGAAGAGCATACTCGGTGGACGTGTGGACGTGAAGTGAATGATTTTTAACAAATACTGGGAGACACTTCACTAAAGTTGCTACTATGCTAATAGCTGTAAATTCTTTACCAAATAATTAGAAAAAAAAAAAAAAAGGTCATCAAAATGTATGCATATTGTGGTAAACAAAAGTCCTCCCTGTTATGGTGACTCACCTTCCGCAAGGTGTAGAAAGACTCGAGATATTTGCACAGAGTACTTGAATCATTCAAATCGCGCAGTGGCCTAAGAAGATTGCGTAGTACAACAATATCAGACAATGCTACAGTCATTCCTCCACCTGTCAAGGGGTGGCGCATGTTAAATGCATCCCCCATAAGCAACGCCCCAGGAGTAGGATGTGGAGCAGCTGGCATGCTTCTGTTTGGCATTGTCCTAATGTTTCCTCCCTCAATTGCATAAATGAATGCAACACGCAGTTCGATAGGGACCTAAAACAATCACGTGAAACCTCAGCAAGCAGAAAATCCACAAAACAGAGCACTTGTGACCTTGTCTACAACACACAAACACAGTACATGCTCAAAAAAATATTTACCTGGGGAGCAACTACGCTTTTCAAATACTTTTCCATTTCGCCATTTGATACGGAAGGCACCTTTTGACCAGGAACATCAACCAGACAGCGGATCTCAGTGCTGCTGATGGGGTAAAACAAGATAGGAGATGGATCTGCCAAAACTACATGCCCGTGGTTTGCAAAAGGAAGATGACAATTCTCTAGCACCAGCCCAACAAAACAAGAAGGCACATCTACCTGAACAAAAGAATATGTCATTGTCAATCACTCTTCTCAAGAAACCAAGAAACTGACTGTCAACATACTAAAACCAATATTCAATCACTCATCTAATGCCAATATATAAGCAATGAATAATTCAAGTATAGCAACTGAAGATCTGAGAAACGAAAACTTTTGGTAATGGTTTATTACCTTTGGGTTGCAAAGGGAACGTCGCAAATTGGAAAAGCAGCCATCACATACAATGGTTAGAGGTGCATAAGCTTTCAGGTCTTCAGCAGATTTTGTCTTGTATTGTACACCTCTAATAGTTCCCTTATCTTCGAGCAGAGATGTGACAGTACCTTGCTCCAATTGCACACTGTGAGATAACAAGACGAGGTGAAGATCAATTGGCATAGACACGCATAAAAAGAAACTATGAAATTTTCTATTAGTATATATAATGCTCTACAATCAGCATCTGGAATAGGCATTGAACCTTTGGTATAAAAAGAAAAAGAAAGAAGCACGGAAACTACCTAACATGATATCATGGGAAACATAATATTCTAGGGGGCTATAGAGGGTGAAGGCATACTTGGGGAGAGATGCAGCTTTGTCGCGCATCCTCTGTATAAAGCGTCCATTGTGAAAGCTCCTCCCAGATACGTCAGAGTGAAACTTTTCCAAAGGATAAGAAAGTCGAGTGGATTTCCCGTCCTTGAATAAAGCATATCCAAACACTCTCTGGGAATCAATTTCCTCTACACAATCTGTCGAAGACATCAAAGGTGCAACTATGATAAACACCAGAAGGGATTGCAGATAGTTTAAACATTGATTGCCGATAAAAGATAAATTCCTAGTATGACAAGTACAGGTGCTACATCAATTACCTTCCAGCCCTAACTCAATCAGTTTGAGGTATCCACCTGGTTGCAGCAGTTCTCCCACTATTCGATCGGGCTCAGTCAAGTCTCTCTCAATTAATCGCACCCGACGCCCATCCTGTGATACACGTACATTGCTTTCAAAGTTTAGCCATGTATCTTTCGAAACAAGTTTCGAATAAAAAATTAGAAACAAATCATTCAGGAGCTTATACTCTATAAACATGTAATCTGAATAAACATCATCAATAAAAAATATATTCAAAATTAATAGTACAAATGAATTCACTTTCAGCATTCATTTATAGGGAACATAAGAATTAAAAACCACGAACAGATTTTTGTGCTGCCTTGGAACAAGAATCAAATATCATTTTTCAGAATCCAGTCTTGTGATACATACAAACACCTGGCCATACATTATACATTGATTTATATATGTTTCCCAGAAAAATATTCTAAATGCTGGATCCATCTATTTTTAATAAATTGATTAACGCAAATAAATAAAACCATACAAAGTCAGTTGTATACCTTTCCAAGAGTGTGAGCCAGAGCGGCACCGGCGACGCCAGCACCAACAATGATGACGTCAAAATAGTCTCCCCCTCCGTCCTTCGATCTGCATTCGCCGCCGTCAATGACGGTGGTGGCGGCGGTTTCTTCCGGCAAGCATCTCTTCCGGGTGCCACCAGTTTTTCTGAATATCAAAAACCCATAAAAAATGGCAAACCCAAAAAGGGCCGCGAAAACAAAACCCAAAACGTTCCGATCCACCATATTTCACGGCAATGCAGAAAGCCGAAGATTATTATATATTACCGGAGCGGAGGGAATACGACGTCGTCGTTCTTGCCCTTTTACTCTCTCTCTCTAACTCTGTAGAGAGAGAATATATTCTCCCTGTGAGACGGTGCAAAAATGAATGGCTCCTGAGCGAGTGCTTCGCTGGGCATACTTTATTTCTGAAAAAGGTAAAAAATTATCGAGCAACGGTCTGGGAGAGTTTTACGGCAACTGTTCCTTTCATAGGATCCCACCGCCAGGTCCACAACACGAGCTATACATCCCCCACGAGCTATACATCTCCTTCGTCGGCTACACAAATGGTATGTTCAATTAAAAATGAAAGAGACATGCGACATACCACATAATATTGTTCAAGATGAAATTATGTGATTTCCATAATACACCTTTCATTCAATGACATTTATATTGATATTACGATAGCATTATTCAACCAAATGAATTCAAATATGCTATCACGTTTGGTCGTACTCTCACTACTATCTAACTCCACCATATTACATGGAATTATAAATTGTTATATAGTAGTTATAGACAGTTAAAAGAAGTTTATCTTCATGAAAGATTATTAGTAATTTTGTAGAAATATTTTAGGAGGTATAGTGATGAAATCACGAAATTTATGGATAATAATGAACAATAGTTTTGAATATATGCCCATGTTTGTTTCTATTAAATCAAAACTATTATTTTCTCAAATTTATTTTCAATCGTACATTAAAACAATAAAATATTTTGCACGTAAATTCAAATTTTTTTTCTATTTTTTAAATACACATTCTCCCAAAAATAAAAATAAAAATAAAACTCATTGTAATGGACATGGGTTAGGATTGAAGTTAAAGTTTAACTTTGAATGAATAATATAAGTAACCTTTAATTTACCTAAAATATTTCCAAAATCGAGACTAAGCCTCCCTTTGTGTTATATTTTATTTTGCAAAAATTATACTTTTCAAAAGATGAATATTTGATAAGTGGATATTATTTATGAATCCTATAAAATGTGAAGCTTCTATTTTAGCCTAATTCTTTAATTTTTTTTTTAAAAATAAATTTTCAATCACATTTTTTTAACAAAGTATTTTTACACGTAAATCCAAAATTTTTCCTATTTTTTAATCAGACTTTAAAAAAAAAAAAAAAACTAGTATAACAAAATCTTTTTTCCTAAAAATTGAGGCTCAAACAAACCCTAATTTAATGTTTGACTTTGAAAAATAAAATTTTAGGAGAAGAAAATGAAATCTAACATTAGGCAATGTCTTATGAATACACTAGAGCATTTTTAATTGATCCTTTAAATATAGACATTCTATATTTTAAATGGTCCATGTTTAAAATTATGTTTTGATGAACCTTTTAATTTAACTTTTCAAAGTACAGGGTGAATTTGACTTCTACATTTTATTTTATTTTTGGATTAAAGGAGGGCGACACTTCCGAAATGTTATTAATATATCTTTACTTGTAGTGGAGGAATACTGTGATTACATGAGGAAATAACGAAATCAGTAAATGAGAAAGTATTATTTCCCTTACAAAGAAAATAAATGAAAATGTATAAAAATAAGAATAAAAGAATAAGAAATCATATTCTAATGTTGGGTAGTTCATGTCTATCAAACTGTACGAGTGCCATAACATGTCGTAGTAGGTCAACCGCTCTATATATATCATATCGCTGATGATCCCAACCTTCTGCAGCAACAACATCTGCAACCTAATTCTCATCTCTGTATATATGGGAAATCGTGTCTTTGTCGAATGATATGATGTTTATGATCTGTCTAAGGATGACCTGAATAGCCCATGGTCCTTCTGCTCTAGTGATACAGTGAGTAGCCACTACAAAATCTGACTCAATTCAAATGTCTGAAAGGTCGGGTCCTCTAGCTAGTAAAATCCCATCTAGAATAGCCTTAAGTCATGCCTCTAATATTATGCATGATCCGTATGAAGTTGAGAAAACCCTAATACTACATGCGTGATCTCTGACGATGCCTCATTTGCTTGCAAAATCATCATTGAAGCATCCATCAGTATTGATCTTGATAGATCTGACTGATGGAGTGCACCACTAAACCAGAACGGAGGGAGAGGAGGTCCAAAGCAATACCAAAGATGGGTGCAAGTGTTAAATCCTCTCGCCAATGTACAACTCGAAACAATCTTCCCTTATAAAGAAAACAGATCATGTCATAAACCCTCCAAATGATATGTCTAGCCCCCATGCGAATCCCTTTTATGCTTTACATCATTCCTTTATGTCCAAAGAAACCAAAATATCAATAGAGAAATAATAGTACGAATGTGTCCACAGTGAACATACTGTCTAGAATACTGCTATCTCTAAAACCTCTGTCTGACTCCTCTACTGAATTCACAGAAATCTGAGAAATATCCCTAAAATGCTACTATACTGATATGATCTAAGGTGCCGTTGAAGCAATGACAAGCCCAGGGAAAGATCCATTAATAGTTGACGAAGGACCGATGACTCGAGCGAGGACAAAAGGAGTGACAGAGGCAATGGAATTACTTGTTCAAACAACGATGGACGATTTCATGTTCTACAAGGAAAAAAAGGTAAGTTTTATGTTGGGGTCGAGGTCGGAAGTCCAATGGATCATGCGGATCGAGGCGGGAGAAAGCGAGGCTAAAATTTATGCCTATGCGGCCGCAAGGCATATACCGAAACTCAAATGAGATTTTTTGGTTGTTCCTTGCGGCCGCAACCAGATATACTTTTCTACGAATTTTCCATAATTACTAGAATTCTATGTTTAGTCAATCTCCTAACTTATGTATCAGATTATGCACGTTTTTACATAGTTTCTAGGGTTTGGTATAAATACCAAAAAATTCATTGTGTTTGGACTTTTTTTTGACAAAATTTAATAGAGAGACTATTGCTTTCCTTGTTTTTCCTTGAACAATCTGTTGACCTATGATTTAATATAACTTCACTTGTTTTGATTATAACAAACAATACACTTATGTTTCTAATAAGTTTTTGTTTCTTGAGTTTTTCATGAATATATTCTCTTAAGCATTCAAAGAGTCAAATCATCATTCGATGAAGAACAAGCAATCAAATGAGACTCGAAGAGAACAAGAACAAGAATTTTGAAGATTAATTCTTGGAAGTAATTTATTATGTAAAGGTATTAACTCTTCAATTTTTAGCAAATGCGTAAAAGCTCAAATTATTTTTTCATAATCTATCACTTGCATAAAAATGATTTTCATTCATATGAAATAGATTTTGAAAAAGCTATTTAAAAAAGTCAAAGTCAAAGTTCGGTCAACCAAAATTTCAATGGCTAGTATTTTGCAACAGCTATATTTTCAAAAATTGGTCAACCGAACTTACCCAAGAATGCCTCTTTTTGCTATATAAATATCAATCTCTTTTGCATTCAATTCTACTAACTTACAAGAGATTTTTGAGAGATTATTTATTGATAAATCATTGAGTTTACTTGAGTTTAAAGTCTATATCATTTACTAAAAAGAGTTTCTTGATTAATCTAACATATTTCATTCATCTCATCAAGAAATCCTTTTTAGCAAAGAACTTTTCACAAAACTTCATCTGCTCTTCATCCTTGATAGAAGTTTTATTTGCCAACACTTTGATTTAAGTGTAAATCTCTCTTCATACTTGCATTATTTGTTAAGAGAGATCATTGGTTTGAAAAACTTTGATACAAAAACTCAAGCTACTTCATTATCATTTATTCATCAAAGTTTTCTTCATAAACATTTGAGCTTTATTACTTGCTATTTATTGAAATGTTATCATAACTTTCTAAATACTTGACTTGATTATATCATTTGTTAAGAGAGTTCTTTCAATTGTAAAATTATCATTTATACTTTGGTGGTTTCGAGAGCCTTGTGAAAACTCGATTGTTGTTAAGGATATGTGCTCCTTGTTGTAAGCCACCTAGGATAAGTGCTCCTTGTTATAAGTCACTTAAGGATTGATACTCATTGTTTGTAAGTTATCATTATAGTGCTTTTGGTTTTGCTCGTGACGGAGAGTTTGGTAACGGGGACGTAGAACACATTGTGTATCGAACCATATTAAATTAGTTTGTTATCTTTACATTATCGTACTTTACTTCACATTGCTATTTAATTGAGCTATATCTATACTCAAATTTAATTATTGAACTTGCATATTTAATTCTCGTATCATACTTAGCATTTATATCTTGTGTGTTAAATTATTTTGAGACTAAGTGTCAAAAAAGTTTCATAAACCAATTCACCCTCCTCTTGGTTAGTTATTCTTGAGTTACCACAATCAATTCGAACTTATCAAGATCTAAATCTTGTGGCATTCAAAACATTGGATCGTGGGTTCTTCATTGTGTAATCAAGGGGTTCAAAGTATCTTTGTTATCGTTGGGTTTTTTGGTTCACATCGTTGGGTTCAAGTCTAAAATCAGATTTAATTGGCGTTCTTGGGTTCCGCATCAATGTAGTTGTGGGTTCGTAGCTACCGTTGCTACGGGGTTTGCATCAGTTGGTATTAGAGCTTTGACTCCAATTCTATCAGGTTATATCCTTTTATTTTCTTTATTAAGTCATTTAAATTCGTTTCTCCGTACTTTCGTCGAGTTCTTAAGTCGTTCTTTATTTTTGATTCCTAGATCCATCAATTCCTTGTTGGTAGTATAATCTTGTGTTATAAAAAAAGTACCGTTCATCACGGTTACTGTTCACCCATACAAAAAAATCTGAGATTTGTTTGATTGATTTGCTACCAATATTCTACAAATTTCGAATCATCAATTGTTCTTGTCATCAAATTGGTTTAAAAATTATATTGGAAACCTTCATGTGTCTTTCCATTGTCATCCAAATATTTTTTGTCCTTTCAAAAATTTCTATACTTCTCTTGAGTCACAATTGTCCACACATTCGATTTTTGAAGTCACAAGTTTGATCTGGTGAGTTCATTGTAGTCTTTGGAAGCACTTGGTGAAAGCATTGAGTGGTAAAAGGTAGATGGTGAGATTATTAGATGGTAAAAGCCAATTGAGTGATTCCGAGTAAAATTTGGTGAGGCAGAAATTGAGAGAATGTCAAACATGGAAAACTCAAATTCCAATAGGAACAGTAATCAGACCAATTTGTAAGATGATAGGATGGATAGGTTTGAACGATTGTTAATGGATATGGGAATAAGGATGGAGCAGTTGAATGCTTCAATGGTAAATCTCAGTAAGGAACAACAAGCGAATGTACATCACGATAGGATGACGGGTAGGCGAATTCCTAGAATGGATGAACAGGAGGTCGACAGTGAATGGTGAAAAGATGCATTTGAAGGGGATGAGATGGAACGAATGAGGCCTAGAGGGAATAGGTTTGAACAATGGGGTAGGATGAGATGGAACGAATGAGGCCTAGAGGGAATAGGTTTGAACAATGGGGTAGAAACAATTATGGAGATGAAGCTGATGGTAATTTGGGAAATGTAAAAATGACGATTCCACAGTTTAAGGGTAAGAGTGATCCCGAGGTACATTTAGAGTGGGAGAAAAAGGTGGAGCTAATTTTTTATTGCTATAACTATTCGGAGGATAAGAAGGTGAAGATTGCAATGTTAGAGTTCATTGATTACGCTATCACTTGGTGGGATCAAATGGTCACTTCACGACGTAGGAATCGGGAGAGACCCATAAATACTTGGGATAAATTGAAGGTGGTGATGAGGAAACGATTTGTACCTAATCATTACTATAGGGAGCTCCATCAAAAACTACAGAGTTTGTATCAAGGTTCGAAGAGTGTAGAAGATTATCATAAGAAGATGGAGATTTTGATGATTAGGGAAAATGTGGAGGAAGATAGAGAAGCTACCATGGCTAGGTTCTTGAATGGGTTAAACAAGGAGATTGCTAATGTGGTGGAACTACAGCACTATGTGGAGTTTTTTTTTAGTTGAAGGAGGGCGGTACCTCCAAGAGCACTATGTAGAGTTGAAGGATATGTTGTATGTAGCCATGAAGGTAGAAAGACAATTGAAGAGGAAAGGGACTATGAGGCAACCGGTGAACACTTCGTCTCATAACCTAAATTGGAAGTCAAGGTGAGAAAGTAATAAAGGGAATAAAGCGGCATTTAAAGGAAGGACTGAAATGCAATGGGGAAGAAAAGAATGTGCTATTAAAACCGTACCCAAAATGGAACCGCAATAATCAAAGAATAGATATATAAGTTGTTTTCAGTATTTGGGAAAGGGGCACATTGCTTCTTAGTGTCCTAACAAAAGGGTAATGATTCTACGGGATGACAGAGAGGTGGTGAGTGAGAGTGAAGGAGAATATGACGATATGCCAGCGTTGGAGGAGGTTGATGAAGAAGGAAAAGTGGAATTTGCTGTCGGTGAACTAATGGTAACAATGAGATCACTTAACACTCAAGTTAAGGTGGATGAAACTGAACAACAGCGAGAAAACATATTCCACACCTGGTGTCACATCCATGATAAGGTATGTCGCCTAATCATTGATGATGGGAGTTGCACAAATGTGGCTAGCACAACCTTAGTTGAAAAATTAGGTTTGGTATTGTTTAGACACCTTAGGCCTTATAAATTGCAATGGTTGAATGAGAGTGGAGAGGTGAGGGTGAATAAACGAGCGTTGATTGATTTCTCAATTGGGAGTTATAGTGATAAGGTTGTATGTGATGTGGTACCTATGCAAGCGACCATATTTTGTTGGGAAGACCATGACAGTATGATAGGAAAGTTTCACATGATGGGTATAGGAACCAGTATAGTTTTGTCAAGGTGGAGAGGTCTATCACTCTTGCGCCATTAACACTGGCACAAGTTTATGAAGATCAGGTTAAATAGAGGAATGAGCAAAAGAGAAGAGCAAGAGAGTCCGCGAAAAGGAGAGAAAATGGTGAAGTGGCTGAGAGTGGGGAAAAGAAAGAGAGGCCACGTGAGAAGAGAGAAAATAGTGAGCTGGCAAGTAAGAGAGAAAATGGAGAGGAGGCTGAAAGAGGAAAAAAGAGAGAGATGTCACAAGAGATGAGAGAAAAAGAGTTAGTTGAGATGAGAGAAAAGTTGAAAGCCAACTTCTTCGCGAAGGGGAGTGAATTGAAAAAGGCTATGGTTGGTAATAGACAAATGTTGTTGTTAGTATATAAGGAGTCCCTCCTCAATTTCGAGGAATCTCACATACCCCTCTCCAGTTTGGTTAAGTCTTTATTGCAGGGGTTCAGAGATGTGTTCCAGATGACATGCCAAGCAGACTACTACCAATTCGGGGTATTGAGCACCAAATTTACTTCATACCTGGGGCTGTCATTCCAAACCAACCAGCCTACCGAAATAATCCCAAAGAGACGAAGGAGCTTCAAAAGCAAGTCGATGAGTTGATGAGCACAGGTTACGTGAGGGAGAGCATGAGCCAATGTGCTGTGTCTGTCCTGTTGGTGCCAAAAAAGGATGAGACTTGGAGGATGTGTGTGGACTGCAGGGCTATCAACAATATCACGGTAAAGTATCGTCACCCTATCCTTAGACTAGATGATATGCTAGATGAGCTGTATGGTGCTTGTATTTTTAGTAAAATTGATCTTAAAAGTGGGTACCATCAAATTCTTATGCGGGAGGGTGATGAATGGAAAACGGCATTTAAAACTAAATTTGGATTATATGAATGGTTGGTTATACCGTTTGGTCTCACAATACACAAAGCACTTTTATGCGATTGATGAACCATATGTTGCGTGCTTTCATAGGTAAATTTGTTGTAGTTTATTTTGATGACATTTTAATCTATAGGAAAACCCTTGAAGAAAATTTGGAGCATTTAAGTTGTGTGCTTGTAGTGCTAAGGATAGAACAATTGTATGCTAATTTTAAAAAGTGTACTTTCTACATGGAGAAGGTAGTATTTCTAGGATTTGTGGTTAGGGCTAATGGAGTAGAAGTGGATGAGGATAAAATTAAGGCTATAAAAGATTGGTCAACACCTAAGAGCATAACTAAAGTTAGGAGTTTCCATGGACATGCTAGTTTTTATAGACGGTTTGTAAAGGATTTTAGCACAATCATCACACCACTCACTAAAATCGTTAAGAAGAGCGTAAGTTTTCAATGGGGTCATGCACAAGAACATGCATTTAATACTATCAAGGATTGAATGTGTAAAGCACCTATTTTTGCACTACCTAACTTTGACAAAACATTTGAGAATGAGTGTGATGCATCATGTATAGATATTGGAGCAGTATTAATGCATGATCAAAGGCCTATAGCTTATTTCAGTGAAAAGCTGAATGGGGCTATTTTGAACTATCCCACATATGATAAGGAGTTGTACTCACTTGTTCGAGCACTGGAGACTTGGCAGCACTACTTGTGGCCTAAGGAGTTCGTGATACATACTGATCACGAGTCATTGAAGCACTTGCGGGGTCAAGGTAAGTTGAACAAAAGACACGCGAGGTGAATGGAGTTTATAGAGTCATTTCCATATGTCATTTGGTATAAACAAGGTAAGGAAAATGTGGTGGCGGATGCGTTATCTCGAAGATATGCGTTTCTAAATTCTTTAAGTGCACGTCTGCTTGGCTTTGAACACATTAAAGGCATGTATGCGGGTGATTTTGATTTCTCTAGCATTTATGAATTATGCAACAAGGGGGCTATCGATAAATTTTATAAGCACGAGGGGTATTTGTTTAGGGAGAATAAGTTGTGTGTTTCGAATTGTTCTATACGTGAATTATTGGTAAGGAAAGCACATGGTGGGGGCTTAATGGGTCATTTTGGGGTACAAAAGACCTTAGACATGATAGGGGAATATTTCTATTGGCCTAAAATGAGAAGTGAGGTAGAACGCATTTGTAGAAAATGCATAACTTGTAAACAGGCTAAGTCCAAAGTTTTGCCTCATGGTTTGTATACTCATTTGCCTATACCTAGTGAACATTGGGTTTATATTTCAATGGATTTTGTATTAGGTTTACCTAGGACAAAAAAGGTTCGGGACTCAATTTTTGTTATGGTGGATAGGTTTAGTAAAATGACACACTTTATACCATGTCACAAGACCGATGATGCCACCAATATTGCCGATTTGTTCTTTCGGGAGATAGTACGTTTGCAAGGGTCCCTAAGAGCATAGTGTCAGACCGAGATGTTAAGTTTTTGAGTCATTTTTAGCGTGTTTTGTGGAACAAGTTAGGCACTAAATTGTTTTTCTCTACTACTTGTCATCCACAAATCGATGGGCAAACCGAGGTAGTTAATAGAACCATGACTCAGTTGCTTCGTACGGTGATAAACAAGAATCTGAAAAGTTGGGAGGAGTGTTTACCTTTCATTGAATTTGCTTATAATAGAGTTGTACACTCTACTACTTTGTTTTCGCCTTTTGAAGTTGTTCATAGGTTTAATCCACTAATATCTTTGGATTTGTTGCCTTTGCCGTAAATGAACGAGGTAGCTTGGATGGTAAGTGAAAAGCTGAATTGGTAAAGTCACTGCACTAGAAGGTCAAGGCGCAAATTGAAGAGAAGAATAAGCTCGTTGCAACGAAAGTAAACAAAGGAAGAAGGCGCGTGACATTTGAACCAGGAGATTGGGTTTGGGTGAATTTCAGGAAAGAGTGCTTTCCGGTTCAAAGGAAGTCTAAGTTGCAACCACATGGAGATGGCTCATTCCAAGTCCTCGAGAGGATCAAAGATAATGCCTATAAAGTGGACCTCCAAGGTGAGTATAATGTTTCAGCTACATTTAATGTTGCTGATATGTCTCTATTTGATGCAAGTACCGATTCGAGGACAAATCCTTTCGAAATGGGAGGGGATGATATGATCTAAGGTGCCGTTGAAGCAATGACAAGCCCGGAGAAAGATCCATTGATAGTTGATGAAGGACCAACGACTCGAGCGAGGGCAAAACGATTGACAGAGGCAATGATATTACTTGTTCAAGCAACGATGGACGATGTCATGTTCTACACTGAAATTTATGCTTATGCGGCCTCATAGACATAACAGCCTTGCGGCCGCAAAGGCATATACCGAAACTCAAATGGGGTTTTTCGGTTGTTCCTTGCAGCCGCAACAAAATATACCTTGCGATCGCAAGGAACAAAAAAAATTGCGAAATTTTCCTTTTCCGCGAATTTTCCATAATTGCTAGAATTCTATGTTTAGTCAATCTCCTACCTTATTTATAAGATTATGCACGTTTTTATTTAGTTTCTAGGGTTTGGTATAAATACCAAAAATATTCATTGTGTTTGAACTTTTTTTGACAAAATTTAATAGAGAGGCTATTGCTTTCCTTGTTCTTCCTTGAACAATCAATTCGAACTTATCAAGATCTAAATCTTGTGGCATTCAAGACATCAGATCATGGGTTCCTAATTGTGTAATCAAGGGGTTCAATGCATCTTTGTTATCGTTGGGTTTTTTGGTTCACTTCATTGGGTTCAAGTCCAAAGCCGGATTTAATTGGCGTTCTTGGGTTCCGCATCAATCTAGTTATAGGTTTCGTAGTCACCATTGCTATGGGGTTCGCATCATATACCCGATCGAAAATGCTACTATCAGTGAAGATGTGAGTGATAGTCTCAGTCTCAGGAAGCCAACCGACATCCATCCTCCTCTGAATAACCACATCTACTGGAATGGGATCCTGCCATAGTCTCCAGCAGAAGAATGAGATAGTAACTAGAAAAATAGAGCTCCACAATAACCGATACGAATCCTGACACTAACGTCCCATATGTACGAGTTGTCATGCAGACTTGGTAACGAAGCTACCATCTGATGTATCCAACCAACAATGCGATTTGGAGAATCTACACATAAAGGTATAGCCCATATCTGTATCAACATAAGAAGAGAGAGAACCTGTAATAAATGTCATATATCCCACCCAATGTCATAAAAAAAATCCCCTATCAAATATGTGTTGTCGGTGTAGGAATAGGGATGCTAACATGATCTTACCTATCCAACAATTATACCAAAAGAATATTTGACCTGCCCAATGTGCCATGCAATGTGTGGCTCTATTAGAAGCCCAACTAATTTCAACCTCTTCCAGTAGGAGAAGTTGATTTGGCAACTGTTGCAAGTGAAGGATGTGTCCTCAAACAATATTTGCTTAGTAAAAAATGTACCCAAAGTGATCTCTGAGAATGAAACAACCACCAGAGCTTTATGGAGAAGGTGTCCACCACATCCTGCGATCTCCTGAAGTTTATACCACCCTTATCAATAGGAAGACCAATCTCCTTCTAGCTCCACCAATGTAAACATCGCGCCTACTCCTTGGAGTCACATAGGAAATGCGCAAAGATGCTCTCAAGTTTTTTCAAGATAGTTTTGGGGGGCTGCATAATCTAAAGAAGATGTAATGGCATGGAAGAGAGCACCGACCTTATTAAGGTAATACGGTCCCCAGGTGATAAAAGTCATGATGTGACCTGAAATCTTGTCCCTAGCCTTCTGGATAAGGTCATTATAAATGAAACTCCTCTTGGTCTCCTTAAATAAAGGACCCACAGATAAGTGAAAAGCTGTTGCTGATCTAGTCAAAATCTCTAAACGTCTGATCTAACTAATAGATGCATGTTTGGGTAGTATAAGTTTGCTCTTGTCCATGTTTACCAACTGACCGAAACCCTTTCATAATGTTACGGACAATCAAGAATCCTCTGGATAGACTATTTTTGTCTGTTGGCGAGTATGATCATATCATCAGCAAATGAAAGGTATAAGACAAGAGTACTATCTCCATGCCAATAGCACATACATACTTCTGAAACCTCTTAGTGAGCAGGCGTAAAAAGTAATCCGTAGCGATGATGAATAGTGATGGTGAAATGGGATCACCATGTCTAATCCTTCGTGAGGAGGGGAAAACTACATGGACGGCCATTTAGGAGTACAGAAAAATAACACTCCAAGATGCACCGTCTGATCTTGTCGATCCAGATCTGATCAAATCCAAATGCCTCCAATACAACATAAATGAAGCCTTAGTCCATGCGGTCATATGCTTTAGTCATGTCTAGGTTCAACATAGTGTTACTCCACCGCACTCTAGAAATCACAGTATAGAGAAGCTCCTGATCTAATAAGATATTGTCCCCAATCAGACGGTCATGGATGAAACCACTCTGTTGATAAGAGATAATACATAGTAACAATGTGTTCAACTGAGTGTTCAAAAGCTTAGTAATAAGCTTATTCAACACAGTACATAAATTGATGGGTCTAAAGTCAGTGCATTAACAAGCATCGTCCCTCTTAGGGAGCAATACAATAGTAGTAGCAACAAAACCCCTATAGAAGATGGCCGTCATCAAAGAAGTCTAAGACTGCTTTGTACACATCGTCCTGAATAATGTCCTAGCAATGCTGAAAAATAAGGATTGGAAACCATCCGGGCTAGCAACATTGTCAGCATCTATACTAAAATTGCCTCACATACCTCATGAATCAAAGGGGGATGGTTTAGTGCCAAGTTATCATCCTCCATCAAAGCATAAGGATAATATCAGAGCGAATGAGGTCCAAAGGTTGTGTCGCAGATTAGAAGATCATGGTAGAATGAAATAGCTAAAGTCTGAATGTCAGTAAGAGTAGTTAAGACTTTCTCTGCCTCGTCCTGATGGACCTGATACGCGATTTGATTTGACGTCCCTAAACCATCGCATGGAAATATTGAGTATTATGATCTTCCTCACATACCCAACATGAAACAACCTTTTGCTTCCAAAAATCCTTATCTATAGATAACGTCCAGTTCAAAACTGTCTGTGCATGATGCAGTAAGTCGCGATACTCCGGTATAGGGTCTTTATCATATACAATCTCTTCCTTATCAACCTTATCCTCAGTATTCCTCACCCACTGGAAAACATCACCAAACACATGTTGAATCCACCAAAGCACTCCCTATTTCGGCTTCTAGAACTTTTCCTAGAAAGCAACCATCCCCATAACATGAGTAGGAAGTGACCATTTCTGAGAGACAAAGGCTGAAAAATCATGATGCTTTGTCCAAACATTGAGAAATTTGAAAGGTCTAGATCCCAATTCATCATAAGAAAATCCACTAAAGTAGTAAAGGCAAATGATCAGATGAAGTCTGATTCAAATATCTCACTATAAGATGTCGATAGAACTCTGCAGTTGTTGAATTGATGAGTACTCTATTGAGTCTCTTTCTGACCCGACCATTAGTCCAAGTACACTAATTCCCAAGGAAACCAATGTCTTCTAAACCACAATCTAACATCATATGAGAGAAAGTAGTAATACCTTGATCACGAGTATTATGACCAGTGCACTCACCATCATGTGTAATAACGTTAAAGTCTCGACCAACTAGCCAGGGGTCGTCCATATTGAGGGAAATGTGGTGAAGAACCATCCACAAATCCCTCTTAATAGCAGCACCACATGAAGTATCAACTGGAGTCAGATAGATGGGATGCGCTAGACTCAGATCTTCAACTCTAGCGTGAAGGAACCGATGATGATCATCAACAACAGTAATAGTGGTCCCCGCATTCCAAAAAAAGATCTTGTTGGACTCATTCTGAACACTGGTGTCAAACTACAGATATCGTCGAATATAATCAAATCTATGTTGAAGTAGAAAAGGTTCCAATATAACCAAAAGATAAACCTCATGAAGTTGTTGTCACGCGTTTTATGCAATGTGAATTATACCGCAAGTGTACGGTGTCAAGTTTTGTAATATAATAATGAAGTTAGAGTATTGAATCCACAAGGATTGTAATTCAAATTTCTACTAAGTACTATAATTATATAGCCTCTACTTTATCTAGATGAATGAACTTTATAATCAATGTTTTTTTTAAAACTAATATGGTGAGGAATTCAACAAATAAATGCAAGCTAGAAAAATAATCAATTGAGGAAGCATATGGTTATGATTCACCTAACTATCAAATATGATTTTAATTATATAATTATTTTTAATCAGTTTTCCAAAGTTTATAAGTAAGAACACTAATATTATTTTACTCCTTCACTTGAGTGCCGAGTAAAAACTATTCCTATATTTCAATTCCAATATCTCTATTCCGAATTAAAATATAGAATTTATCAAGTTCGTAGTTCTTACATGGAACATCCTTTAAAAGAATTATACTTTCTCTCGAAATCTATAATTTCCTAGGTTGTGTTATTCTTATGATCACTCCTAAACTCCCATCTCTCAAGTGCTAAAATTGACTAGTATCAAATCATTCAATTAGTGACCAATTAATTGAAAGTATTAAAATTATAACACAAATAAACACACGCGAAAAATGTAATAGAAATAACTAAAATTAATCAATCCATATTCTCAAGTTTTTGGCTACAATGAAACCCTAGATAATGAATTTAGCACATGATATTATCTATGAAAATACTAAAATTCATATAAAAAAACACAAGGAAGAGAATAGAAAAACTAAGATGTAGATCTTCAATTTCTTCTCTTGGTTTTCTTTGTCTTGTTCTTTAATCTCTTGATATTTTTACTCTTTGACTTCATGAAGAATTGTGTTGAATTTTCCCTTGCCTCTTAAACCTTTCTCACACACTCTCATTAGGTCTTAAATGTTGTATTTATAGTATTTTGAAGTCTGGAAGGGTTCGAGTCGTGTTGGGCCAAAAAAAGAATCCAAAAATATTAAAAATCCATTTTCTCGCCCATCGGCACCTTGGCTCCCAATATTGGTGCTGCAGCGCCCATGATGCTGCTTATTTTCAGTGACGGAGGTGCTGCGGCGCCAATGATCAGTGCCCATTTCGGATGAAAATTCAGCACTGCGCATCTTTCGGTATTTATATCATAACTTTTTATTTTGATATTCGATTAAGGTAATTTAAGATGAGTTGGAAAGATAACTCAAAGGGGCACAACTTTACTTCAGGTATTAGTTTCCAATTCTAACGTTTGCTATATCAAAAATGAGTCTCAATATGAGAGTATAATTTTTTCGGTTGGAAATTGATGTGTGATCATACTTTGATTATATTGGATCACTTTGACTTCTTTCTTCACCTAGTTGAATCCTAACACTCTCGAATCTTCATTGTAAGGTCTAACACAACTTTTAAGTATTTGTACTTTAGTCCTTGAACTTTGGATTTCTTACAATTTAGCCCATTTCTCCAATTTGCCAACTTTTTCTTATTTTCTTCAATTTCAACAATCTATATCACAACATCAAACACACATTAAACGTCCTAAATTTCTCTCAAGAATAACAAAATAACAAATTAAGTGACATAAATATCATGAGCGTAGAACATTTATCAGCTATATAATTCTCTTCAAGCGCCGATGGGCAGCTACACCTCTCACATTCCATATGATGGCATTCATAGATATGTGAAATGTGAGGAGGTATCATGTGACTGACTCCAAGTGATCCTTCTACTCGGATGTGAAGTATTAGTAGCCCTTGGGTGTTTTTTCCGTGTAATACAGACAAAGCAGTCAACATTTATCCTCCCAACCATACCAACCAAATCCTCAGGAGAAGACCTACGAAATATATCATGTTAATGAACCTCAATTTGTAATGTGTTCTCCATATCTGATTGCTCAGACTGTAGAGATGGGATAGATGCCTCAACATTCTGTGGGCATATAGGAGACACAATAGTGGTAATATGTGCACGTGTCTATCACGCGTTTTATGCAACGTGAATTATACCGCAAGTGTACGGTATCAAGTTTTGTAATATAGTAATAGAGTTAGAGTGTCGAACCCATATGGATTGTAATTTAACTCCTACCAAATATTATAATTATTTTAGCTTTTGCTATATCTAGACAAACCAAATTTCAATTCGGTGTTTTTATAAATAATATGAATGTGTGATTATTCAAATGGAATGAAAACAATTTAAAGGAGAATATCAATGCGAGAAAGTCTAGGGATTGATTTCACCTCACTATCAACAATGTTTTTCAACTTCTACATTCACTTCTATCAATTTTTCCTAAATTCATAGGTAAGAATCACAAATTAAATTTTATTCCCTCTCTCGAGTACCAAATATAACCTATTTTTATATTTTAATCTCAATATCTCTATTCCGAATTAATAATCTAAAAAATATAAGCACAAGATTCTTAAATGAAGTAAACCTCAAAGAAATTACACTTTCTCTCGAAACATATAATTTCCTCTCTCGAATGCCGGAATTTAAAGCATCAAATCATTCAATTATTGATCAGGTATCTGAAAGCAATACGCAAGAATTAACACAAATTAATTAACGAAAAAATCAATTAAATTAACTATAAAAGAATCCAAACATGCTTCAAGTTCAGTTACATCAAACCCTATATATTAAAATTAGCTCATGATAGTTTAAAAACAAACATATTAAAATCTAAATTAAAGAACATGGAGAAGAAAAAAATAAGAAAAACTATTTTGCCGGTTGAATTCTTCTCCAATCTCTTGTTGTTTTTGCTCTAGATCAATTTTTTTCCTATTGTCTTCTAAGTCATCGTTCTCTCCCTCAATTAGGTCTTATAACTTGTATTTATAGCCTCTTAAAATATTAGCATGGAATGAGGTTGGGCTAGGCCGAAAAAAAATCAAGAAAACAGGTTTTTCTCTTTTTTTGGGTCACGGCGCCCATTTTGAATATTTGTTTTTTTTTTTTGTATTTTTTGGGCTTCTCTCCACTTCGTTCTTCTCTTCCCTCACCTCCATGTAATATCTCCTTACCTGATCATCATCATAGCTCCATTTCAAGCTCCAAACCACTCTATTTTTATCCAATATGTTCAACTACAAAACAGCACAAAACACTCATCCTACTTCCTCTTCTTTATCATCACTTCCTTTAAAAACTTGACATAGTTAGGCATTTGGGCTAAAGCATCTGCAAAGGAAATGTTGATGTAGATTTTCTTGAAGACTTCAAGGAACCTTGCGAACTACTCATCAAATTTTTTCTTCATGAATCTCTGTGGGAATGATAGTTGCGGCTTCAAGATAGATGGGTTGTTTGGAAATGAGATTGAGCAAGGTTTATGAATCTTCTTTGTTGCTTCTGCTTCGGTCTTCTACTTTTCAGTTTGTTTTTCCTCTATAGGTATGGGATCTAGTGTATGCTCTACAACCTTCTTTTCTTCAACTTCTTTACCACTCCTTAATGTGATGGCATTGCAATGCTCCATGGGTTAACCTCCATGTCACCAAAAAATCTTCCTTTATGTTAGGAATGTATTACAATTGCTATTTGACCAATTTGCACCTTCTAATTCTTCACTGTGGCTCCCAAGTTGGTCATATGAGTCTCGATGTTTTCAAATCTTGACTCATCTTTGTTGAACCGCAATCTAGTCTCTAAAATGAAGGTTCCCAAAATATCCTCCAATGATGGCTTTCCTTCAGAAGATGCCTGATTATTAAACCCAGATGGTGGTTGTAGCACATTAGCATTGTTACCATAAGAGAGATTTTCATGGTTTCGCAGTCCTGGATGGTATTAGTTTGCTGAGTAGTTTCCTCTTTGATTGAAGTTTCTGCCATTCACATACTGGACTTGCTCTTTTTCTAACTTGAAGTCCTGGTATGAAGTGGAAGTGGCCATGATGGAGTCTGCTTTCTTCTGAGTTCCATGTGATGCTAATGCAACTATTTGAGTAGTGAGAGATGACATATGACCGCAAGAACTGTGGTAGGATCCACCTCATAAATGCCAGCAACTTTCTTAGCACTTGAACGTTCACTTGGCCATTGATAGCTATTAGTAGCTATCTCATCCAGTAATGAATATGCCACATCCGGGGTCTTGGACATCAGAGTTTCTCCTGCTGCGGAATCCACTATTGTCCTTGTTTGACCATTTAGCCCATTGTAGAAGAGTTCAATTTGCATCCAATTCTGAAACCCATGTTGAGGATACCTTCTAAGTAGGTCTTTGAATCTCTCCCACGCTTCATAAAATGGTTCGAAGTTAGATTGTCTGAATTGACCAATTTCACTCCGCAAAGCTCGCCTTGGAGGGTGGAAAACATTTTGTTAGAAATTTCTGAGCTAACCCCTCCCAAGTTTTGATGGAACCATATGGTAGTGACTGGAACCAAGCCCTTGGATTTATCCCTTAAAGAGAAGGAGAAAAGTCGAAGTTTAATAGCCTCTTTGGTAACTCCATTTATCTTAACGGTATTACAAATTTCCAGAAAAGAGCCCAGTGAGCATTTGGATCTTCTATCGGAGCTCCCCCAAACTGATTTTGTTGCACCATGTGTATTAATCCCTGCTTTAGTTTGAAATTATTTCCAGCAATAGCTTGATGCACAATACTGGAGTAATTATCATTGACCACTGGTCTGACATAATCCTGAATATCTCGTTGTTGGTTATTTTCATGAACTACTCTTGCTTCTGGATCTACCATTACTTCACGCTCGTCCATCTGTATACTCCTTAGCGAGCAAAATGTGCGTTCTGGTTCAGGATCAACAGGTAGCGATTCCATATTTCTCGCCCTTCGCATACACAGCTAAGATTAACAAACCAAGAAATTATCAGAAATATGAATAAAATAAACAAATAAAACAAAATTAAAAATCTAAATTAAAGTAAAAGCTAATTGGTAATAATATTAGTAGCAATCAAATAAAACAATCCCCACCAATGGAGCCAAAAACTTGTCACGCGTTTTATGCAACGTGAATTATACCGCAAGTGTACGTTGTCAAGTTTTGTAATATAGTAATAGAGTTAGAGTATCGAACCCACAGAGATTGTAATTTAATTCCTACCCAAGTATTATAATTATTTTAGCTTTTGCTTTGTCTAGACAAACCAAATTTCAATTCAGTGTTTCTATCCTAAAATAATATGAATGTTTGATTATTCAAATGGAATGAAAACAATTTAAAGGAGAATATCAATGCGAGAGAGCCTAGGGATTAATTTCACCTCACTATCAACAATGTTTTTCAACTTCTATATTCACTTCTATCGATTTTTCCTAAATTCATAGGTAAGAATCACAAATTAAATTATATTCACTCTCTTGAGTGCCGAATAAAACCTATTTATATATTTTAATCCCAATATCTCTATTCCGAATTAATGCTATAGAAATTATAAGCACAAGATTCTTAAATGACATAAACCTCAAACGAATTACACTTTCTCTCGAAACCTATAATTTCCTAGGTTGTGTTATTCTTAGACCACACCTAAATTTTCCTTTTTCAAGTGTCAAAATTTAAAGTATCAAATCATTCAACTATTGATCAAGTAATTGAAAGCAATGTGCAAGAATTAACACAAATGAATAAACAAAAAAACCAATTGAATTAACTATAAAAGAATCCAAACATGCTTCAAGTTAAGTTACATCAAACCCTAGTTATTAAAATTAGCTCATGATAATTAAAAACAACATATTAAAATCTAAATTAAAGAACATGGAGAAGAAAAGAATAAGAAAAATTATTTTGCCGCTTGAATTCTCCTCCAATATCTTGTTATTTCTGCTCTAGATCAATTCTCCTTCCTCTTGTCTTCTAAGCCGTCGTTCTCCCCCTCAATTAGGTCTTATAACTTGTATTTACAGTCTCTTAAATTATTAACACGGAATGAGGTCGGGCTGGGCCGAAAAAAATCAAGAAAATAGGTTTTTTTTCTCTTCTCGGATCGCGGCGCCTAGACGCCAGCGATTCTACTGGTTTTCTTCAGGCTGGCGCCAAGTTTTGAATTTTTTTGTTTCCTTTGTATTTTTGGACTTCTCTCTACTTCATTCTTCTCTTCCCTCACCTCCATGTCATATCTCCTTACATGATCATCATCATTTCTCCATTTCAAGCTCTAAACCACTCCGTTTTTACCCAATTTTTCCAACTACAAAACAACACGAACATACACATCAAAATGCTCAAAAGTGCTCAAGAACAAACTAAAAACTATGATGTAAAAGAACTTGTTTAATGAGTTAATTTCACTCATCAGTGTCCGAGCTGAAGATGGACCTGTAATTTGTGTAGCTCTAATACCTTCAAACTCTAAGTCATCTCGTATTAGTGGTTCTCAAACCATAAAATCCACAAGGAGGTCAAAATATGAAGTATGGACGGCATTGAGTCTTAGGGGTGAAGTCCTAATAGAAGCAAATGTAATAGGAACTGATGGTGATGAAGAACAAATCTGATGAGGCAAGGATGCCTCCATATTCTGACAATGTGTTGATATAATGACATATCAGAACCAATAAATCTTGTGACCTTTCTAACATATCCATTGGGAGAGAATCACAATATGTAGAACTAGCAATCATAAGGGCATTATTGATGGAGGCCGAAGACTGAACTACTGGATGAACAGTTGATGTGGCAACATGATAACTCTGAGTATCCAACATAATGGGAGCAAATGTCTGTGACGAAGTAACTGTAGTGACTGGGACACTAAGGGCGATTGTGGGAACAATCTATGTATTAGCCTGAGTAGCTACACTTGATGTATTATCCTGTCTATTCTGATATCTCTTAATCGGTGTCCACCTCTAGCGAGTCTCCATCACGATCTCCTTCTCCTTTGGCCAAAATAGGCCTAAAAGTAAGGTCTGGGACAACACGAGGTGGGAGAGAGTATGAACCATTAGAGAAACTCTTTTCCAAGTGTCCAAAGTGTTCACAATAAAAACTGAATTTTGGCACATTATCATATACAACTGGCTGCCAATAACCTCTTCTTCTCCCCTCAATCTACACTCTATCAGGGAGTTTACATTTCAGATCAATCTCAAGACAAACCCATGCCTCACTTGGTCGCCAGAGATTAGAAGTCGCTTTATCAATACAAAGCTAGAACCCAATGGCCTTAGCTATTGCAAACAGTGGACTCTTAACACGAAAATGAATAGGAAGCAAAAGAAATGAGACCCACACAAGAGCAATATGAACTTCATGTTTATGGCTGAAACTAGAGGTCCATTTTATGATCCTCACAGGACAACCATCAATATACCAGATGGGTTTGAGGAATAATCATGAGTAGTCATCCTCATGTACCAAATGAATAATAATGTGTGCACCATCAATAAGTCCAATATCATAATCACCAATAAACCCAAACCACATAAAATTCTTGCGTACCTTGATCATAGAAGGTTTGCGATGCACAAATTTACCAACAAGTATAAACCTGTAGGCTTCAGCCAAAAAATGCTCATATGACTTATCAAAAAATACAGCATGCTCACCATGGTGGATGTATGATTCCTTTGAGACCAAACTATGATGTATGGAATCCTCAAGAGCTCGAAGAACATGCGTGAATGATTTCCTCTAACTCATTTCTGCCTGAGTAATAGCATGTTGACTATTGAGTGCAATAGCATAAGATCATGGAGCTTGAGCGACTTCTACAACTCCAGATGAAGGAAAATATGGTCTAGCTATGATCAGGGCATTAGAAACAATGGGTTGAGGTTTGGTATGAAGGCCCCACACTAGGGGCTCGACGACGCATGAGGTTGTCGACATGGAAGGACTGAACCTATTCTACAAATTTTGGGTTTGCTGAGTCCGAATCTGTGGTCCATTTGCCAGTTTGGTCTTATACGAACCAATGATACAGTATGTAATTTGACATGACACGAAACAGAGGTCGAGAGTTTTGTTTTCATAAGTAATGGTCTAGCACTAAGTTGTAGATATTTGATAAACGACTCCACTAAACCATTTTGTGTAAGGACATTTGCAACTAAATGTTCAACAATGATCACAATTTACATACAATAATCATCGAATGCACATGATCTAAACTCACCAACATTATCAAGACAAATTGTCTTGATTGAGTAATTAGAAAATTGAGCTCATGATTTTATGACTTGAGCAAATAGTCTAGCAAAAGCTATATTTCAAGTGGAAAGTATGTAGACATGTGACAATCTAGTAGGATAACCGATTAATAACATAAAATAACAAAATGGTCCACAATGTGGGTGTATTGGCCCACATATATTTTCATGAATTATTTTCAAGAAAATTGGAGATTCAATATTGACATTTGTAATTGAATGTCTAATGACCAACTTGCCTACGAACAAGTCACACATGGATAATCACAAGGTAAAAGGATTTTCTGGTTCTCTAAAGTATGCCCATGTGAGTTGTTTATTATTCAACGCATTAATATAACTCCCGAATGTCCTAGTCAATCATGTCAAAGTATAATATTTTTTAGGTCAACAAATTTCTTGTTCGTGACAATATTTGATTCAATTATTTTTATAAATGTATAGTAAATATCATATGAGAGTACATGTAGTTTTCCTTTTATCCGCTTCTGACTAGATGCAAAAGAAGTTATGTAAATATATTCAATATTATTTTCTTATAGCATCTCAATGTGATATCCATTGTAGCGGATCTCTTTAAAACTAAGCAATTTTTTTCTAAATTTGCTAGTGTAAACTATATCGTCGATATATAATTTTGTATTATTTGATAAAATAATACAAGCTCTTCCAGAGCTTTCAACGGTATTCAATGCACTTAATATCGTATTAACGTTATTTTCTATTAATGTTAAATTCAAAAAATATGTTTTGTCCAGACAAATAGTATGCGTAGTTGTACTATCAACTAAACAGATATCTTGATAATTTATCTTGAGCTTTTTGATGTTTGCTGTTTGAGTAACTTCTACTAATTCACTTTGTTTTTTAGAGAATCGTGATGATAACGTATTTTAAAAGAGAAAAGTGGGAAGAGCGAATAAAAGTCAATAGACACGTGTGTATTTTATTGAGAAACAAAGCCACATATTTATATGGAATGATTATTGATACAATGGTAATAATTTCTAGGACTGCAAATGTACAATTGTCATTCATTAATAAACTTATTATGTACATCAAAGAGGATACTTTATAACTATTATAGTTTTAATTAAATACAAATTCTAAAATAATATAAAAAGATCCAAGAGAATTTAATGAAAATGAATATAGCGGATGAATTTAGAGTGATATGTTTTTGTTCAATTTTGTATATGTCTATTTAAATACATTTATATAAGATTAAAAATATAATATAATTATATTTTTAAAATAATATAATTATATTTTTAAAACAGCTCACTGATTTAATTGCATCACAACAAATTATTCCCATGCTTGATGAAAAAATAATGACTCCTTATTTCTTTATAGTAAAGACATGGTGAGATATTATTTGAAGTTCTTTATTTCCCTATTTCTTTCTAGTAAAGATATTTTAAGATATTATTTGATGTTCTTATTATTGTGCTTAGGGTAGATACTAATATCTTTTATATGGATGGTAAAAAAATTAGTTCAACTTGATATCCACAAGACCAGCCTCGAATGGGGCTGGAAAATCCACCTAACCGAGTAAACGGGGTGGGGTCATTGTCTCAAAGTGAGTACGTGAAAAATAGTCCCCTCCCTGCTACCCATCCTATTTAAAGTTAATTTCAAATTTAATTTTTTATCAAATAAAAATAAAAGATTTATCATCGTTTTTAAAGAAAAACTTGAGCAATTCTTAAAAAATTGAAAAATAAGTAATAATATTTACTAACTAATAACATAAAAATAAATTAAAATAAAAAAATAAATGGGGCGATAAAATAAGGCAGGCAAAATACCCTGCCCCGAACCCTCTTCATCTCACTTTAATCGAGTATGGGGATGTGATAAGGTCAGGGGCTGACCCAGCTCCTGTGACCACCTGTGCTGGGTTCTTCGGGAAGAAATGGAGAAGGCATTCGGTGCTGGTGAATCAATTTTTTTTTTTTCATTTGTGTTATTTTATTTCAGTGATTGATTTTCTTAGGCCTTTTTTAAAATAATAAGGCCCAATGGCCAATTTCCAACCCATAAGTACAAACAAAACCAAATCCAAGATCAAAATCCAAATCCCCAATTAGTTGAAACTCAAATCGTAGAGGAGCTGTCGAGCTGAAAAGGGAGAGACGACCGGTGAATCGATTGGCTGCGCGAGTCCTTGCCTTAGCGTGTCTGTGACTGTGGTCTGTTAGTTGCCTTTGCGTGCTTCTCCAATCGTTCAGTGTTGTCTTGTCCAGTCGACAGTCCAGCAGTTTCGCCTTCACTGCTGTGCCTGTCGCAGTGAGTGTTTCCCTTTCTTTTTCTTTTTTTTTTTGTTTTGATCTATTATTTATATTTTATAAATTATGTTTATATAATATGAATGTGTTTGTGACTTGTGAATTGAGCCGGTGCCTGTAGACTATAGTTTTTAGATTTTGAATTTTGTGAATTTGAAAATTGGGGATTTTGTGAATTTAAGAATCTAAGAATATTGGGGTTTTGTTGTTGAATGTTAAGGTTTATGACTTATGAAAATTGAGAATTTGTGAATTTGAGAATATATAATATACGTACTATGAATCTGATTTGCGTTAATGACAATGACAAATTGGATAATTTGTGAATTTTTAATTTATGCATTATGAGAAATGAAATTTTATGTTATATTATTGTCTGAGACTATGATTTATGACTTATAAGTTATAATTTTGATTTGTAGATTGTGATTTGGGAATTTAGGTTTTTAAGAAATTAGGAATAAGTGAAAAAAAATTAATGAAGAAGATTTTGGGCTCAATTAAACTATGTGTAGACTAATTTTTAAAGCATGAGACCTCATAGAATACAATTGTCTAAGATCACAGTTACAAAGTAGGTTGTATTGCGTATTTCTTTAGTATTTTAGGTTGTATTGAATTACGTATTTATATTTTTAATTAAATATTAATAAACTATCTCGTTCTTACGATCGCTGATTGTCGGCATTGACCGGTCAACGTCCTTTCGAGATGAGCTTCAATGCTGGGTCCGCCACTATATAAGGTGATAAAGATACCCGATGGGACAGGAGTGGAAATGGCTGACCCATCTTATACTCACCATAATTGTTTCAGCTGTGGAGTGCAGTAGAGAGAATCAAGGTTTGCTTTTACTGATTAATCTTGCATTAGCCTTCAATGGTGTTAAGTATAGCTTTTTATACCAAGTGCAACGGGGAATGAAGCCTATTAGATGGCCAAACACGTAGGTGTATTAGATCCAAGGGTCCTTATTGACGTCAATCAATCAGTCAATCAAGCCATTTAATGCTAAGATCCCTACTACAGGCTAAGGATCCAATAGTGTAGGTACGTAGAGGCGGCGTTTGCAGTGTATTGTCTTATCAACCACTTCACGAGGTCTGCTTGGTTGACCTACCGCCTCTCAAAGGATGGGTTCGTACAGGGGACCTCTTCCAAAGGGGATCGAACAAAACATCTTCAAATGGATTACGCCTCAGCATACGTCGAGTCTGGTCGCCCACATTTCTATGCCAAATGTAATTTTGTCTATTCGCAAAGTGGTGTGTTTAGTTTACGATTGTTTATATGAGTAACATCAGTCCCCCAAGTCCAAGTATGATTATTTATATCTTGCGTGGACTTTGAAGTTCGAGAAGCGATGAAATCGATGTCTTCACTTGCTTGCCGGAATCGATGTGGGGTTTCTCCATTTTCTACATGAATCCTATAAACTATTTGGGCTTGCATCGATAAAGGTGGCTCTCTGTAAACTCGCTAAGATATGAGGCGTGGTCTCCGTGTGTAGACGAATTGTGTAAAAACGGGCCTTCTGTCTATGTGCGAGTCGCATGGGGCAGACCTAATATGAGATAAGGCATTTTGGGTGGACTACCGAACCCTTATTCGCAATCAGAGTCCCTTGATCGACGTGCTTTGATGATTTGGTAAGTACGAATTCCCAACAAGCGACAACTGGATATTCTAGTCATTTCTAAGGCTCGAGTGACGTGCACATTTAATGCGTAATGATGATGATATTTCACCTTTGCCCAAGTGCGCACGAATTTTGGATGTGTGTGTTGCACAGATTAATCTAGGTCCTTGATTCAAATCCAAATGGGCGCTCTTTAGTTTCTACGTAGATGGTGAGGCTATAGGTGGAGGGCTCAGATTAAACCAGAGAAGCATCCGACGATAGGGATTCGTCTGCCAAGACTATATAATGAGTTCGAAATCCACTTTTTCATCTTTTTCCACTTTCTGAGATTTCGTGAAACCAAGTGTTGAAGCTTCCTTTCATCTGAACCTACAACCCTTGCAATTACCAGTGATCAATTACTTTTCTTTTACTTCGAGATCATCCGGGATTTGGGTTTTTAGAATTTGTGTAAGTATTTTTTATACTGAGGCATTTTTATCTCTTTTTTTATTTTAAATGGCCTCTTCATCTAAAAATGTTGTCAGTGAGGGGTCTTCTGAATTGGACATGGCCCTAATCTGTGCGGAGATAGGAATTTCTTCGGTGATTTATACTGGGAGGATTATAGAAGCGATGGGGTATTCCCATAGTTCTAGGGTAACGCTGAGGACCCCATTGACTGTAGTATTGGTGGAGGCCTCTTTGAGGCCCACTGACATAAAGGAGAATGAACTAGAGAATTTTAGGGAGACGTATAGAATTCCTGATGATATAGAGATGCTCGTGCCAACCCAGGAAGAGAGAGCATATTTTCCCAGGGAAAGGTGTATGGCTGTGAGCAAAGCGACTCTGGCTGGGGGGTTGGGACTACCTCTACCCCCGTCTTTTAGGTTTATCCTTAAGTAATACAACTTGGCCCCCACGCAGTTAGTACCTAATGTATGGAGTTAACTGGTAGGGGCTTTTCTTCTCTAGAAGGAGGTCATATTTGGCGAGGATATGCCTCCACATGTTTTCCAGACCCTCTTTCAACCCCGAGTCTCTAGTGGGAATAACGATTGTAAGGGGTAGTATTGCATAAACCCCTAGAGCTCACATTTTTCCTTTGTCTGGGGGACGCCTACCTCTATAAAAAAAATTAGAAATCCTCTTGATTTTGGGTTAGGAGTCGCTGGCAGGCCGTTGAACGGGATGTGGTCCCGAAGATAACTGTGCCAACCCAGTACCATGAGTACAGTGAGTCGAGCCCCAATTCACTTATCATTTATTATATACCGTCGCTTTACTTTATCTAGTATTGAACGAGTGTGTCATTTTTGTAGCTGTTGTAGATTGGTTCCGACTTGAGTCGTTTGAGTGGGCTGCGGTGAGAGCCATTTACGCCTTACCTGTCGAAGAGAGGTACTTTAAGAACGTCATCGCCAAACAGAGCCTATTCGTCATCCACTTTTTGATGGCTACCAAAGGTAATATCAGCTCGGCTAATTATTGTAACCTTTTTTTGTAGTGGTCATTCCTAATTTATCTTCTATTTATAGGTCATCATGATAACAATGAGCGGGTAACGCCCAACCTATTCTAACTATGAAGCCTTAGGGAGGCTCAGAGAAAAAAACTCTTAAGTAGCAGCTCAACTACTTATAAGAATCAGAGGGAAGAGCTGGCTCACCTTTCCAGGACGAACCCCCCACCTTCTTTGTCAAAGCTAGGGAGGATAAAGAAAAGGAGAATGAGAATGAGAAGGGAGAAGGCGAGGCTACAGAGGACAAGCCTTTGAAGAGGAAGCTAGTCCTTTCAAAGAACGTAGGACCTCCTCCCCCGCCTAAACGCCATTCCACTTTGGATGAATCACTGAATCATCCCATTCTTTCCAAATCCATTTCTTTTTTGAAGGTGGTCGAAGTGGAAGAATCCATCGAAGAAGGGGACAACTTACTGAGGAAGAAAATGAAGGGTGCAGAATCGAGTATCCTTAGTGAGGATAAGGCCCAAAACTTCTTGGAATGGGGGTTGGATGAGATCGCCAATGTGATTATGGAGATGTTCCCTGCTGGGGTCCAAGGGACTGCAAGGCTTAGCCATAAGTACCAGACCGACAAGTATTCATCTTATACTGAGACCTGCGACATAGCCGATCTCATAAAGGCAGGACTCGCCATATGTTAACCATCGATGAAGATGCATATGAGCTTGTCATACTTAAACAATACTTTTGAGTACGTCACAATTAATTAATTTTATGGAGATATGGGCTCACCATATATTAACCGCTGATGGAGATGTGTATGAGCTTGTCATACTTAAACAATACTTGTGAGCTTGTCACAATTAATTAATTTGATGGAGAAACTTTCATTGATCATGAACGGTACATACATAGAATAAGATCTTATTGATAATACATTCGAAGGTGCTCTACATTCCATGGGTGGGGCTGCATCTTTTCGTCGAGATTCTCAATTAAGAAGGTCACAGCGTGACCTCACCTGCAATACGATAATGACCCTCCCAATTTGGGCCCAACGTGCCTACCCCTGGCTCTTTTGACAACAAAAACATTCCTCTAAGTATTAAATCGCCTCTTCGAAAAAGATTTGCATTTAAATTTATGATTCTAGTACTATATCATTTTCCTTTGGTAGATAGCCAACCTGACCTGCGAAGCCACTTTCCTTTCATTGAGAAAGTCGAGTTCACAACGTCTTATTTCTTCGTTGGAAATCTTGTTAAACTGCAAGTGTCGAGGTGATTGCAAGCCTACTTCAACTGGGCTCGTTGCCTCTACTCCGTAAGCCATGGAAAAATGGGTCTCTCCAGTTGTCGTTCGGCTAGTAGTGCGTATTGCCCATAGTACGTAGGGGAGCTCGTCCACCAGGCCCCCTTTGATTCGTCCAGCTTCTTCTTTAGGAGGTGTTATATGGTTTTGTTGACCACTTCAACTTGACCATTTGCCTGAGGATGATGCGGCGAGGAGAAGTTTTTTTAATACCCAGCTCGTCACAGAGATCTCGGAGTTTCTTGTTGTCGAATTGTCACCCATTGTCCGTGACTATTGAGTGGGGAATTCTGAACCGACATATGATGTTTTTCCATAGGGATTTTGAGGTATGCACTTCAGTGATTTTTGCTAAAGGCTCAGCCTCGACCCACTTAATTAAGTAATCAATGGCGACAATTGTATAATTCGAACCCCCTTTCCATTTAGCGGGTCCTATCATATCGACCCCCTATTTTACAAAGGGCCACGGACTGGATACTACTGTTAGTTCTTGCGATGGTTGTCCCAGAATAGAGGTAAAGTGTTGGCACTTGTCACATTTCTTAATAAACTGAAGGGCATCATTCTTCAAGGTTGGCCAATAGTAGCCTTGCCTCAACACTTTATGGGCCAGTGCTAAGCTCCAGTGTGGTTGCCATATATTCCTTCGTGGATTTCTCTCAGTACGTAATCCACATCATCCCTCCTCCCATGCATCTCAGGAGGGACGTTGAAAACTCTATCTTATATAAGACTTTATCCTTGAGCACATAATGGGCATCCTTGCATCTGAGTTTACGGACCTCTTCCTTATTTTCTGGCAAGGTGTGGTCTTGGAGGTATGCTATGATAGGTTGCATCCATTTAGCTATGTCAACGAGCCGAGCCAAGCCTGAGCCCAAAAAAGGCTCGGGCTCAGCTCGAGCTCAAAAAATGAGGCTCAGCTCAAGCCTTAGCGGGCCATACCGAGCTCGGGCCGTGCTGGCTCGAGTTTTTTTTTGTAAAATCTGTATTTTTTACTTAAATAATTTAAATTTTGTACAGTATTTAAATAGCACACAAATCTAGTTACTGTCATCTTAATTTATTATTGTTAACTACTTTTTAATTGCATTAGATATCTTCACAACTTTTGCTAATTGTTATACTTATATATCAAAAATTTTCATCACATTTTTATCAATATTTCAATGATCAGCTCATGCTATCTTTCTTGACTATATTGGTCCAAAACAATACATTAGAATGGCATACAAAGAAATTATATAAATTATGAAATAACTACTAGGTCAGCTATTAAAGCTGCCTCTTTAGGTAGCTTTAATCTTTAGATTTTTGTTTTTTTTATAAATAAATATGTAGGGCAGCTTTTTTTTTTAAATACGAGCCGGGCTCCTACAGGGCATTTTAGCCCGTGACACGAGATTCGGCCCGGCTCGAGCTTTTTCTGAGATGAGCCCGAGCCCCCGAGCTCTTGTCATCTATACATCCATTGGGGGGTTTCTTCGATCCATATCACTTCTTCCATTTTAGTTATGGATGGCCTGGGGAGGTATTCCAGTGTAACAAATTTCTGCAACTCCGAGTCTTTTACTGCTTGCCAACTTTGATAGAGCGTTGGCGTGTAGGTTTGTAGCCCTTAGGACTTGGGTTAACTCGAACTTGTCGAAGCAAGGAATCAGTTCCATTACCTTCTTCAGGTATGTAACCATGCCTTTGTCTTTGGCCGCAAAATTACCATAGACTTGGCTTATGATGAGCTGTGAATCACTTCAGACTGCCAAATTCTTTACTTGCATCTCCTTGGCTAACTTGAGACCTGCTAAGAGCACCTCATATTCAACAGCGTTGTTGGAAGTTTTCAAACCGAACCATACTGCACAGTTGAGCTTGTAGCCCTCTGGGCTTTCTAACAGCACTCATGCTCCCGAACCAATTTCTCCAGCGGACCTATCTACAAATAGTGTGCATGTTGGAATGTATGTTGATTCCATTTGGACATCGAGGTTCGTTGCTTCTGTGAACTCAGCGACAAAATCTGTCAATGCTTGCCCGTTTATTGTGGTCCTGGTTTGGTATGTGATGTCGAACTCACTCAATTGTATGGCCCATTTCATAAGTCTCCCTGATGCGTTTGATTTTTGGAATACTTATTTAAGGGGGAGGTTGGTCAGAACTCTTATGTTGTGAGCTTGGAAGTAAGGCCTTAGTTGAAGCGATCATGAGAGACAAAACAAGTTTTTCCATGTCAATGTAACGGGTCTCCGCTGGTATGATGGCTTTACTAACATAGTACACGGTTATTTGTGCATTACCCTTCTCTCGCACAAGTACCAAGCTTACCAAGTTTATTATGGTCCTGGTTTGGTTCGATTTCGATGATCAATCAACTCCTCGTTGACAATTTCACTCATCATCATTTCCACTAAGGCATCGTAGGTGATGGGATTTTTGTTTTGCACGGTATTCATATTAAGGCCTCCTCTTAATGCGGAAAGGGCTTCTTTATTAGTGACCTAATCGCAATAAGTCATTTCGTTCGTAAAGCGAGCCAGGTAACTCTTTAGAGTTTCTTCTGCTTGTTGCCTTATGTCCTGTTTCCTCTGGATAGGGGTTTCTCCCTCTTTATTTGACAAGTACTGGTTCAGAAAGGTCTTTTTTAGATCTGGCCAACTTCGGATACTGCTAGCTGGGATACGACTGTAACAGATTTCAGCAGTCCCTGTTAGCGTAAGGTGCAAAGCTCGACACTTCAACGCATGTGAGGCTCCCCGTAGAGACATTTGAGTCTTATAGTTGTTGAGGTATTTTGTAGGGTCGCCTCTCCCTTCGCACTTAAGTATCTTCGTCGGCACAAAGTGATTGGGGACTGGGGCTCTCCTCGGTTCTTAGGAGAATGACAAACTTTCATCATCATCATCTAGCTCAAATGACCTGCAAGGACCGTCAGAATTGTCTTCTTTGGCTTGATAACAGAGCTATGATGGTCCCATATGATTCCTCGCATTTGTTGCATCTATCATCTACCATCTATTTCTAGGCGATGGTGGCACCCTTCGAGGCTCATACCCCTGATGTTGTTCTCATTCTCCTTGAACAGGGAAAGGGTGTTGAGGCCTATTCCTAGGCCTCGTAGGTCCAATCCTATCAAAGACACTGGCAGACCTTTGAGGCTGGTGCTCCTAAGGTTACTCTAGGGGAAGGTTCTCCTCCATAGGGACATATCCGCCATGGTGGCTCGTGACATAGTTGGTAGATGTGTCGACTTCTACCTCTCTTTCTACTGGGTTGTTTGTTTCATACATTTGTGGATACGCTGCTGTGTCATTTTCTTCACCCTCCTAGTAAAAAGTCATATGCTAAGGCGCCTGGGACCCAGCTTGTTGCTACATTTGCATTAGCAGTTGCTGCATGGTAGCATTTTGTTAGGCCATATTTCTCGTGTTGGCGGCTATTTCTTTAATTTCCCGTGCCAGGCATGCAGTTGTACCACCTCTTCTATGGCGATGGTGGCGGCGACACAAGCTTACATTCGTACGGAGAACCTCTTCTTCAGAGGCATCCTACTGAATATTCCGACCATGTGTTCCTTGGTGACTCGAACTCATCGAGTTTCTTGGACCACTCTTTCAAGATGGTTCTTTGTTCAAGAACCAAAGCCTTTCTTCAAAGTTTTTCACCCACAGCTTTTACCATTAGGATGAACGTGGTTATGGTATCAAAGTTTTTTACAAATAGCGTCAATCTGTTGACCCCAAAAAATGGTTCAATAACATAGTCAACAAAAAATTAGAAGTTCATGTCTCCGTAAGCCTGATCGTCATATATTCAAGTTAAAATATTGATCATGTTGATGGATTAATGAAGACAATGATTTGAAGTGTGTAACCAGTTACAATGTGACTATATGGTTGATAAAAAGGGGCTCGGCCGTGGAGTGCAGTAGAGAGAATTAAGGTTTCCTTTTACTGAGTAATCTTGCATTATCATTTAATGGTGTTAAGTGTGGCTTTTTATACCAAGTGTAACGGGGAATGAAGCCCGTTAGATGGCCAGGCACGTAGGTGTATTAGGTCCAAGAGTCCTTATTGACGTCAATCAATCAGTAAATCAAGACATTTAATGCTAAGATCCCCACTTGCAGGATAAGGATTCGATAGTATAGGTATATAGAGACAGCGCTTGCAGTGTATTGTCTTGTCAATCACTTAACGAGGTCTGCTGTGGTTGACCTATCGCCTCTCCAGGGATGGGTTCGTACCGGGGACCTCTTCCAAAGGGGATCAGACAAAATAGCTTCAGATGGATTACACTTCAGCATACATTGAGTCGGGTCGCCCACATTTCTATGCCAGATGTAATTTTGTCTATTCGCCATGTGGTGTGTTTAGTTTACGATTATTTATATGAGTAACAGAGGCCATTGAACTTTCAACATACTTGCGACTGGGTCCTTGAATTCAATTTAGGTGCAATCATTTTATTGTATTGCAATATACGAGTAATCGGGACAATCCGTTTAAGTTCAGTCGATGAGCCTACCAATATTAGTTGGTTTAAGAATACTTGATTTAGTGATTGAATCGATTTAATTGAAAGATACCCAACATGAACGAAAAATATATAAACACACAACATTGTATCGTTTTTTGTGAAGTAGGCATTCATTTTCACACCTCATTTGCTAATTATGTCTCCAAGGTATTGGCATTCTGCAATTAAAAAAAAAAAAAAAGGGTTATTGCTTAGTAATAAAAAAAAAAAATTTGAAAAAAAAAATAATGAATAAGACATCAAATATCTCGACTTTCTTGCTTAAAAAAAATGTAAACTAGATTATTGTCTATCTATAGGGTTATTAAAATTGATCTTTATCCACAATGGCACAATGACATTACAATTGATCGAAAATCCATCTCCAATTGGGTGATTAAAGAGAAGAAATGCTACATTTTTTTTCATCATTTTCTCCCACAATCGGAGTGAGCTAATTGCTCATAAACGGGTTATCTGAATGCTAGTAAATTAAAGTAAAATGGTCATTGCAACAAATTGAATTTCAATGACATATATAATTGCGAGTGTGGTAAAGTTCTATGACCTTTGGTGAAATTCACCCTATTACCATATCAAATTGTTTAGTTCTTGCATCTCAAATGCATTCTAATCTAATTGCTGTAGCATTACCATCAATCTTACTTGTATTAAAAAAATGATTAACAGTAAATTTGGAATTTTCACTAAAGTTTCTTATTATTGTGACATACTATGCACAGCTCGTGCACTAGCTAGCAATTGATTTCTGTCTTACATCAATTTTTCAATAACCCAACTGTCAACAACAAAATATGTAATGATTAATATTGACTAATTAGCTCAAAGTAAGAAGAATTTGGAATCAATTTTTTGCATATAATTGACAGAAGTATCTTTGTGCTTTCCAATATTTCCAACCAAGTTGGGATTTTTTTGACCACAGACTGTTAACGTAGAAAAAACTACGCACGTTACAGTATTTGGTTTGTAACTGTTAAGAAAAATCTAAAAATTTGATTGCATCGAGTTTTAAATGTTTAGTTTTATTAAGAGCCTGTTTGGTTACAATTAAAA